>OX376373.1:81792310-81858437 GCA_947369275.1 Nemotelus nigrinus
CTCTTAAGAAGATTCGGAATGCATGTTGTATTACCTACATCTATCAGATAATTTTTAAAATTGAAGAAAAAAGTCACTAACGACAGAAAAAGATACCTGCCACAGGAGGAGGGCCAAATGCTTTGCCATGGTTTCACGCTGTGGAAGAGTTAATCCTAGAACTACAAACCTATTTTTTTAACTGTAAACTACAAACCGGGGTAAATATTTACCCCACGGGTTTTTCGCTCGCAAAATTATTATGGAAGCAGTAATGTGACTAATAAGTACATATTTTTTCCGTTTTTTTCAAGCTACAGGGAATAGTAGAAAGCAAATTTGATTTTATGAAGGTTTAGCTGGTGAAAAATTCATTTGCATAGCTTAAAGTGCTGGAAAACGGTTAAAACGTCATTTAACACACCAAAATTTATAAAAAACTTTCTTAACAACCGATTTTGAAATTTCCAACGATATTTGAAAGAAAATACATAAGGCTTTGAGAAAAAAATTCCATCACGATGTTTTGCCAAAAAATTCTATTTATTCAGGACTTTGAAAATCATAAAAAATTGGGAATCTGATCGATGGAAAAGTCAAATAAAAATATTGGTTATCAAAAATTTAGTTCGGTTTCTGTCATGCAAAATACAAAAAAAAAGAGAAATGTGATACATATAAAAAAAGGAAATTGAAAGTAAAGTTACTATTATATAATATATAAAATATAATACACTCCGCTTCATATTTATAACCCACCTGACAATTTTCAATTATTTTGGACTGAAATAATTGTTCACCCCAAACACTGGTAAACTGATTGAGAATCTGTGGAGAATTACATTTCTGAGAAACATTTCCCGTTAGGGCTATTGTTTACTGCAGTCCCGGAAAATTCGGTATTTTTTGCCGTTTCATAATTATAACCCAGATAAAGTTTCCAACAAAATAAAATGTTTATTAAAATTAATTTCAAAACTAACAAAAGCTTAGTAGTTAATTGAATCTCCTTTTGATTTTATCAAATCAAAAATCCATTTTTGCATGGAATTGATCAATTTTTGTAATAATGCAGGTTCGATTTTCCACCATTCATCAAGAACCGCCGCTTTCAATTCCGCCAGTGATTCATATAGCCGATTTTCAGCATATACCCGTCGGACAAGAATCCCCCAAATGTTTTCAATGGGGTTCAGGTCAGGCGAACACGCGGCCAATCCATTACCTTAATGGAATTTGTTTCCATCCATCTCATTGTTTCACGACTGGTATGAATCTTCGCATTATCTTGCTGTAAAGTCCAGTTTTATTCAGGATGTGCTGCCAAGAATGACAGCAAACTGCCCTCAAGTACTTGTATGTAGTCTCTACTCCTCATACGTGATGAAGTAAATTTTACGTCCAAGCATCCGGATGCAGAAAATGCATCCCACAACATCATGGAACCGCCACCAAACTTCCGCTTCGAGAAATACCGGTGTTCCTTTCTCAAATCGCGCCAGTAAGAATTTAATCCATCAGGCCCATCTAAATTCCATTTTTTTCATCCGAAAAAATAATCTGGAAATACATTTTTTGGAATTAAACATAGGGGGAGTAAAAAAACCAGTATTTCTTACAGATGACCAATTTGTAGTCATATTTTTTTTCTGTGAATTCTAACCGAACTTTCTTATGGCGATCTAATAGTCGTGGAGCACTCTTCATTTTAGCTCTTCTGATCTTATTATCACGCTGTAACGTTCTCCAAATTGTTGTTTTTGACACCTTTGTTTGTACAAGAGTTGCCATTTTATTACAGCTTATTGTTGAATTACTGGCTGAACGTATAATCTTCGTCTCCTCCCGCGCAGAAAGTTTCCTTTCTCTTCCCGTTCGCTTTGTTTTCCCATATAATTCAGGTTTTTTTAAAACGTTGTTAATTACACGGCGACTGCGTACAACTTCTCTTGAAATTTCACTGATGTTCAAACCAACTTCTTTGTACGCTAAGTTTTCACCCTTTTCAACTTCATTTCATGACGTACCTCGAGGCATTTGAAATGATAAAATTATTACCACACACACTGGCGAACAACTGTTGAAAGTACTGAATAACTCGACTAGTAATTCTGCTAATTACCATGTGGGTTATAAATATGAAACGCACAAAAATGACGAATTTCCAAGAAATGCAGTAAAAAATAACGCCAATGAGAAGTCATTCTCAGAAAAATCATTGCACACAGTTTATCATTCTTATAAGTATTAGATTTGTGTTGAAGAACTATTTTACATGAAAATAATTGAAAATTTCTAGGTGGGCTATAAATATGAAACGCAGTGTATATAAAATATATTTATATATTACATAATATATATATTTTTAAACTTTAAAGTTAAGTCTCGGATTCCGACAAAACTTTCACCAGTTCATCGACGCTTTTCAAGTTGTATTTTTTCGCCATCATCTGCCAAAAAAATAAAATACACATCAATGTTGTTGCTACTCTCAGTGTATGGATACTGAAAATATGAAAATAATCGCCGCAAATTATAAATCTAATGTTTTATTGTAAAATAACTTTATAATACGTGAATGGAATTTATTTTAGCACAAAAGGGAGAAATAACTTACCTACACAAAATACTAACGGGAACTATAAACCGGGGTAGATATCAACCCCACACGAGCTTTACGTCTTCACTCCGCTAAAGTAAACAAGATACTGATGGACCTCACGGTCTCGCGCTATTGTTAGAAACTTGAACTAAGTTATATTATAGTTCTTCAGTCGATAGTCGTCACTTATGGACTTAGAAACATAGTTCAGTGTTTGTCTGGGGTAGACATCTACCCGGTTTTTAGTGCTAGGGTTAATACCAAAATTATTGCCTCTAGATAAAGTAGTGCCGAGCTCAGAGAAAGTGTTTGTTATACCAGAGCAACAAATCAGCGCAGCAGAGGACGGCATATCAGCTATTGAGACCTGTCGTCTTATTTGGCTAATTCTATCACGCGCCTGGTCCCTTATGGCACCAATTCTAAAAAAATCCAAAAAAGCTCAGCGAATACATAGAACTGCTTCGAATATTTAGCTATTTTTTTTCCATTTTAAAAATATTTTCAATCTTGTGTAAGAAATTTTAGTAAATACCTTCCTTTTATTTTACGTATTATAATTCTTTCTTATTCTTTATATTGATTATTCTTTCAACGCTCTGGAAATTTTCTGTTTCATTCAATTTTTTCGACTTCCCTTTGAGCTTTGATTGAATTTCAGCAGTTACCTAGAGTCCACATTGGCCATGAGCTCTGCCATATGCGATGGCAACGAATGTCAGTTTATGGCATGTCATCTGCGGCCTGGGCAGCGGCATGTCATGCCATATCATTTTAAAAATGTCGCTCAGCCGTGAACATGTGCGCGCTATCCGGTATTTGAAAGCACTGCAAAGGTTAGAGGAAGCGGAATGTGAGGAAAGGCGTAAATTGAGGAAGAGGCGAACATATAATTCCATAAGCAATCTTTTTTTTGTATTCATTTAAGACTCGTAACACTATTTCCCTCGACATCGCCATTTTGAAAATGAAAAACTGTCAGAATGGCCATGCAAATGTCTTGCCATATGGCTTGACATTTATGGCATGCCATCAAATATGTCATGCCATTTACTGTCTACATTTTCCATT
Organism: Nemotelus nigrinus; assembly: GCA_947369275.1. Lineage (NCBI taxonomy): Eukaryota > Metazoa > Arthropoda > Insecta > Diptera > Stratiomyidae > Nemotelus > Nemotelus nigrinus. The sequence goes on from OX376373.1 coordinate 81,795,963, forward strand.
TCCATGGCAAGTCAAATGTTATGCCATCTCCCATGGCCAATGTGGACGCGGCGTTAGTTATCAGGCGTTGCCATTCAGATATAAATTCATAGTCACCTCACCCAGAGCCACCTCTGAAGATTCTCAGAATACCGGTTTCTTATTAACGTGACTCTGCGAATGACGAGAAATATTAGATGAAAAAACTCTCACAATAGGGTCCAGTATATTTTCTGATGCATATGGAAAATATTGTCCCAGCAATTGCTGGTCGTTTAAATTTTCCTGGGTTTAATAGACAAACTTGAATGAGTGAATTCACATGAACGAAGCCTAACATGCTTTTGGTTACTTGCAAAGATTTAATTTATGTTCGTTTAATTTATAACCCCTTTTTTATTGATCAATTCAAGGCAAATAATGATTCGAAATTCTCTTTCAAGTTGACTGTAACTTTTCGAGGCCAATTTAAAGGTGGAGGAAGGTGTTTTGTGATGGCATTTGTCGTCAGTTTTGTGAGCGTATAGGTAATCTTATGAAATATTTGAAATTCGACTGCAACACCAATTTGTTAAATTTTCTCTGGATTTTCATGAGTGTTAAATTTTCTCTGGATTTTCATGAGTCTGGATTTCATGAGTTACAAATCACATATGAAAAGTGTGGAACAGTTCAAAGAATATGCGAGGAGAATCTGAGGTGATGGGCAATCAGTACTTCAGGACCAGGAACATTATTTGGAGTCGTAAGTAAGCAAAAGTAATTGGATTGGCCTTGAAAGAGTAGACTCACGTATGGCATTTGTATAATTTTGAGGCTTTTTTGTGTCAAAGTGAAAAGCATTCTCTTATAATGATTACAGTTTATTGTACTTCAAAAAAAGGTTTAACAATAATAATATATTCTTGCCAACTCGACTGCGTGGAAATGACCCAAGATGATCGCTGTGTAGAGTTCCAAATGGTATTGGCTGTACTTTTTCGGTATGTAGTTCTCCTTCTGGTTACCACCCCCCCCCCCCCCCCCCCCCTTACCAGCTTGTTTGTTTCTCGCGTACAAACTTGCGTTGTCTACGAAACCAAAACATTTTTTGTAGTTTCTGTAATATTTTAGCCGCTCCAAAGTGTCCTATTTCATCGTGAAATGCACGTAGGATCTTCAATCTAACAGTTATAGGGACCACAAATCTTAGGTTTGGTCCTAGACCTAGATCCTAGTCATAGTCCGTTTTAATTTGGCGTTCTTGTTCCAAATGCTGCTTCTCTAATAACGTTCCGATTGTTTCCTTCATCTTTGGGACCTGCATTTCCATCGCTGCCATCCAGTCTTCTGTCGATATCTAAGCCCTCAGTACCCTTTCTGCTACGGATTCAACGCTACCCTCTGAGCCGATTGGAGCACAGCTTAACGTGAAGACTTGCTGCATCTTCTCGTTGGCCCTGTGTGAGACGCTGAAATCATATTCTTGAAGTCGCAGCCACCATCGAGCTATACAAAGAAGAAGCTGCTTGCGTAGTTTCAACGTCAAAATAGCTGCACAATCTTTAACTATATGAAACGGTTTCTCAATCAGATATAATTTAAATCGTTCAACGGTCTCAATTAATGCCAAGACTTCCAGCTCCTGACTGTGGCATCGTGTTTCGCAATTGAATGCGAAAATTCGCAGTGGACTGCGAAGATTTCGCACTGCACTGCGAAAATTTCGCACTGCACTGCGAAAATATCGAACTGGACTGCGAAAATTTCAGAATGGAATGCAAAAGTTTTGCAATGGACTGCGAAAATTTCGCACTGAACTGCGAAAATTTCGCAATGGACTGCGAAAATTTCGCAATGGACTGCAAAAATTTCGCAATGGAATGCGAAAATTTCGCAATGGACTGCGAAAACGTCGCAGTGGACTGTAAAAATTTCGCACTGGACTGCGAAAATTTCTCAATGGACTGCGAAAATTTCTCAATGGACTGCGAAAATTTCGCACTGCACTGCGAAAAATTCGGACTGGAATTCGAAAATTTAGCAATTGGATGTGAAAATTTCGCAATGGAATTCAAAAATTTCGCAATTGAATGCGAAAATTTCGCAGTGGACTGCGAAGATTTCGCAATGGAATGCGAATATTTCGCAATGGACTGCGGAAATTTCGCAATGGCATGCGAACATTTCGCAAGAGACTGTGAAAATTTAACACTGAAATGCGAAATTTACGCTGTCCAGTGCGAAATTTTCGCAGTCCATTGCGAAATTTTCGCAGTCTATTACGACATTTTCGCATTCCATTGCGAAAATTTCGCAGTCCAGTGCGAAATTTTTGCAGTCCTTTTCGAAGATTTCGTAGTCTTTTGCGAAATTTTCGCAGTCCAGTGCGAAATTTTCGCAGTCCAGTGCGATATTTTCGCATTCCATTGTGAAATTTCCGCATTCAGAGAAAAATTTTCGCTTTCCAGCGCGAAATTTTCGCATTTCATTGCAAAATCTTCGCATTCCAGTGCAAAATTGTCGCTATTTAGAGCGAAATTTTCGCTCCAGTGCGAAACTTTCGCTTTCCAGATCGAAATTTTTGCTTTTTAGAGCGGGATTTTCGCTTTCCATTGCGAAAATTTGCGCATTTCAGTGCGAAATTTTCGCAGTCCAGTGCGAAATTGTCGTATGCCAGAGCGTAATTTCTATGTCGATAATGCATTTTCAAATTGTGCGGAGTTAATAACACAATACAAATCTTCTCTCTAACTGTGCCGATATTTGCAAAACGCAGCTCACAATGAACTTCAATCAACAGAATTATTATACATCAATTAAATCATATGTATTCACATTGCGCGAAATCGGCAATTATTCCATTGGCTTTGACCTATATGCATACGCACATAGATATCTCATTAAAGCATCATTTTTCAATGCATATTTACATCTATTACTTTATCGGGCTGGATAAATCCACATCCTTATATCAACTTTATTAATTTTTTCGCTCATGATCAATTTCCTTTCCGTGCTTATTTCTGTGTCAATAAAGCATTTTCATAATGTGCGGTGCTAATAATAAAATACAAATCTTGTTTCCAACTGTTCCGACATTTTCAAAACGCAGCTCACAAAGAACCGCAATCAACAGAATTACTATATATCAATCACATCCTAGTTTCTCAGTACATATTTGTATCTATTACGCTATCGGGCTGGATGAATCTGCAACCCAACATCGAACGTTCATACAACTAGCATCGTACCCATAAGAACACTCTAAATTATTCGTTGTCGTGAGTGGATTTAATATCTTCTCCAAAAATATAAGCCATTACCATTACATTATAACCATTCAAACCTGATCATTAAAATCGAAATATCGCTCCATTAACACCCCAAACGCCCTCCTTGAAGATGCCCAATTTTACATGGGCTTAAAGGCAAATCACTCACAGTTGTCACCAGCGCGAGAATGGGATAGTGAGCGACATGCACAATGGATTACCTTGTTTTCATTGTTTCATGCTCAGAAATCATTGCTCGCAAATACACGAGTGATGGCTTTGTAAGTGAAGTCAAAAGGAATTAGCCATGCAAGTCATAGCTGCAAGTCATAACTTTTAGGCTTCTTTCACATTATACGGTTCCGACCGTACGGCAAAAAACCGTACGGTGAAAATTCGAATGAGCAACATGTTCACACTATACGGTTTATGCGCGGTTTTTTTTTCGTCTCAAGCTCAATTTGTGATTAAATGGTGTGCTGTTTAATGCTCAAATATTTTTATTTTATAAATATTATAATTAATGTGCAACCAGACTATGCTGTCATTATTGTAAATGCTTGTATTGTATTACATAATTATGTGCTTCAAAGAGACGGATATAGCGATGTAGATACAATGTCGATCACAGGTTTGGAAGAGTTACCACAAGACGCAACCATAAGAGGAGGACTGACTGCAAACAATATTAGAAATGTACTTTGTAATTATTTCGTTTCTAATGCCGGAAGTGTGCCATGGCAAATGGCAAAAATACAAACTGTACAAAATAAACTGTAAATTAAACACGGAAAAGGGTATTTCTACATTAATTCTATCTTTCAAGGAAATAAGTGCGAACCTATGTAAGAAAAGAAGGTAAAATTAAATTTACTTACCAAACGCATTTTTATCTATGGCATTAAGAGCACCAAAATATGGGTGCATTTCTATGCAGGCTTCATGCCAGGCATCTTTCGTTGCTTTTCTGTCTTTGTAGGTGTCCAGAAATTTATCCCACAGCTCAGGTCTGGCCTCCACAAGTGTAATCAAAACTTCTGCATCTATATCTGTCATTATTCTTTTGTCACTTTACATTTTACACTTTGCTAAACTGCAACTAAATTGGCTCGAGATTGATTGACCGTACGGTTTGAAACCGTCTAATGTGAAAGCATGCACTTGGTCGCGTGCACCACTGAGTGTCCGGTCGCCGTTCGGGCACCGTGGATTGCAGTGGCAGTGTACGGCTCCTTTCACATTATCCGGTGCCGACCGTACGGCAAAAAACCGTACGGCGATATTTTTCTAGTGGTGTGAAGAAGAGTATAGCCTCTTTCACATTTCACGGTTACGGCAAAATGCCGTGGCCGTACCGTGTAGCAGCCGTACACTGCCACTGCAATCCACGGTGCCCCAACGGCGACCGGACACTCAGTGGTGCACGCGACCAAGTGCATGCTTTCACATTAGACGGTTTCAAACCGTACGGCCAATCAATCTCGAGCCAATTTAGTTGCAGTTTAGCAAAGTGTAAAATGTAAAGTGACAAAAGAATAATGATAGATATAGATGCAGAAGTTTTGATTAGACTTGTGGAGGCCAGATTTGAGCTGTGGGATAAATTTCTGGACACCTACAAAGACAGAAATGCAACGAAAGATGCCTGGCATGAACTCTGCATAGAAATGCACCCATATTTTGGTATGTAATACAATACAATCATTTACAATAATGACAGCATAGTCTGGTTGCACATTAATCATAATATTTATAAAAAAAAAATATTTGAGCATTAAACAGCACACCATTTAATCACAAATTGAGCTTGTGACGAAAAAAAACCGCGCATAAACCGTATAGTGTGAACATGTTGCTCATTCGAATTTTCACCGTACGGTTTTTTGCCGTACGGTCGGAACCATATAATGTGAAAGAAGCCTACGGCTGCTACACGGTACGGCCACGGCATTTTGCCGTAACCGTAAAATGTGAAAGAGGCTATACTCTTCTTCACACCACTAGAAAAATATCGCCGTACGGTTTTTTGCCGTACGGTCGGAACCGGATAATGTGAAAGGAGCCTTAGGTTCCTTTCACATTATCCGGTTCTGACCGTACGGCAAAAAACCGTACGGCGATATTTTTCTAGTGGTGTCAAGAATAGTATAGCCTCTTTCACATTTCACGGTTACGGCAAAATGCCGTGGACGTACCGTGTAGCAGCCGTACACTGCCACTGCAATCCACGGTGCCCGAACGGCGACCGGACACTCAGTGGTGCACGCGACCAAGTGCATGCTTTCACATTAAACGGTTTCAAACCGTACGGTCAATCAATCTCGAGCCAATTTAGTTGCAGTTTAGCAAAGTGTAAAATGTAAAGTGACAAAAGAATAATGACAGATATAGATGCAGAAGTTTTGATTACACTTGTGGAGGCCAGACCTGACTGAGCTGTGGGATAAATTTCTGGACACCTACAAAGACAGAAATGCAACGAAAGATGCCTGGCATGAAGTTTGCATAGAAATGCACCCAGATTTTGGTGCTCTTAATGCCATAGATAAAAATGCGTTTGGTAAATAAATTAAATTTTACCTTCTTTTCTTACATAAGTTCGCACTTATTTCCTTGAAAGATAGAATTAATGTAGAAATACCCTTTTCCGTGTTTAATTTACAGTTTATTTTGTACAGTTTGTATTTTTGCCATTTGCCATGGCACACTTCCGGCATTAGAAACGAAATAATTACAAAGTACATTTCTAATATTGTTTGCAGTCAGTCCTCCTCTTATGGTTGCGTCTTGTGGTAAATCTTCCAAACCTGTGATCGACATTGTATCTACATTGCTATATCCGTCTCTTTGAAGCACATAATTATGTAATACAATACAAGCATTTACAATAATGACAGCATAGTCTGGTTGCACATTAATTATAATATTTATAAAAAAAAAATATTTGAGCATTAAACAGCACACCATTTAATCACAAATTGAGCTTGTGACGAAAAAAAAACCGCGCATAAACCGTATAGTGTGAACATGTTGCTCATTCGAATTTTCACCGTACGGTTTTTTGCCGTACGGTCGGAACCGTATAATGTGAAAGAAGCCTTAAAGTGCATATCAAGTTCTATTTATAATTACGTAAGAATTGTGTTACCTGGTGAAGCATATTTTAATTTAGACTATCATTTTCTAATGCTAAATGCTTATTTTTGAGTTAGTTTAAAGTTAATTTTTGTTACACAAAAATCGATAAAATCGATTTCGTAAAATTTGTATTGGTAGTATGATATCAAAATTTAAAAACAACCGATATGACAAACTAGCAAGTTTGCACCAGTTTTCAAATTTTTTGCTAGTCATGTTATTTAGAATCAGTTAAAAGGCTTCGAATTTTGACGATAACAGCCAACACTTCTTATGACCTGCATACTTCTATTGAATTTCTGGCATTTGGAATTAAAAAGTGTCACGTTACGACAACAATGCCTTTTTTTATGCCACCTTTTTATGTTGCCTTTAAACATTAACTGAAATTCGTTTAATACAAGTGAACGAAAATTCAAGGATGAATAACCAGTTCTGCAATTTCTACGACTAACATCGATACAGTCACATTCGAACAGAGGGTGAGTGCGTGAGTTTTTGACTTATTTGACTTATTCATTTAAAACCTGCTTTCACGAGTTTTTCATTACTCAATACTAAACATTCTCAGTAAGTACATTAATTCAAGCGCCTTTATTTTCAGTGTTTGCTATCTATCATTTTCAACTTCTTGATTAACGTCAAAAGACCTCTACCCACTTTGTGCTTATCTAAATTTTCAACTCAAATGACTCTTGAGCACATTACCTATTCACACACATAAGAATGCACATTTTTATACATGCATGATACATATCTATTCGCTTAAGCAAACTGTTGTGAATGAAACTTTAACATCTAAACTCTAAGATACTTTTCCATTCTCTTTTCTACTTCATGAATAATTCAATTAGAAGGATTTTCGGAAACAGGCTAAAGTATTTCAGGCTACTTTTAGGACGTCATAAATTATTCAACGAATTTTTAACTGCCAGCCAGTCGCTTATGTACGCTTGGGACCTGGGGCGTAAACTAGGAAGTATTGCTCGTGGAATAATAGAAAAATCAAAATAGATGACTTGTTGGAAGATAAGAAATTTTACGAAAAATGAATGCTATTTGTACAACATAATCTCTGAAAGCAAACCAGTCGACAAATTTTTTTCAGTTTCAAACTTTTAAAATCCATTTTTGGAGTTTAAGGTTATATACATACATATATCGCGAAAAACAAAGATTTTGTCCTCTAGATATAACTAAGCATCAAACTGATAGATGATTCTATTAGCTAGTAAAAAATATAAAATATATATAGCCAATTCTAATATTTTTAATCTGTGAATCCAACTCGCAGTTGTTTGAGTCACAGGCAAAATACTACGAAGTTCAAAATGGTTACCAGTTACATACATATTATTTCCGCACTACTGTGCGAACAAAGTTAAAAATTATCGGGAAAAGTAGTTCAGAAAAGTTTCAGAAGACGAGACGACGAGAATTCATTCGAAGAGCTTATAAGATATGTTTTATGAATCGGTCAAACTGTGAATAATGCTTTCTTGAATATTAAATACTTTCGGATTTCTTGAATATTGAATAATGCCATAAATGTCTAACTTATGAACGATTCGCTTCAAATTATTTATTACTTAGCATTATTTTACAATGCAGGTATACTTTATTCCCTTTTTTGAATTCAAATATAATTTTGAGAGCCATTTTCATAAAAATTTTAAACAAACTGATTATTTTCATTTATCTTCTTCATTAATGGATGGTTCGAGGGAAATGCCAGAGCCTGAGATGCAGACATTAGCTCAAATTATGAGTTTCATTCGGAGGTGGAAATACATATACTAATTGATTTTGTGCTCAGCTTGGTGTATTTTAAATGCGTGTATGTCAAATTCAAATGCATTCAATCAAATTCATTTGATTGATTGCTAAGAGTAAACATCAAGTTATGATTTCGTTATATTTGACTACCATTCGGTATGACATATGAAAATATAAATAAAAATTACATTACACAGAAAACTCAAACCCACACTGGGCGCACTGTAAAAGTATGTGAAAGCTAAATATTTTACAATAAATTATAAAAAAAATTATTTTCACGCTATATAGATGTGAGTTTTGCATTCAGCAAACGCATTATTAGATATTGATCTGGAAATATACAAAATCAATGAAACACAAAGGCTGATTGATAAGTAACAATTTATTGCTCCATGGGTTACATTTTTATATCATCATTCTGCTCATGTGACTATTACGCATATTTTGCAATTTCGTATTTAGTACGATATTGGATGGTAAAAATGCTTAGTATTGTATTTATGTGTAGGTTGCACTTTCATAATTGTATTTGAGTGCGATTGATTCGATTAAAAGAAAATTTAGCTTGCATGCAGAAAGTTAATGAATTGTAATTTATAATTTGCAATAGGTTGCATGCAAAGGTCGATTCCAGGGCATTGCCTGTGCTGATAATGTTGGATATTAAGCATTTAATGAATAAATCGAGTACAAAGATCACTCCTAGGGCATTGCCCATGACAATAGTGTTTCAACATTTAAAGAATCAAATTAAATTCAAGAAATCGATAGTGTTTAATGACTTAACATGTATTTTTATGATTTGCCATAACTTAAATGCTAATAATAACTATAGGGCAGTGAGTATTTTGAACAGATATCTATCTAACTAAAAAATTTGAAATAGGAGCATTCCATTATTCTCGTTCGGCCATACTCGTTCTCGAAACTGAATATACTGAATATACAGGCGGGATACAACTAGTGATGGGCTCAAAAACGCAAACAGTTTGCAAAAAACGTTTGACTGCAAAATAGCGACAAACAGTTTTTCTAAAACATTTCATTTCTAAAACGAACTGTTTTTCTGCAACGAATAGTTTTTCTAAAATCAATCGTTTTCCTAAAATGAACCATTTTTCTGAAACGAACCGCTTTTCTAAAACGAACAATTTTTCTCAAAGGAATAGGAATAGTTTTTGTAAAACCAATCATTATTCTAAAACGAACCGTTTTTCTGCAACGAATAGTTTTTCTAAAACCAACCGTTTTTCTACAAAGAATAGTTTTTTTTAAAGCCAATCGTTTTTCTAAAACGGACTGTTTTTCTACAACAAATAGTATTTCTAAAACCAATCGTTTTTCTAAAACGGATAGTTTTTCTAAAACCAATTGTTTTTCTAAAACGGACCATTTTTCTAAAACGGACCATTTTTCTAAAACGAACTGTTATTCTAAAACAAATTTTTTATAAAACCAATAGTTTTTTGTTTTTATAAAACGAATCGTTTTTATTAAACGAGTTTCTTAAAACGAACTGTTCGGCTGTAAAAAACTGTTTATTTGCAGAAAACAGAATTTCAGATGCAAACTATGTATGTATGTATGTATGTTTACATAATACGTGGTTGTCAGACTTATTAGGTGCGTGTTTGTGATGAGCTGGATAGAGTAGGTAGCATTGAAAACAGCAACAATTGCTGTTGTTTTGAATGCTGCTTACCAGAACCAGCTCTCGATGGCATACGACCATGTACATATGTTGATTCTTTACGACAATGTGTAATAATATGGCTGATCAAGTAGATAATATATTGGAAAATTGGGACAATACAAGTATCAATTCAGATTGGAAGCGCTTAGTTCTAGCAATGAATTTTAACGATACAATGGTGGAAAACAAAATACATAAAATATATACAAGAAAGACATAATATGTAAAAATTTATTGTACTGAGTAAATTGAAGATTATTCAAACTATGAACAATGTTTCATTTTCAATATTTATTTTGTCGCACAGCATAACATTTTTTCTTTTCGTTAACAATTTTTTTTAAATATTTTTAAAAAGCAGTTGTTTTTTAAAAAAAAAACGGTAAATTTTTGTTTTTTGAAAACAACAGAAACGCTGATCACTAGATACAACCTGGTGCAAACTTGTAGTTTTTATTGCGCCTCCCACTGTGGAACTTGTTAAAGCTTCTTTTGTTTTTTTTTTTAAATTTCAAAATAAAATATTGCAGCTTATCAGCCTACATTATCATTTAGTTCTAATTATTTACACAAAAAAAATCACAAGAATTTGTTTAAAAAAAATTATTTAAGAATATGACTACGTTTCATTTAAAGCACTAATGTTTACTCTAGTAGCCAAAGAAAATTAAAAGATCTATGGAGATTTTTTTACTTTCAGTAGTTTATTCTATTTTAAAACAGGTTTTCGGGATAAAAATACCATGGAACAAAATCTACTAAATTTTATTACTAGAATATTATATTTTTACTGATATATGGATGCCTCACTTGCCAAATCGATTAACTCCATTTGCTGATTTCATTAAATTTTACTATCAAAGCACTTAAGAAGCTCCTAACTGTATATATTCAAAACAAATTTCTCTAATAATAGGTATTAACACCACTAAATACTTATTATTAGAGAAATTTGTTTTGAATATATACAGTTAGGAGCTTCTTAAGTGCTTTGATAGTAAAAATTTAATGAAACTCAGAAAATGGAGTTAATCGATTTGGCAAGTGAGGCATCCATATGTATGTACATTGGCACCAAATAAGATAACATTTCAATGCACTTTACATTCACGGACTTGATTGCCTTAACAACGGACAATCCAATACCGCATATTGTAACCATATGCATTAATTCGCTTCAGAGCAGGCAATGAACATGGCCATTGTTGTAAACAGACATTTTCCTCTAACTAACCTAGTCCCACTACAGGTTAACAACTTATTTTATCAAACAGACACTGTGCTCCATACACATACTACACACATATATATGGATACACATTCTTCGATAATACAATATCTATCTTTTCCATGCCAACTTGACAACTCTAGATTTGTTTCTGGACTAATTGATGAGAGTCCATTATTATGAAGTCTTCGTTATAATTACGAGGCAGTGGTAGGTGGGCTAAGCAAATATTATGTGTGCGATTGATGGAAATTTAATTAAGTTAAATGTATCATATTCTAATTTGAAAACGTCAAAGACATCATATTGACAAGAGATTAAAATTAGTGACAGATTTTTGATAGTCAGGCTGATTGCCATGCACTAGGCATGTAGTAGTTGGATGACGTTGAAAGTGGCTTTAAATTAAAAAATTCCAGCGCATCAGAGCCGCTAGAAAACTAATTTTCGAAGAAATTATCTTTGAGGGACTTAAAAATTTGTGAAGACAAAATACACTTCTTTGTAGTATCATATCAACCATTTCTTACTCAAAGCAACAAATATCATTTTCTGACAACATTTTCTATAACACAAATGATGAAAATGTTCAGTGCTGGCAACATTTGTCCAACACAGCAGCAATAAATCTACCATGACATGCTCGTGCTTAATCAACCTATCCTTTGAATTTCGTTTTGATCCAAGGATATCATCGAAAGTATCAGCAATTAAACTATGTCTGGGGTTGCCATCCGAAAAATTTTCAAAACTCGCAAATATTGTACATCGGTTGCGTATTTTATTGTAAATGCTTAGCTTATGAATACAAAATGGAAGCATCTGCTGGTGCAATATTTACGAAATTGTCTGTGAATTTTGTTTCGATTGAATGGCTGCTCTGAAAGTTATAGGAGTGAAGAGAATTTTATGGTAACCATCCTCAAAACTTTTCAAATTTTTGAAACCTAAATATTTGTTGTTAACTGTCATTGCGAAATAATTACCATTTGGAAATAACATGACAACTTCGCTCGATAAAGAAACGTCAATAAATTACGAAATTCATCACAGCTGGCAAACCCTGTCACGATTTTTCAACGAAATTCCTAGTGAATGAGAAATGCAGGAAGATCCAGTTATCGTATGAATTTCGTCTGGATTTCGTTACTGCATCGGAAGCTCTAGGGAAAAAAAACTTTCTTTTCCTGAGCAAATTTCCAATATTTAGAAGACGAAAATTGCCATAGCCGGCAACCCTATACCAATTTCGCTACCAAATTTCTATGAGATCTATCTTAAAAAAATTCTAAGGCATCAGAACGGCTAGAAAACTAATTTTCGAAGAAATTGCCTTTGAGTGGTAAAAAAATGTGGAAAGACGTTATAAACTTTTTTGTACAATCATATCAAACTTTCCTTATCCAAAGCAACAAAACTAAACTATAACACAAATGATGAAAATTTTCAGTGCTTTCAACACTTTTCCAACGAAGCAGCAATAAGTTTACCATAACAAGCTCATACTTAAATCAACTTATCCTTTGAATTTCGTTCTCATCGTAGGATTTCACCGCAAGTTTCAGCGGTTAAACGTTGTTTGAGGCTGCCATGCGAAAAATGTTCAAAACTCGGAAAATTAAAAAATTGGTTTCTTATTTTTATTGCTAACGCTTTGCATATGAGTACGCAATTTAAAGCATCTGTTGGTGCAATATTTACGAAAATGGCGAACGCTGGTTGCCCTGTGTTAGCAGCAAAGCAAAATATATACAAAATCTGCTTCATGTTAGGTTTAACCCAACCAGTAAATTTCGTTTCGATTGAATCACTGCGCTGGAAGTTATACGGATGAAACAAATTTTAGAGTTACCACCTTCACAACTTTTCAAATTTTCAAAGCATGAATATTTATTGTTAATTTTCATTGCAGGATCATTCCCATTTCCGAATTTAATAGCATAATCGCTCAGTAAAAAAATTCCACAAAATTACAAAAATTATCATAGCTAGCAGCCCTTTCATGATTTTTCTACAACATTATTACGACATTTGGTTCACGTAAAGATCCACTTATTGCGTGAGCTTCGTTTAAATTTCTGCACTGGACCGGAAGTTATAGGGAAAAAAGTTTTATTTTGTGGAGGAAATTTGCAAGATTTAGTAGCCAAAAACCAGCATAGCTGGCACCTCTATCCTAATTTTTCAGTCAAATTTCACCAAATATTATCAAAAGTATGGTTCAAGTACTGTGTGAGTTTTGTTAAAATCTGATGGCTGAATCGGAAGTTATAGGCCAAAAACCGCTTTTTTTCTCAGTGATTTTTCAAGATGGTACCACTGCCACAGAGTTGCCCGCATTTCAAAATCACTTCTATCAGATCTGGTCCTAGCTTATACCAACATGTCCTGTAAATTTCATTATGATCGAATAATCCGGCCGTCAGTTCTCGTGAACAGAACTTTCGAGTGCTGAAAATAGAGGTAATTTGGTGATGAGTTGCCGTTCTTGTGCAAACCGGAATTTTCAAAATTTATATTTGATATGACGGACAAAGGTCAAAACTTTTCAAGTATTTAAATTTTTTGTCACAAATCAAAAATTTTTCAGGAGGGTCAATGATTTGAAGGATTTTTTTTTAGGAGCTTGCCGTAGCTACAGGGTTACCTGCACTATCTCAAATTCCATGTTTGTTAAATTTTACTCAACATCAATATGCTCTGCAAATTTCACGATGATCCAATGTTTTTGTCAGAAGTAATGACAAATCAAAATTTGGAAAAAAAAACTTTGCCTACTTTTAGGCACGCTGCACCCACACGCGGCTCAAAATTTTCAATTCTTTATCATAAACAAGCTTAAAACATAATAAATTTTCATTCCCAAGCATTTATTAGAACAAAAATTTACACTGCTTGGAAATAAAGGAGTACCTCAAAACTCACTTAAACGCTCGCCGCCTCCAAAACGTGTAAGGTATCTGAATTTTAGCAAATCCTGGACCTACCTACTATATACATCTACGTCTTTCGAAAATTTCCGCTCAATCGGATCGGCCACTTCAGGGATTATCTCTCCTTATCATTTTGCTGATATATATATATATATATATATATATATATATATATATATATATATATATATATATATATATATATATATATATATATATATATATATATATATATATATATATATATATATAGATATATATTTATATACAAAGAAGTATGAAGTTTCGGCTAAACGAGTTTAATACTAATTTTCTTCGAAAATTAGTAAAAAGGTTCATCTACTACGTAAATTTTGTTTAAATCTGGTTATTAAATCGAAAGCTATTGGCCAAAAACCAGTTTTTTTCTTGGTAATTTTTCAAAGTGGCACCACTACCACAGTATTGCCTGTATTTTGATATCACTTCTATCAGATTTGTTTCTAGTTAATTTAAATGTAAATTTCGTATTGATTCCATTATCCGATCGTCAGCTCTCGTGAACAGAGGTTTTGAGTGCTGAAAATAGAGTTAATTTGATCATGGGCTGCCGTTCTTGTTTACCGCGGAATTATGAAAACTTTAATTTGACTTGGTGGACAAAAGTCAAAATTTATCAAAAGTTTGAATTTATTTTCAAAAATCAAACATTTTTCAGGAAGGTCGATGATTTGAAGGATTTTTTTTCAAGGGTTTACTGTAGCTACAGAGTTGTGTGCACAGTCTTCAAAGTTCACGTTTGTTAACTTTCAATTTATACCAATACACTCTGCAAATTTCACGATGATCCACTGTTTTTCTTAGCAGTTATGACAAATAGAAATTTGAAAAAAAATCTTTGCCTGCTTTTAGGCACTCAGTGCCTACACAAGGCTCAAAATTTCCGATTTTTTAACATTAACAAGCTTAAAACATAATAAGTTTTCATTTTCAATATTTTTTTACCAAAAATTTACGCTGCTTAAAAATATAGGACTACCCGAAAATTTACCAAAACGCCCGCCGCCGCTAAAAGGTTAAAGATATCTGAATTTAGCTCAATCGGATCGGCCACTCCAGAGATTATCTCCCTTAATCAGTTTGCTGATTTATATATATATATATATATATATATATATATATATATATATATAAATATATATATATATATATATATATATATATATATATATATATATATATATATATATAAATATATATATATATATATATATATATATATATATATATATATATATATATATATATATATATATATATATATAAATATATATTTATATATATATATATATATATATATATATATATATGACGAATTTTCGGCGAAGTGAGTTTAATACTAATTTTCTTCGAAAATTAGTACAAATGCTGACTGCATGTCCGTAACGTTTACCTGTTGCTCACTGCAATTGGCTGATCTCATGCCTGCGACAGGTAAGCATTATATTTTTGTGTTATACATAACTTATATGCTCTAACTTACGTATTCCTTATTACAACCAACCTGTTCCGAAGGTCATGTACGACTTTGATACAATGGCTATATCCAAAACTATATAGCAGAAAGCTTTACAGGGTTGAAGCACCCTTCATTTAAGAATGAATTAGACTTTCCAGTTCTTTTCTTTGTTGAACAAAACAAGTTTTGTTTTACCAAAATCCACTGAAAGGCCTTACCTCAAGCACAAGCTATCAGTCAAGCCCAATGCGCGTTGCATATTAATGTAAGCCACATTCAGATCATTATTGACTGCTAGTGTGACCACGTCATCAGCATAAACATACTTGAGCAATGTACTCTATAGGAGCAGTGAAAGAACACCCCCTTGAGGACATTCATTTATTAAATCGGTTTTCAAGTAGGAGATGGCTCTAGCTTTCAAAACAATCTCTGCGCTAGCACGGTACATATCCATTTAACTAGGAACTTGTGCGGGCTCATATAGCTCACTACATAGTACGTGACCAAAGGCGTCTTCAGTGTCCCTGAATACCACCACCGCATAATCAATATTATAGAAAAGGAAAAGGAGAGTACCTAAGATGGACCCTTGAGCAATTTCAGTTTTGGACTTGAAGGGAATTAAATCTATACAGTATCCATTTGAAATTTCGTTTGAATGAAATTTCGTTTAAATGACTTGGATCACTTAAATTATAAAAAATGGTGAGCTTATACTCAAGAAGAATGCGAGCTCTACCATAACCAACACTAAAAAAAATTAGTACAATTCATAATTGACGCAAAGTTTACATTGATACTTATCACGAAACCTTGTTGACACCCAGATATTGCTTTCACATTCGGAACTGCACCTTTAGAAAATATGGAATGCCAGCTTTAGTAGCAAGTATTGTCATCTTTGCACAAGGGTCCACAAACTACCACAACAATCTAATTCCTGGTGGTTATTTTGGTGCACCTACTTTATGGTGCGAGTCCAATGAATATAGTCATAACCAGTTTGGCCGGAAAAGTCAGTTTATGGGTTACAACTAAGTCGGTTGTAATCTTGGTCGACTTTCAACACATGAGCTTCTACATTTTTACTACGTCTACGTATTAAGCGTAAATTTTATCCAGACTTAGAGGATAAAGTAGTCGTAATTCATTCGGATCACCAGACTTGCTCATATTTTTCCAACATAAATTTAACCATAATTTAAAACCTTTCGTATTCCTGTATTATGTGCTCATGGACCAACTTAAACTTTGTAATTGTCTAAATTTTTCCATAACCTTAATAAAACGTGTGAAACAAAATTTCATATCACAAAATTTTGAAATTTAGTTACATTCAGTATTTTCCTGAATAAATATGGCTAGAATTTGCATTGTTTGACTAGATTTCTCTCATTTTAGCTTGTGACGCTGTGAAAATTCCTCTCAACTCAACTCAATGCAACCAAAGTTCCATCTTACGTACAATACCTTTTATTTTCCGTGATCTCCCGTTGAATCCTATAATCTTCCCTCGCGTGAAAATTTTTTTTTTCGCAAATGATTTTGGACTCATCAGGAGAATTTGAGCTGCTGTAAATTTTTTCCTGTACCAGTTTTAGCCTTAAGTATTTAAAAAGTAGTCCCATGCTAATGTGTTATTTTTTGCGAGGAAAATTTCATCGGGAGTAAATTTAAACAAATTATAAATTTCCTCTGCAATCTGCAACACGTTCAAAATACAAAAAATACTATGAAAATTCAACATGTTAACTACCTTAGTGTCTTGATTACTTTACCTTTCAACCGTAACTTACTCAATGCATTTTCCGCCAACAATTTTTGTTTACATGCCGTCATATGTGTATAGTTTCAGATTTTCATTCACTAAAAACTAAATAAGATCATATTCCAAGTACAATTAGAGAGATTTGAGTATAATGTAAAAGATCGTCAAACGCAGTTTTCATACTAAGTGTTTGTTTCATCCTGAAAGGTTGACCAAACAACGGTCCCACCATATTTTCTACTTTTTTTCGAATTTCACGTATAACATGATGAGCGGTAACTTCTCAAAAAACCGGTCTCCTATGACATTGTAGCTGACTGATTATAGTCCAAAAATTAATTCAAAATTAAAATATTTAAAATACTTCAATAAAATACTTCAACAATTCAAAATGATTATGAATTTAATTTTCAACTTTAACGAACAAGTGTTGTTTCATAAGAAGGTTGAATGTATTAGAAAATACATGTTCATGGAATATTATTTCTCATAACTTTACTGATGAAATTTGTTTGTAGTTTTTTTTTTAAATGAAATTAATTTGGTGTGATTTCAATCAAAACAATATGGCTCTTTTCTACCAAGCGAGTTACTTCTCTATCTCTTTTACCGCTAACCTACTCCTAACTCCAAATAAGTCCTCGATCGCATTTCAAAAATGAGTATCCGTTTCGTTTACAAATTAATAGTATTTCAATCTACAAAGTATTTTACCCCTTCTTCTGGCCTGCAGATTCAGGCCAAAAATGCATTTAGGAAATCCCTCGCAATGTATCAGATAGCAAATGTGCTGACAGCCTTTGCAAATTAGTTTCTCTTTCAAGATGCTCAGCACAGATAAACAATTCAGATTAATATATTGTTTTACCCGCTCCAGCTCAGCTCAGTAACTCTGAACTGTTCTTTGCTATGCTATCTGCGCTCAAACATTCATAGCTCACCCGCTTGCCATGAAGCGAATTCTGCCCTGATTCGCATAAACATTCTACCCATATTTTTGTCATTTTTGAGTTAACACCGGACTTGAAAACTACATACTCTATTGCATCATTCTATAACTTTTGAAAAACTTGTCTTCTGTGGTATTATGTTAAAATCATTATTGAAAAATGCACTCTCCATATATATCCAGTACAAATCAAAACACAAAACAATGAATATCTCGAAAACGCTAAGATGTAGATAGAACGTTTATGCGAATCAGGACAGAATTGTACTTATGTCTGCCTTTCTGCAAGAGACAGTTTAATTTATCATCAACACCTTCGTTTCCTTCGCTGAAATGGAAAGCCTTTGTTGAAATTAAATGAAAATTAAATGCATGCAAGAGCCCACGTTTAACCGCTATTTATACATGTATGATCGTGTATACAAAAGTGCAGCGTCGTAGCAAGCAGACGGTGGCTGCTTCCTCAGATTCGGTCATTAATGTGCTACCATCGGAAATTATGTATTATTTCACGCACCAGAGTACTGTTTAAGCAAAAAAGTCTAGCGCATCAGAACCGCTTGAAAACTAATTTTCGAAGAAATCGTCTTTGAGTGACAAAAAAATGTGGAAAGACGTGATACACTTTTTTGTAGAATCATATCAACCATTCCTTATCCAAAGCAACAAATTTCAACAATAACACATATGATGAAAATGTTCAGTGCTGGCGACACTTTCCCAACGAACCAGCAATAAGTTAACCATAACAAGCTCATACTTAAATCAACTAATCCTTAGAGTTTCGTTCTCATCGGAGGATTACATCGAAAACTTCAGCGGTTAAACGTACGTATATATATACATATATGTATATAAATTGTTAATTAAATTGTTAATTAATTAAATGTGTATATATATATATATATATATATATATATATATATATATATATATATATATATATATATATATATATATATATATATATATATATCATCAAAAAATTTCAGTGAGATAATCTCGGGAACGCGCCATCTGATTGAGCTGAAACTTTCAGGATACATTGCAGAGACTATTTTAAGCTGCAGTTGCAACATTTTTCTTCAGTTGTAAATCAGAAATTGCAGTTGTAAATTTATTTCAAAATATGCAGTTGTAAATTTCTTGTTCCAAATACTCATTAAATGACAAATATGCTTTAGAAAAATTTAAATTTATACGTATTTTCAAAAATTTTGCTCGCTTCGCTCGCATCACAATCTCTATCTGTATGATATTATTCAGAATAATTTATTCTTTACATTCTTTATTGACAAATTCTCATTCTGCAAAATTCAAAAAAATAACCATACATTAATGCATTGTGTCCAAAATCTATTTTCTGATGACGCTTACATATATGTATCGCTTAAATGATTTATATCTACAAACAACTATATACTTCATTTTTTTTATGTAGTTCAAATGTAAACTAACAAACACATTATTTTGGAGTCGGTTTTTGAGTGAGTTCGTTTCTGAGAACTACTGAGAATTGTTATCGTGTAGTTTATGTAAATATGTTGTGGTCAAAATATATTTTTTGATGACGCTCCTTTTTCAATCATCGCCTTGAAGTCTGAATCGGAATATAATATTGACTTCATTTCCATTGTTTATAGATAAATGGTTTACGTCTACCAGAAACTGAATACTCAAAATGAAGAAAATATTGTCAATTGTGCGACTGTATGTCGTATATTTTCAAGGAGTTTACTGTGCAATAATTTCAACGATAGTTTCAAATCGATTTTTACGAACGAATTGCACAGTACTCATTTGTCTTTTGACTAATCAAGTTAACCAAAATGAAATTATAAGAATGTCGTCATCGGATCAAAGTGATAAAAAAAAACGTCCAAAAGTAAGAGAAATTTGTGTAATTAGATTTGAAATTGAATTTTATTATCGAGAGTATTCATTGTGTGTAGGTTTCATTGGATGCATGGGTACAAAAGAAAACAAAATCAGCCGACGAATCAAGTGTTTCAGAGAATCCAAGCACATCAGAATCAGGTGCTGAAAGTTCGTCCAATGAATTTGTTGACAAGAATAGATCAGAGGAAACCAGCAATAGCACAACTGAAATAAATCCATCTGAAAATGATTCACGTGATCTTTCAGCTGCAGCTGCAAGTGGTGTTGATGGTGTGTTTGTTTAATTCCGTAACTAAATTTAAATATACACCGTATTTTTTCATTTTTCTAATCAAAATAATTATTTTAGTGAACCAAATCCGTGAAGCTGCAAAACCAATCGATCGAAAATGTTTACGTAGATTTCGCGCCAATGAAAAAGATATGATTTGTTGCGATTTATGTATAAAGCAACCGTAAAAAGTTTCGTACATCGTCAACGTATTCCAGCCATTGCAACGAAAAATGGGACCGGCTATCGAGCTGACGTGGTCGAAAATCATTTGAAATCTGATTACCATTTGGAGTGTGTTAAAGTTGATCGAATCAAATGTCTTTCTAAACCAGATGAGAATCTCACTCCATTGGATATTGCAGTCAACAAAGCTAATTTGGCTCAAGCAAATTATGTTGGAAAAATCATGATTCAAATATTTACCGACGCAAAAATTTTAACAACCGCAGCGTGGAATTGGCCAGCGCAATATGTAGCTAATGAAGCATCCAACAATTTCGAGTTTGATAAAATGCAAAAATCTGTTGTTCCACAAAATTTACCGCTGCACTATATCAATCCAATTAAACATTTAGAAATGTTGCAGTGCATCGTAAATGCCGACAAAAATTGTTTCAAAAGACAATTGCTGACTGTTTAACCATTTCATTGCGTGCTGATGGATCAGTAGATCGACAACATAAAGATAAAATTTACGTGTTGGGCAAAGTTGTAACGCCAAATGGAAAAGTAGAATTGAAATTCATGGGAATGGATGAACAAACAGAAAGAGGTGCAGCTGGTTTATTCAATACAATACTAAATGCGATGTTTAAAATGTTTTCGAAGGAATTCTTTTATCAGTGTATTTTGCCAAAAATTTCATCTATCTGCACCGATGGTACAAATGTCAATACAGGGGAAGAAGGTGAACTTTGGGCTTATTTCGAAGCGGCAATCGTAGAAGCAAATTCAAAAGTACCATTCATTAAAATTTGGTGCGTCGCGCATAGGTCAGATTTAGCGTTTGGTGACGTAAGCAAAAATGATACAGCACTGTTGGATTTGATTAAAAGGTTTTCGAGCTTATCGAGTTATTTTCATAAATCTGCTTTACGAACATCAAGATTGAATCAAATTGCTGACGAAAATCAATTGAAATATTTGACGATGCCAAAGGAATTCGATGTACGTTGGACAGAAAATACGTATAGTTTGTTCAGAGCAGTGTTGACTAACTGGAATGCGTTAATTCTTTACTTTGATGAATCAGATGATGCCGAAGGCAAAGGATACCGAAATTTTTTGACAAATCCGTACAATTTGAAGAAAATGACGTTTTGTGCTGATATTTTATTCATTTTTAAAAGATTTCAGAAACAATTACACTCCGATTCACTAACTTTGCCAATGTTTTGTCAAATAGTTCGAAATACAATCAACATTTTGAATGATTTAATAGAACATCCATTAGTTGGTGGATTTGAAGAGGTGCTCTCCAAACAAATGGAAAAAAGAGCTGATGAAAAATTGTATTTAAAAGGAATCGAGCTGGAAAACGCACAAAATAGAAATAGAACACCAATCGAAATTGATGAACTTCGAAAGAAGATAATAAAAGCATTGGCAGAAAGCTTGAAAGTTAGTTTGCAAGACAATAATTCAGATTTATTGGCATCGATCGAAAGTTTTTTGAAGTTCGACAAAAAAGCAAACATAGCCAAAGTCCATGATTTGATTGCAAAAGACATTGATTTACCTGCACTAAGTTTGCAATACTTCGATTTATGTAATTCACCAAACGAAGTGAAAACTCAAAAGCCGCAACATCTTCTTCTGTATTTGAGAAATGAAGATCGGAGCCTGCATTACGATGAAATTTCGATTGTTATTGCAAGAATCGTCGCATTAACACCACATTCGGCTGATTGTGAACGCACAATCAGTGCCAACAATAATTTAAAGGCACACAAAAGGATGAATATCTTGATATCAACTGAAAATTGCTACTTATACGTTCATTTCAATATGGATCCACTTGAAAATTGGAACCCACGGCCAGCTGTACAAAAATGGCTGGATGATGTAAACCGACGACAGTCAAATGTGACAGTCACTTCAAAAGCAACCAGTCATAAACAATATTTCAAACATATTTTCGAGGCTACAGAAAACGTCGAAGATGAAGAATCAAAGACAAAAAAAAATATTCCTAAATTTGAATTTTAAGTTCATTTTGTTGATTTAATACACACTTTGATGATTATTATGGTTTTTATCATATTATAATAAAAATATATAAAAAATTAATAAATTCGAAAATCTGCAGTTGTAAATTTTTCTTAAAATAGTCTATGATACATTGGTGTATATGTAGAATAGGTACAAATTTCACTAAATGTCAATTATTGTAAGCGCTTTGGCGCCGGCGGCCATTTAAGTGATATTTTTCGAATCGGATAACGTTTTGGAATTTTTCAACCCCATGTGTGCACTAGGTGCCTAAAAAGAGAACGGGAAAATTTGAAAATTTTTAAATTGCGATAACTTTTGACAGAGCTATTCAATCATTACGAAATTTACAGGACATATTGGTATTATTTAGTAAGCTTTTAATGAGTGTGCTGACAACCTTGTAGCTAGGGCAGGCATTGAAAGTGAAAACCTCCAAATCATCGTCTCTCTTGAAAAAATGCCGCTTTTTCAAAAAAAAAAGCCACTCATATGAAAATTTTATGCTTTGTTTATACAGCCAAAGTTAAAAATCTGATATGGTACAACGGGCACGCCTGGTAACCTTTGCCCAATTTACCTATGTTTTTAGCATCAAAAACTTCTGTTCACGGAAACTCACGATCCGATAAGCATAATTAATTGAAATTTACAGAAAATATTGGTCTTAAGTAGGACCAAGTCTGATAGAAGTGATTCTGAAATGCGGGCGACTCAATGCCAGTGGTGCCATCTTTAAAAATCACTAAAAAAGATAACTGCTTTTAGTCCTATAAATCCTGATTCAGTCGTTCGATTTTGGCGAAATTCACACAGTAGTTGAGCTTTATTTTAAACCACGTTTGGTAGTTGGTTGGAGCCGCCAGCTATGATCATTTTTGTGCCTTAAATTTTGAAAATTCGTTAAGGAAAATAAAGCTCTTTGCCCTATAGCTTCCAGTACAATCATGTTATCATAACGAAATTCATTTGGCGAATTAATCTCATTGTAGGCAATATTCAATAGAAATTTTAGTTCAATAAAATGATAGAGTTGCCAGCTATGGTTGTTTTTGCATTTTTTGATAGAGCTTTAGTAAGCGGTTTTAGCATAGAATTTTCAAATTGTAGTGATCTTATAGTGAAAATAAACACCAAATATTAACATCTAGAAAATTTGAAAACTTTTGCGAATGGTTATCCTAAATTTCTTTGCATCCCTATAACTTCCAATGCAGTCATCGGATCAATACGAAATTCGCAGAGCTGGTTGACTTCAACGTAAGGCAGATGCGACATATTTTTGGCTTCGGTGCTAGTTAAGGGCTGCTAGCACTAGGCCTTTTTGTTATTTTCGTTCCAATAAATACTTGCATTAAGTATTTTCATCGCAAACATTTGCAATGAAAATAAGTAAACATTTTTTAAATTTTCTAACCTCTGGACATTTTTCGGATGGCAACCCCAAACATCTTTCTACCGCAGTAACTTTCGATGAAGTCACCGAAATTAAAATTAGCTTAGATTCTATTATTACCAAGGATGTATTAGTTTTGAGTAGGAAAAGTAAGTAGTGGTAGAATACACACTCAAAATCTGCACAAACCATCTAGTGTTCTTCGAACATTAGTGTTTCTAGCGGTTCTGATGTGCTAGGGGGTTTTTTTTATTTCTTTTTTTCCGTACAGCGCAGTGTGATTCAAAGCGACTGTATTTTATTTTCTCTGAAGCCTTGTACTAATCTGCCAGGATTCGCATAAACGTTCCATCTACATTTCAGTACTTTCGAGATATTCAATGATTTGTACTGGAGATATATGGAGAGGCGGTTTTTCAATATTGATTTTAGCATACTTTCACAAAAGATAGGTTTTTCAAATTTTGTGGAATGATGTAATAGAGCATACAGTTTTTGAATCCATTGTTTATTCAAAAAAGAAGACAGAACGTTTATGCGAATCAGAGCAGTTTACTCCATAGTACTTGGAAGAACTATTTAACCAGTAGCGAAATATAATACCGATATTGATGCTAGAAAAATGTGAAACTGGAGCATTTATTTAGACCAAATTACTTTGAACTGAACAAACGAGTGATTTTGCAAACTGAAAAAGATAGGCCATTAATAAGCAGCGAACTTTCACTTGACGTCATCTTTTAGCATCCTGCTCACCTTCAAATTTAAGTACTGCACAGTTAATGAAACGTTTTCCGATGAGATGAAATCAAACGCTCAGTTTATATGGAATTTTTCCGAAGAGTATGGTAATAGCCTCAGCAAAAAATTCTGTGTATTTTGAAAACAAAATCTTACAGTTGTGTTTTACTGACACTTTTCAAATTGTATTATTCGATTTGTCTTCTAATTGGCTGTGCCGTGCTAATAAATGACTCAACCGATTGGATTCGCGATAGAAATGCGCTAAAAGAAATAGTTTACACAAATATTTGGTGCATGTCAGCAAAGGATTATGAAACCTTCATACACTACACATTGTTTTCTGTCTTATTGTAAAATTCAGGTGTTTCTATCACAAACGAAAAGTAAAAAATAAAGTACCAGAAATACGTATGCCCACATAAGAATATATTTTTTTTAATTCTTGCGTTTGAAGTCATGAATTTCTGTTTACGGGGAAAATGGAAAAAAACTTGTGGACACTTGGAAGCTGGAAAGCACTATAGCAGCTATGAACAGAAAAAATAACACGAAAATGTTGTCGAGAATTATGTATATGTAGGTGAGTGCTGTTTTGCTATGGTGAAAGTACTGTCATGGAAAGAAATCAGTTCATTTTCAAACCATGATCTGTTTCAAAATGATAAAAATTCACTGAATTATTGCAATTTTTGGACGCAAGAAACATTTTCTGAGAAAATTAATCGAAAAATTTGTGCTGAGATTATAGCACCATGCTAACTTATATTAATGATTATAGTGACTTTTCAGTGATCCGGTGATTTGTATCTATGAACAGTATTTTAAAAACGTGTTTTATAATTCAGTCATTATTTATTGTTTACACAAGAGTCATCTATTTTGTCAAATAAATCAAATAGCACTTTATTTGAAAATAACTCTTGAATCTGTTTCAGATTATGGAAAAAAATTAAATTTTAAAACTAAATTCCCACTACAATTGTAATTTTTTCTATTAAATTCAATGATTTTCAGCAAAATTTACCATTTTAGACCAATCTGTTCCAATCGGAAAAAACAAACGCAAGCAATGTGCGACTCTATTCTACTTCCGTATTTTTATACGCCATATTATTCCGCCCTATTAAATTGGTTTTCTACAAGCACCTTGAGAAAAGCAAGTCTTGCAGCTTGAGCAGGCTGGTTTTAACTCTATGTTCTCATGGAAAATAAATTCAAAGCTACGCCTCTAGCATGTTAAACAAGGCCGAGAAAAATTTAGGGATTAAAATATCAGTCGAGTAAAAGTAGACGAACAAGTGCAGGGAATGAGTGCAAAAAGTGCAAGGTACCAAACTAGAAATATATATCTCATTGAGGATATGCAGGCCGAGGTCGGAAATACGCGGAAGCTTGTTGTGTTAGAGCCAAAATAGACGAGCGGAGCTATCGCCGCGTTTTTCCGCCGAGCTTTTGAGCTTGCAAATGGAACACATGAGTTTGTATGAAGCAAACTATACGAGCGCGATTTTAGCTGCGTGTTAAATCCATACATTTTCAAAAGCTCGGCGGAAAAACGCGGCGATAGCTCCGCTCGTCTATTTTGGCCCTTAGTCGTAAAACAATCCCTAACAGCCAGTCAGCCACTGGAGCTTTTTTTTCTATTCTTAATATTGCAAACATCATCGCTGTTCGCAAATGTACCTCGTTTATGTCGGTTCTGAACGTCCTACATAGCAAGGAGAACAGTGAGCACTAACAACAACGACGCCCAAAATTTCACAGAGTATCGGATAGGAATTCGAAGGTGGAACGAAAGTTAGTGAACTTTTGTCCAAATGACATTACCATCTTGAACTAGTAAATTGGAGTCGGAAATATTTCGACAAAAGCCAAAACTCTTTAAATTTTCAAATTTCAAATTTCGTTCCGTATACAATTGAAAAACTTGAAATAATTGATCCAACCATCACTGCTGTAAGCACGAATGACTCCAATCTAAGGTAAGACTCGAAACTGGCTGCAGTAGATAATTGAAAACAAACAAATTGAAACAAATATGTACATTTTTTCTTTCATTGGGGAAATTTCACGATACCTTAATACCAAAAATAACAAAACCTGCTGTGCATATTGTCCAGTCACAGTTCAGAATCTCCAACTTGTTTTTTGAAAGCATTTAAAAAATTTTACAGCATCAAACTTTTTCATCATTTTGCATTACTTTATTTCTTTTTCAATTTTTACTAATTAAAATTGCTGGCAATATGGTTAAGGGAGATAATCTCTGGAGTCGCCGATCCGATTGAGCTGAAATGTTCGGAGCTCTCTTGCAACAGCAGGCTCCTAAAAACAAATCCTTCAAATCATCGACCTTCTTGAAAATTTTTTGATTTTTGAAAATAAATTCAAATTATTGATAAATTTTGACTTTTGTCCACCAAGTCAAATCAACATTTTCAAAATTCCGCGGTAAACAAGAACGGCAACCCGTGATAAAATTACGTCTATTTGCAGCACTCAAAACTTCTGTTTACGAGAACTGACGATCGGATAATGCGATCAATATGAAATTAACACGACGTGTTGGTATTGTTTAGGACCAAGTTTGATAGAAGTGATGTTGAAATACAGGCAGAAATGTGGCAGTGGTGCCATTTGGAAAACTCGCTGAGAAGAAAAACTGGTTTTTGGCCTATAGCTTCCGATTCAGCCACCAGATTTTAACAAAACTCACGCAGTAGGTGAACCTTACTCTAAGATAGATTTCGTAGAAATTTGATTGAAAAATTAGTATAGGGCCGCCAGCTATGGCAATTTTTGTCTCTTAAATATTGTTAATTTGCTCAGGAAAATTAAGGTTTTTTCCTTATAACTTCCGATGCAGAAACGATATCAATGAGCAGATCTTATTGCATTTCTAATTCTGTAGAAATTTGGTTGAAAAACCGTGAGAGGGTTGCCAGCTATGATGAATTTCGTTATTTATTGACATTTCTTTACCGAGCAATGTTGTCATAAAATTTCCAAATGGGAATGATCCTGGAATGACAATTAACAATATATACCAGTGAACGAAAAAATACCGTACCTTAAGCGTACTGTACGCGAAAAGTACACATACCCTACCTCAGTCTATAATGTTTGCGTACATGTACACAACCGATATACCGAACGAAACAGACACGATGCAAATGTACGCTACGATTGAATACTGTACTGTACAAAGTACACAAACCTTATCTTCTAAAATACGGAATGTGTACTCGTACACAACCCGTACACAAACGATATACACTAAACGTACCGTACGTTTAGTGTACTCAAGATAAGTTGATTTAAGAATGAGCTTGTGAGGGTAAACTTATTGCTGCTTCGTTGGGAAAATGTAGCCAGCACTGAACATTTTCATCATTTGTGTTTTAGTTGAGTTCTGTTGCTTTGAACAAGGAATGATTGATATTATTCTACAAAAAGTGTATTACGTCTTCCCACATTTTTTTGTCACTCAAAGACAATTTCTTCGAAAATTAGTTTTCTAGCGGTTCAGGTGCGCTAGAGTTCTTTTTTTCTTTTTTTCTTTTGCTACTTCATCCAACCGATCGGAGACTGATGCACAATAAAAGCGATCGTTTCAGATTCATTATCAGGTATTTTCAGCATTCCTGTTCCGGAATTATAGTTTGTTGTGTATAATGCTGTTTGTCGAACTAAGAAATACATTAAAGTTTCTGGGCGGCTAGAACCCGCAAAATTCAAATCATCAGCAATCAGCAAAATCAATTCAAAAGTAAAATAATCCCACGACAAACCTTGTTGGATCTAGGGGTTGAAGGCAATAGACAGTTGGATCACAAAATAATCAATGAGAATACGAGTACAGAGTAGTTCACAGCGAATATCATAATCTCCCGGGCGTGTATTTGAGTGCCAAAATCAGTTGCAAAAGGTTAATTCGATAAGTTTCGAGTTTCGCTGGAGACTTGGGTGTTGCATAGATCACAACCAAAGTGAGGTGCCGTTAAGTCGATTGTAGTGAATATCTCAATGATAATCAACCGCTGAATTATGCTAATAATATTATAATTAACTTAGTAATTGTGAAAAAAAAACATCAGTGGATATTAATTATTATTCAGTGCGAGTTTAAAGCTCAAAAATACTTACTGTGTTTGGCAAAGTCCATAAAGGACGGAAATAGGATGAAATTTCTCAGACGTCAGACATAGACAAGCTGACAGGGGGCAAAAGAGCCATTTGGAAGTTTGATCTCCTTGAAAAAAAAATATCGTGCGCTGCGGAGAGAAGTGAACTAGCTGCGCCGCCAGATGATATATTTCCCTCAGTGACGGAGTACTTCTAATGCTTCAAGGCCACGATCGGAAGCAATAATGACCGTTAAGTGCAACTCAAGCAG
The DNA here is from genome assembly GCA_947369275.1 of Nemotelus nigrinus. NCBI lineage: Eukaryota > Metazoa > Arthropoda > Insecta > Diptera > Stratiomyidae > Nemotelus > Nemotelus nigrinus. The sequence goes on from OX376373.1 coordinate 81,825,105, forward strand.
TAGAATTAACTGCAGTAACACCAATCGACATCCGCAAAGACTGCCAGGATTTCAACCTGTTAGCTCGACGAAAGTAGAAAAACAGCGCGCCAACAAAGAACCAGGTAACAATTTGTTTTCTTACAGCGGAGAAACCAAATACGTCTTGCCCACTCACTCCACTCATGAAAACTCCTAAAGTTTCTCTCATAACAGCCAATAAGATGGACATTCGAAAGCTCATCACTGAACTTCACGCTCAAAGAATTATATTATATTGTGTGCCTCCCTGAAAGATAACACAAAGAAGTTTTCGAACTTGTAAAAACCTCTGGTTGAAGTGTAGCTTCCAACACTGCAGCTGTAGAAAAATCAAAATCACTTGTCATGTGTGGCCTCCACAGGAGCGTTCATCTTGTGGACATACTCTCTGAGCTAGTGGCGCAGTACTCTAATCTGAAAGTGAAGTCGGTATTGTACTTTTTCACCTGCAAAGACTGGAAACTGAATAAATCAGAACCGGCTAAAGACTTGTATCTAAAATACAGTCCATCCTCTGGCAGAGAGTGTCTTAAGAGGAAATATAGAACAAAAAGAGGCTGCAGAGCTATAACTGCCAAAATTTCGGACATGTTGCAGGCAAATGCACCGTTCTTCACCGATATGTGAAGTGCCTAGAAAGGCATTCACGTGGCGACTGCAAAACAATAGAAGATGAACAGCTAGCACACGTCAGCTGTGGTCTAAATGGTCATTCAGCCAACTATCATGAATATCCGGCAAATGCAAAAATGGCAGCCAATATTCAACCTAAGAATATTCACCGTGATGTAATTTGCAACGAACGCCGGCAGTTTATGACGCAAAGCGTCTCGAATTACGGACAAACCAATATTTAAAAAATACGTCCAAATTACTTCTTCTCTTGTTTCTGGTGCTCAACAAGCTCCAACCTCGCTCGGGATCATCTCCAGTCAATGTAAATCTTGGACTGATAAATAATTATACCAACCAAGTATTGGCTGCGGGAGCTGATGCTGAAGGGCTGGTTGCCACTCTTAAACTGCTGACTACCCTTCTTAAGTAAGTTGATTCGGGTGGCTACATTCAATAGCGCTTTCCTCATTTCGATAGTGCAAAGAGCGTATACATCTCTTCGATGCATTGAAATCGGATCTCTTAATGGCAACAGAAACCAAAGTCTCAGAATTGCATAGGGTTAGCTTTAAAAGGTACATCGCTATCTTTGCCAATCAAAATCGTAGCTTTGCGCTCCTGGTTAGGAGTAACCTAAACATGATACCCGTCACGATTCCCGATCTTTAATACTATGACATTACTGCCGCGATGATCAAAACATTCGATCAAAGGCGTTTTTTCATTGCATTTTGTAGTTTTGAAGTAGTTCGTCAAAGTCCAGTCTATTGCACGATTTTCTATTGACTTCTGAATTCAAATGTTCGCTTATTGGTGGTGATCTGAGCTCGAGACAACTCGAGATTCGGTGACGAATGGAAATGGCAACTTGAATCGCTAATGTTAAGCACTGCAGTTGCTCCTAATTCACCAACCAGGCCAAGTAGTAACTCAAAAATAGATTTTTTTCTCCTATCAGACGATCTGCTCACAGTACTGACCACTGTTAGAAGCATGCAAGTATGCCTGATCACTATATAGTGAAGCTCTGACTTGAGTTTCGCTCATTTTTCAGCTTCATGAAAAGAAATATACCCAAAGACAACTAGGTGTTTTAAAACTACCGATTGGGGCAAATTGAGCGCGACATATACGTTACGGTAGGCAATTTTATTGTTTTTGTGACGGAAAACCTAGCAAACCGCCAGGCTGATAGCCTTATAGACTCGTTTAATCAAATCATAAACGAATCACACTTGATAAACATCAGAATCATGCGCTACCGCCGGAAATTATTAAATATATAAAAGCGAGACACGTTTGGTGCTGCAAATTATAGCGGATTTTTCCCAGACACGGGAGGGATTACCCATTTTACAAGTAACTACTCCCAAATATCAACTGTCTCATCAAAATCATTGCCGTAATGGTTGGTAAATTTTGCAATGAGCACATTGTGCAGTGGCTTGGCGACATTCAACCCAAATAAATTTGCTTTCTTTTAAATATTGCAACCAGGAGATGGTCGTGACGGTTGGCAATGTTGTGATGTGCAACCCTAGCAATCAGACTGAGCTGTTTGCATTGACATTCCAATCTCAGTAAAATGCTAATCCGCCTGACTATTCTGCTTTAAGCCTCCCAATTGGAATAGAGAAAGTCAATTGATACTTCAATACACACGACGAGCCACTGGCCAAATATCGTTCTAAAAATCCTTCGGATGATTCGCAAGATGCAAATGATCAGTTTCACTTTATAGTGGACACTTGGAACAGCTGCTGCACGGTGTAAAAATTGTGAAATCTTCTGGTCCTGACAGAATGCCTAATTCAAGAGGGTCTAGATTTAAGGCCTAGGTTATGATTTAGGTATATTTAGACAAAGTTATTTGTAATGAAGTGTAAGTAAGATCTAATTCGTAGCGTAGTTTTAATTAGTTATTGCCATCATGTCCGCAGGTACTGTAAAGACAGGGTATGACGATTGACGATGAAAAATATGCATATTAATATAAAACAGTTTTTTTTTCAATTCAATTCAATAGTGTGGAGTTATTAGTTCCGCGACTCATGATAGCCGTGATTCACAGCAACGCTAACTCAAAGCTCAGTTCTCGGTCCCACGTTCTAACCTAGATTCGAACCAGGGACGTACAGACTACTCTACGCACTACAGTACACGAGCTTCAGTACAGGACAAAAGTCTATAATATTCTTTCAAACGAAGAAGCAGTCATCACGAACATTTTATTAAAGCCATATCATACCTGAGGTTAACTTTTCAAATCAATGTCATACCTGGGGTCAAACTAGGTCACCTAAGTATTCAGATTTATTTCATATATCATCTTTCATTTCCTACATCCATACAAAATCACACCGTTTTGATTTTGAATGTATCATTAAATTTTTCAATTTGTATAAGAATTTCACATTTTCCCTGAAACGCAAATTTTCAACATCATTGAGAAAATAAACTCGATAAAATATGTTGAAATTGATTTGTATTTTCACCTGTGGCGCACTCACCAGGAAACCCTGGACCAAAATTTTCATTTTCATGGACATGATGCCCCCCACCAACAGATGCGTACAATTTTTCAATATAAAATTCAAAGTTGAAATTGATAAGCAACCATGAGGATTTAACAGATTCATGAGCAAGTCTATATCCAAATTGAGTGTTTGGAGTATTTGGGTACTAACCCAATCGACCGGCGAATTAACCTAACTAGGAAAGTAAAGTTGATGCCTATAAGTTGGTGCTCATTTTTGACTCATTCGTCCTGCTTACCCTGATTTTCTTCGACCTCAATCTTATTTTAATTCGAATATTCAAAATAGTTTCCTTTTTTTAAAATTTTACTGGCACATACAGTGTCTTCCGGAATTCAGCTCTGCAACTTATCATACAGGCATTTTAAAAACCATTTCGGAAAAAAATGTTTAATGTACAGAAACAGTTTGTGCTGCAGACGTGTCGTTGTGATCCACACCAGTACGCTTTCACATCAGTACGCTTTTAAAATGTCACGGTCGTCATGGTTACCGATGGTAGCTTTCCCACACTTTACCACGTGAATTCAGGTCTGGATTTTACAGGCCTGAATGTGAAAATTCAACATTTGCCGATTTTTTGTAAATTATGAATATGACAAACGAAAATAGATGTGAATGGAGAGACAGGATGAAAAAAGTAAAAAGTTAATAGTAATCGATATGCGGAACTGAATAGTTGCCATGTTTGTTGCTGGGCTATTCTGTTCGACATGCAAAACCAAGACTGAATATTAAGAATATGTTGAAACATCAAAAGTTTTTTGTCTCTTATCTTATAGTTGAACATTTTTCAAATTTCAAACAGGTAATTGCAATCACAGATGCATTTTGTTTTACCAGATGACTCAAAGCGTTTCTTGAGGAACTGTTTGTAGTGTCCAATTCATAAACCAAATTGAAACTATCAAGCAAGTTTGGTGTTTGGTACAAAAATGAATAATTTTGAAATACTTTTTGCTAAGAGATCTATTAAAATTTAAGAATTTAGAAAACGTTATTAAAAATTTTTATAATTTAAAAGTTATTGTATTTCTAAATTATTGTACTTCTTTCCCATACACTTTGAATCTTTGAACTGAATCTAGAAACTTAATCAGTTCCAGTATATAGACAACATGTAATAACCGTGCAAAATAAAATCGAAAAAAATTACTCTTAAATAATCCTGACTCATACATATCAACGAAGAGCTACGAAGACGAGGTGAAAATAAGGAGACGAGATGAAAATAGAGTGAAAGAGCCTGAACTGGAACAACCTAGTGGAAACAAGTGTTCGTTTACACCAATAGGCATGCGCTTTATTGGCAGCATTAAATGTTTTACATCTGAAAAAAACTTTGGAGAAAATACACATAGAAAACGACAGGGGCATTGACTAAGTATTGATGGATAAACGTAAACTAAAGCCAAACTTGCTCAAAACTTAACTTCCTTAAGTAATTCACGGTACCTGTTATGCATTTTTACGTAACAGGTACCATGAATTAAGTAGGATAAATTTATCCTACTGCTATGCATTTTCGCGAAATATTTTAAATACAAGTGTAGCGGATCTCATTTTTGAAATAAAATCGCTACCAGCATCATATCTCCATTTTCCGTAAATTGCTACATGACGCAAGACGCGATAAGCTGGTATGCGGACTTAACAATATAATGTTACAACACAAATTTTTGAATGAAATGGGATTAAATTTTGATTAAGCCTGTAAAAAGGTTGAAAAATTGAACGGCAAACAGTTACATGAGAGTAATAATACCAAAAATGACCTTTGTAATTAGATAAGAAACAGGCTGTAGCGCACTGAAAGAAACAAGATCATTTATTAATCATGAAAACAGGATGATAGACTCAACCATGTTGGGCTTCAGTTTTAAAATATTTGCATATACACTATAACTATGTTTCGAAATAGAAACAAACTTTTCAATTTATTCACATTTTTATTTTTTGTCGCGAGTAAAGAAATTGTTTTCCGTTTGTAAGATAGCTTTGGGTCTTTTGAAGTAATTAATTATGAAAGGAAACTACTTTTTTTTTTATTTTATAATTTGTTAAAACACTTTCATTTAAACTTGAACTTTCTTTTATTTACTGATTCACTGACTCTCTGACCAATTGACTGACTATATATATTTCTCAAGGTGGTACAAGACCTTTTATATATTTTTCAAATTACGCATTTTAAACACTGGCATTTGTTTAATTTGAGATTTAATTCCCTTTGGTGGCAAATTCGCAGATGTTTTTAATTCGCGTATATTGTTTCTCAATGTAATTGTATTATTATCGAAGAATCGGACGATTGATGTTTACATCGATCGAGTTTTGTTTACGCGTTGGGCAAATAATATTTATACCTTGGGCCGGAATTGCTCATGCATTGCAGGAACGATATTCGCGCATCGAACTTTGAATGTTTATCTTAAAACGATTCTGCCGTAATTAACGATTCTTCAGCGGAGGCGATGATAAAAATCCCGATCTTTATTCGTACAAGTGTATTTCCCGACTTAAGCTAACATTTTCAAGTAAGTAATATTTATGACAAATCAATTACAATAAAGCACGATTACAAACTTCGTGTGATCTGCTGACTGGAAAATGCTCAATCAGGTGTATATTGAGTCGTGTGATCGGCTGACTCAGCGTTGTTTCCGTGGAGCTCAGGTGTATTTTAACTCTTGCCTCTTCGAAAATCTACGGCCCGTCCATCAGCTAGAAGTTCAGATTTTTACTAATGTCCGAAGAAGAACATTAGCATTAAGATCACTTTGACCAAAAACTCATATTTCTATATAGATATATTTATATACAGATATATATATATATATATATATATATATATATATATATATATATATATATATATATATATATATATATATATATATATATGTATATATATATATATATATATATATATATATATATACATGTATATATACATATATATACATGTATATATATATATATATATATATATATATATATATATATATATATATATATATACATATATATATATATATATATATATATATGTATACATATATATACATGTGTATATATATATATATATATATATATATATATATATATATATATATATATATATATATATATATATATATATATATATATATATATCATCCAAAAATTTACCATCCGATTGAACTTAAATTTTTAAGGTACATTGGAGTTAAAGCGAAAAAGTATCAAATCTCACAAAAAATTAATGACTTTTAACCCTTTGGCGCCGGTGGCCATTTTAGTGATGATTTAAATATACCTATTTTTCTGTCAACAAATAACTTTCGGAAAAATAAAGTTAATGAAATAAACTTTGAACGTGTTCCAAATGTGAAAATGATAAATTTTTTGAAATTTTTAACCCGATGTGTGCGCTAGGTGCCTAAAATGAGATTGGGAAAATTTTAAAATTTTTGATTTGCCATATCATTTGTCCAGATTATCAGATCATTATATTTCTTACAGAACATATTGTTGTTACTAAGTTGTAGACTCGTGTAGTTTTTTATGAACGTGCTGGCAACCCTGCAGCAGAAAGTGAAAACCTTCAAACCATCGACTCTCCTGAAAAATGTTCGTCTTTTACAGAGAAAACGAACTCATATAGAAATCTCATGCTTTTCTATGCAACCAAAAGAAAAGTTTTGAAATTTTGCACCGGACAAGAAAGGTATCTCTTCTCCAATTTACCTTAGTTAATATCTCGAACCCATTGGCGGCGGCGGACTTTTTAGTGCATTTTCAGGTACCCTTATATTTCTATGCAGAGTACATTTTCGCTAAAAGTTAACATTGGAAATGAAAACTTATTATGTTTTGTGTTTGTTTGTGATAAAAAATGGAAATTTTGACCTTTGTGTTCGCGCTGAGTGCCTGAAAGTAGGCCAGGATTTTTTTTCAAGTTTCGATTTGGCATAACTTCTAACGAAAGCGGGGTCACCGGTTTTAAGTATAGGGAAAATATTGGCAGATTTCCATAAGAAAGGAAAAACGCCAGTTGCGATGCTGAGGTTAAATATTATCGACAAGGGTACACAAAGTGAAGAAGATCGTGACTTGGCTAGTATGTTTGGAATACCGTCAGAGCCACAACTAGAGCTAGAATCGAGACAACTCATTAAGTTCTCAACTTCTAAAGGGTTTGTATGGAAAGAAGAGAGCGCTTTCAGAAACATGTGGAGGAGAAAGAGAGTTTTGCGGGGTTGAAAACGACGAAAAAAAAACGAGCGAAGAGCTCACAGGTCTCTTCAGTTGAGGCAGCAGAATTTTCGTGAAGAAACATGCTTTGAGGGATAACGGGGGATTTTTTCAGGGAGTGATTGAATGACCAGAAGGGTTTATAATTGTTGGAAAAGATCGAAGCCTCAACTCTGGCAACGTAGGCACACATAGCTTCTTTAGCGACCCTTTTGGCATGAGAGCGTCTTGCTTTGAATTCAAGAGGATCAACAAGCAGAGAAGAACGTCTGTATTTGTTACGTGCAACATCCTTTGCCCTAAGGGCGGCAGCAACTTCAGTGGTAAACCATGGAGCATCATTAGGCCTTCTGGAACGATATGTGGGAGTAAAGCGATGAATGAGGTTTGTAAGGAAGACGTAAAGTCTATGAAGAGCCTCGTCAACGTCTAAACAGCGAAGAAATGCGTACCAATTAACATGGTTGATTTCGTTCGCCAGTCCGGCGAAGTTGGCTTTAAAGAAATTGAACCGGGAATAGCAAGGGACTTTAGATCTAGAGGAGACGCCCCATGCGACTTTTTTGTATTGAAATTCACCTACCTCCTAAACTACTGGCCATCCCATTCTAAAACTCTTATGATAAAATAAGTATACTTTAAGCTTTATTTTGTTATAAAAATAAACAAAATTAACCTGGTCCAAATTATTCAAATTACGAGTTAAAGTGTCTACTTTCGGTTCCACACAGGAAAAAAAAATATTTTTCAAATCTAATTTCAAAATTAAAAAGAACAGCTAATTTCCTATACCAATCATTATGTTTAATGTTTTTAAGAGCTTGTTTTGAATCTCAGAATCCGCTTCCAAAAAAACCTTTTATCAGTTTGGTCAATTATTCAGAAGCCCGTAACTCGGCAACTAAACCTCATAGAAACAAAAACTTGAGCATCCACATTCATATCTTCTAGAAGTACCATTATGCACAATATGAACGAAATCCAGAACCTCGATTTTTTTCGTTGTCCGCTTCACGTGAAATGCCCCTTATTTGAAACGCTGTAGCTGGTTGTAATGTTTCAGCTACAAGGTTTTTTTTTTCTGCGTGGCTCAGCCAAGGTAGGATGCGCGATAGTAACTTAACTTTTAAACTTTTGAACTTTTACGTGTTGTGATTTAGAAACCCATTCGTAGTTCTTATGTTTTACGATTGGTCCTTGCTCGGGCGCTTGTTAACGATTCTTCAGCGGAGGCGAGAATAAAATACACGGTCTTGATTCGTACAAGTATGTTTCTCGGCTTAAGCCAACATTTGCAAGTAAGTTCTGTTTATGACAAATCAATTAAAATAAATATCAACTACAATTTTTAACCATTGATTAATTTTCGTGTGATCTGCTGACTGGGAAATGCTCAATCAAGTGTATGTAGAGTTCTGTGATCGGCTGAGTCAGCGTTGTCTCCGCGGAGCTCAGGTGTATGTTAACTTGATTCGTTAGATGAGATCGAATGTTTATTAATGGACGATTATTGTTTATAATAGGTGAATATTGTTTGAATCCTATGCACGTATCTAGTAGCTATTGTTTTAACAGTGTTATTCTTCTTATTCAGGCAAGTACTCATTGTTGAAACCAGTAATGCGAATTTCGTTATTGGAATCGCGCATTGATTTTAAGGGTGCAAAGCAATACACTATGATCAGAATCATTATTATCATTGTTTCTGGAAACGTAAACACTTTTTTTCACAACAATATAGTCTATAACAACCACTGACAAAATGAACACCTGACTTGTTCCAATCCTGCAAAACGATAATATTTTGGAAGTTCTCAACACTATATTTGCTCTAGCTGCCAAAAACAAAACAAAGAATATATAATTTTTTAATTGCGATAATTTTTCATGTGATCATTAGATTATTACCAAATTTATAAAATGAGTTGGTTTTTATAAAGCTTAAGCAGCGAAGGGTTTTTAAAATGTACCGGCAACTTTAGAGCCAAAACACTTTAAATAAATATAACTTCAAATCGGTGAACCTCCTGAAAATTATTGGTTTTTTTCGAGGCTAAAATAACTGGTGTACATTTTAAATTTAATCTACACAGTGAACTGAGACTTATGATATTCATCATCGGACAGAAATGGAAGCCCATCGCTAGATCATTTTTTTTCATAAAATGTATTACTTTTGGGTATTGTTTGATGGAAGTTAAATTCATATGCTCGCAACGTTTCCACTACTTTTAAATATTGGTCAAAAAATAAATGCTTTATGCGCTCTAAATTCCGGTGCACTCATCAAAGTTAAACGAAATTCACGCAGTATATGTAGGGTAGGGCGGGGCTAGTTGAGCATTTTTTTACTTGAGCGGTCATAGCTCCTCAACGATAAGTCTTAATGGCTTGTTATGCATACTGATGGGTAAATAATTTATCCCTTTCTAAAAGTGTCCATAGTAATTTATTTGTAACAAATCGCATTTAAGAGCTACAGTCGTTTAAGATAATAAAGTCAGATATGCTCAGCGTAACCCATAGGTGAGGTAAGTTGAGCAAGGGTATGGGGTAAATTGAACAGTTTGAAAATCCAACCAAACCTTAGGTTCAATGTTTACTAGACATGAAACAAAATTTCAATTTTACTATCAACTTTTTATTAATAGTATTTTAGTGACATAATTGTAAAACTAAAAGTAATTTTCTTTTAGTATTAAACAAAAAATAGAATAAACAAAATCTCAACACACTTTAAACTTAACTTTTGGATTAGAACTCAGAATTCAACATTTATAAAATTATCAATGAAGTTTATATTAAAAAAGAAAACATTAATGAGATCTTGGAATCTTAATCTTTGTTATCGTTGTTGCAATTAATACAAACCAAAGTTAGACCAGCAGCTAACGCACATTTTGTATGTGCCCACTCCGTGCGAACTTGGTACTGGATCCATGTTTCCCCTGGTAAACTTTCAAAATAAGTTTCGCAACAAACCAGGCAAGAATCATCATCATCGCAGCTTTCCTCACTTGACTGAAGTATTTTTTTAGAAACGCTCTTCTTTCCTTTATTATCAATGTTTTTCTTTGGATTTTTAACTTTTTTAGTGGTTTTATTTTGTTCCTCCAGCAATGCGTTCTTTTCGGGAGTATCTGTTAGAATAGCAGTTTTCCTCTTTCGTCTGATTGTTTTGGCTACTTTTCTAGGACCTGCTTTTGGGTATGGTCGAACAATTTCTGGGGAAAATGCATGCGTTGGATCGAACTGCTCATTTTCTTTGTTGTTTGTACCTGGTTTGGGTTCAGTTTGACTGGTGGAGGTAGATGGAGTAGGATCAGGGTCAGTGTTGGACGTTATAGCTTGCTCTGGACGATCTTTTTCCAGCTCAACCGTTCCTAGATCTGGACGGTCAGTTACAAATGATGGTGAAAACTCATCCTCACTAAAAATGTTCTCATTATATGGGAAGATGCCAGTCTTTCGAAAACGGTTGACAATATTCATACTTGTCTGAGCTAATAACAATGAATCTGTGACAATTTTTGATATATCATAAATAGTCAGATGCTTGCCTGGGTTATTACATAGTCATGTATCTTGAGCAACAGCGCCATGCTTTTTGAATGGTCCAAACACTGAGACATCCTATGGCTGCAGCTTGTAGCTACAATGCGGTGGAAATGATTACATTACAATTCCGTACTCTTTAGCCAAATTTAATGTTTCCACGTTTAAATGAGAGGAGTGATTATCTAATAATAACAAGACACGGTGTTCCTTAGACGGTTTTACTTGTTTTATAAAATGTTGCATAAATTTAAAAAATTATTCGTCTGTAACCCATCCACTGGCATTACCTGTTCCTATACATTCAAGGATACTACCATTAAGAAAGTAGTTTTTAGAATTTTAGGTAAGTGTTACAGTATTTCCATAAGCAGATACAGCAGTCACTACTGTAACGTTAGTCCCTTGTTCCCCAGAAGTCATGGCGCCGATGTTACGCTTACCCTTGGCAGCTACAATATTATTTGGCTTCAGCACAGTGGACACTCTGTTTCATCCACATTTCATATGTCTGACGCACTGAATCCATGTCTATCCATTACTTCAGCTAATTTGTGAAAAAAACCTTATATAGCTTATTTGTCGAAAAATACTTTATAATATTTTAAATACTTTAATGCCAAGGCTGATGGCCTCTGGCTTTCGAATAAATAGCTCCGGATTTTGTTTTAAAAGTATCGTAGGCCATTCTTTTCCGGCCATCTTATTTACAGTCCAGAAGGGTGGAATTTTAATATTGAATTTAACAGCACACTCGTGGGGAAGACGACGAACGTCTTTTGGGAAATATCCATAGAAAATTGATGCCATTTGCAACAAGTATTTTTTTAAAGAATCCTCTTGCGTGGAAGAAAATACTTGCCTCGGTTTTGCATAGCCCTTTAATGAATTTATTTCTTCAGACCCTAATTTCTTCAAAAATCTGGACAAAGCTATCCGTTTGATACCGAATTCTTTAGCAGCCACATTTACACTTTTTCCTTCATCATTGACAGTTTTTGCAGCATCATTTAAGTCTTGAATAGTGTAAAAACCTCTTGAACTTTTTCTTTTATAAGTCCGCATCCTAAAATAAAATAAAAAATATACATTACTTTCGTTCTGAATCGTGGGGTTAGTTGAGCAACTAGTGCTTAACTAATCCCAACCCAAAAATTTGAAATAAAAGTGAGGTTATAAAAAAACTGTTAGTTTTATATTCAAAACCTTTATACATTCTAAAAATACACTAAATGTATGGAAGTTTAACTCTTACCTGATTGAAAACGGATAATATTTGACTCGTACAGAAGAAATATTAGCATACAAAATATTTTTACTTATGGGTCGCAAAATAAACAAAGCGTGCGCGTATGTCACTCAATCAACAGATCATCACTTCCTGTCGCGCGATAAGTTTTCCTCCTGCGCTCGCTTATTTCCGCAACGTAATGCGTTGGCGTGCGGTGTATAGTTTCTGAGATATTTCGATCGCCCAACTTACTCCTATGCTCAACTAGCCCCGCCCTATCATACCTTCTCGGCATGCAAATTTGGTGGGAAAATGGTGAAATAGTGCAGTTAAATTGGAAATCAAAATTTTCAAATAAGATAACTAGTGAAAGTAAATTTTACAAACTTTTCATTTGTCGCGAATAGAGGCCCTCGAAAAATTAGTCATCAGATTGAAACGACATTTCGATAGTAGATTAGTATACTTTGGATTTATTGCTGCGAATGCATTGCCAGCACCAAACAATTTTGTCATTACTCGATACATAATTGATGATTCACACTCATTTTTTGAAAAATAATTTGAACAAGTCTGTTTTCAATATGCATCAAGGCAAACAGTAACTGTTTCCTGAATTTCACATTAATCTGCCAATCTTATTATCGCGCGCGCTCCAATTTGTCCACACAAAATATTTCGTCGATTACATACGCGGAAAAATATTCAAATAGAATTTAAATCAATACACCGATTTGACAAGTGGTGCTTGATTTGCATTTGACAAGTACCTAAATAATAAAAAGTCGAGTTACACTATAAACATTAATGAAAAAAATTGTCCAAATATTATGTATTCAACTTGTTCAATGCAAATATAAACTTTTTTTATTACTATTAACTCAAGAGCCGAGATTTATTGGCTCCATACGGAACATTAGCACAAACAGCCAGCATTTGCATATTTGCATTTATTTCATTTTGTTTGGTGAAAACACAAATTGGAAACCCTTATCTCAACCACAATTGCTAATTGATTAAATCTACAAATTGGCAGACTGGGTTAAGATAATTTCCGATTCGTGACTAAATAATTTATGTTTCACATTAACTTTCTTCACTTTCGCACGCTATCTTTCACAACCATTACATTTAGCACTCTATCATTTTTCTCCACGACCGTTTAACTTTTTATCACTTCAGTTTCTTCAATAACAGCTGATTGATTTTCGGAATTGATCTTAACTATAAAGCCTAAGATGGTAATCTTAACGTCATATCGGGCAAGCTTTACACTTCATAGAACTCAGCATACTGACAAATAAGATTAAAAAACTTACTCAAGCAGTGCTAGTTCTAACAGTCAAATAATCGAACGCCTCCAAGGAACTGCATTCAAGTTTATACTCGTATTACCATGCTGTACAATTTTCACTAATAATTGTTAAATTAACTGTTGCTCGACATTATGATCAAGCTAAAATTAATAAATTTTTGTTAAAAACTGTCAAATTACGTTTGTTGACCTATATATGAATTTTACAGTAATAGTTTGGATACCATAGCGTCATTGGTTCGTATTTCACTAATTTTTATTCCCTTCTTTTCTTCGATAAAATTTGAGCCGAAAAAAAAAAAAAAACAAAAAAAAACCAACCAGAGCCAGCAGGCTAAAATAGTAGATTGTAAGTTTTCTTGTTAATTAAACTTTAAGTTAGGCTAAGAATGTACCGTTAATTTAAAATAAAATATTTTTCAATTCAATTCAAATTCCTTCTTTTTTTATTCTCAGCTTCACATCGTCAACTCTCCATTTTAAGCTTCTTTTCTCCTGTAAAGAAAAATTCTGACATATATAATTTATTCCGACAAGAGGCCGTTTTATTCGTACCGTTCACGGCTAATTTTATTCTGACGCACCATTTTATTAATTTGGACCATCGGAAATTCGAGAAAAAAATCGTTATGTAATCTTGCGTGGGCTATTAATTTTTTCTTAAATTTGCGATCTTACTATTTAGTTGTTTTCGTAACCAAATTCATCCAGAAAAATTTTCTTTTTCCTCCTGAGAAGTTTTGTGTTATTTTTAAAACGAAAGATAGCCTGTCAAAGACAGAGCGCGTTTTATACAAAGAAATACGACATCATCAGCCAATCAAAACATCCTTCCAGTGGCGAACGAAATTGAGACTAGGTAAGACAAAACGGAGATTATGAGATCCACCCACAGCCAGGGGGAATCGTAAGCCCCCCTGATGGCGTATGGAGATCAGCACCCAGCGCAGAGAGTGTTGGAGGGAGTTTAATAGCTCAAAAGGGTCTAATGACTGGTCGCTGTATAAAACGAAGATGAGGGCTTTAAAGAATGCCATATGCAAGGCAAATTGCCTTCGTAAGGCAATCATGAACCCTAAGGGATTTGGACTAGTTCGAGCGCAAATTTTCTAAACGTTCTCATGGACACACATTTCCCCCGCAATTATTGTCCTACAAAAGCGGTGCAACAAACCAGAATGCAACCAGAATGCACAATTCTCAACTGTGAAGTGCTCTTAGCTAGTTTGAGCTGTTTAAATCTCCTGGCCCTGATAATGTCCTTTTGGGTGATATTTAGCAGTCCATAAAAGTATAGCTAGCACAGTATATAACGCTTGTCTGCGCTTCTCGTAAGTTCCCAGCAGCTAGCGGAAAGCTAAAGTTGTGTTTATGTCTAAAGCATAGTACTGAGTTTGATTTCACGTGAAATTTTCATACAAAATTTCACGTGAAATCTGTTTCGGCGAAAATTTAGCTTAAAAATAAGCAAGAGTTGTTCTCTGTTCTTAGCATGAAAAGTTGCTTTGAAGTTGCTTTCGCGTTGAAAACGTAGATGGCACTGAAACATGTCTCCAATCATTTCACGCCAATTTAGTTTGTGCAGCTCATTCTTTCGAGCTAAAAAGTGACATTTGGAGTTTCAATTTGAAAATGGAGTAGTGCAAATGTCTTTCCAATAAGAAAATCGATCGATCAGTGAAATTCTTGACATTCTATCCGTCAGAAATGAACAGTGTCTCTGCTTTTCTCCATTGCCAAAATTTTCGCTCGAAAGAATGACCAGATAATGGAGACATGTCAAAATTTAGCTTCACGATTAACTCAGTACCAGCCTTAAAGCAGTAAAATTTTTGCATGTTAAACATAAGGGCTCTCGCCTAATAAGTCTTAATTCTGTCTTGCTTAAGATTTTGCAAATAGATTCTTATTAAAATATCAATTACCATTTTAAAAGATCAATCGATTCTACGATGATCTCGCAGTCATAGCTCGCTAATACCAATGGTAATTCTGCTGGAACTACTCTTCACGTCTTCATTGAGCAAGTCGAGAAATTTCTTGGTCTAAAAGAATGCACGCCTGCTGCCTTGTTGGAAATCGAGAGTGCTTACAACAATGGTAAGACCGACGCAATTGTTGAGGTACTCTTGGTGATGCATATTGGTGAGGTACTCTTGGTGATGCAAGAATAGAGTGGTAATCTCTTCCTTGGGGAACACTCGCTTGCAACGAGGGGTCAGTATGGACACACTTCAGGGCGGAGTCCTCTCATCAAGCTGGATTGTGCCAGCTGCTACGTGATTGTTTATGCAGACGACACAGCTGTAGCAGTGTCGGGAAATTATTGATCTACGCTATTGGATAGGTTAGATCACTCTCTTGACATACTTTCACTTTCGATCAGTAAGTGCTTGAATGTGAATCTTTGTTAAATGGAGTTAGTGAAGTTTACAAGAAAGTATAAAGTTCCTTGCGTTGATTTATCAAAATTAAACTGGGTCTCCCTCCATTGACCTAAGCCAGAGGGTCAAGTACTTAGGTCTCACCCTTGACTTGAAGTAACTATGGAGCTACAATATAGCAGAAAGAGTATGGGAGGATTCCAATGCACTTTACTACTATGAAAGATACTTGGAAGCGACTTGGAAAATATAGTCTTGTACTGTTGCTAACCTTTATACCGCTATGGTAGAGCCAAATCTACTGTTTGGGGTGGTGTTCTGGTTACAAGCTGCTCTTAAGGCTACCTGCAAACATCAGCTTGAAAAACTGCGGAGGTTTGCCACGCTACTGGTAACGGGAGAACTTCACATGATCCCTAATAAGTGCTGCTTCATTGGCTACCAACCTGTTTACTATTCGGACAACAGCATAAAATAAAAGATTTCAGCTTTAAATAGAAGAGTGTTTGGCCATGCGATGATTTTGGCTGAGGGAGTTCCGCTTTGTTGGGATGTTGACTACGTTGCTTCGCACTTCCTACTAAATTTGGAATTCACTACCCATATTCCTGGCAACAATGAATGGCGTGATGATGTCACTTTTGAAAGTAGGCGTATCCATGAATACACCGATGGCTCAAAGCTAAACAATAGAGTCGGGAGCGGTGTACTCACATGAGCTAAATCGGTGTACTCACATGAGTTTAATCTCATACCAGATCACTGTAGTGTCTTTTAAACGAAGGTTGCGGTTATTTTCTGGCGATTAGCTGGCTTTTGTGTGTTTGCATTCTAAATTGGTAATTTTATTGAAAGCCAAGCGGCTAATAAGTCCCTTGCAGGTCCTTGTACAGTGTCCATGAGTGTTGCTGAATATCGTGCATCTCTTAGAAAGACATCGATATATTTGGCTGTTCAATTGATCTGGGTACCCTGGGCAGAAGGGTTTTTAGGGCAACTGTGAGGTCGATGAACTAGCTAGACATGGTACTTTGCTACCGGAGGTCTCATACTCCTTCTCAATAGGAACACGGATGACATAGGTCAAATTTGATTATCGATGACATCTGAATACCGATGACATCGGCCTGGTGGCAACAATATCTGGAGGACGCTAGGAAGTGCTGGGCAGATGAATCATCCTGTGCGATAATAAAGCAGTCCTGGATATCCATGGATGCGCATTGCACAATACGGCTACTAGGCTTAACTCAAAGCGCTCTGAAAAATGAAAACTTTTTAACTAAGTGGTTTCGAAAGTATGCTCTGGTTCTCATCAAACATCAGCTCATAGTGCATACTTGACTGAAGTGACCACTTGCAGTGGGAGATTATTAATTTTTATTAACGTAACATTTTAATTATCCCACAAAAACAATTCCACTTTGATTCTGCTTTCGGAGGCTTATTCCGCAAAACGATCAAGTTTCTCTGCTTTGATAAGCTTTAGAGACGATATAAGTTGTCTATTCTGATTTATGGACAAAAAAGGAACCTTGATCACAAATCAATAAACTTTATGAGTTAATGATATCGATAGATATAGACCGAGGATGTTAAAATTTATCACAACTACGTAAATAAAAATTAATGATCTCCCACTGCAAGTGGTCGCATCAGTGTAGTATGCACTTTGAGCTAATGTCGAATGATAATCAGTGCATACTTTTTAAACCACGTAGTTAAAAAAAATTTCAATTTTAATCATCCCACAAAAATAATTCCTCTTTGGTTTTCAATGTTTGTCTCGTCAAAATTTTAAGATAATCTTAAACGTTGCCTGATAAAATTTTGTTTGTTTTCATCCGATAACTGCATCGAAGTTGACATGGTTAAAACATTTTTTGCTTCTTCCGTACACACCGATATTCGAAAGCTCAAAAAATTAATTTCGAAGAAAATGGGTATTAGAATGACTTTCCTAGAAAAACCATATTTTCTTCTTAATTCTAATTCTTCTTAAGTAATTTTTCTATTTTTTTATAACTGCGAATCAAGTAGAAACTCATTAATATTTTATGTTTCTGGCGTACTTAGACCTAGAGCTCATTTTGCTTACAGCTAATTTATTATTAGCACAATATCTACAGACGGCTCATCGCCCAACTATCTTTGTGCGTGGATAATGATGCGTTCATCTCGTTTAACTACGATGGAGGGAGAGTATATTAGCTGGGGCTGTCAATGAGAGTTGCAGGCTAAAATAAACTTTATCGGAATATATCGGTCCTGAGGTTTCTCTGTCATGATTTTGGCATTTATAGAGAGCATGCTGCTAGTGACCGAAAGCTTGTCGCTTCTTTGACAGATACAGTAGAATGAGTTGCATAAGCATAGAATAGATCCGTATATTGATTTTGGTTTCTGCCTGTGAGCCGTAAAATGAAAATAAGCTTCCATGACAGAATAAATGGATCTAATGATCAGGAATATGACAGTGATATATCAGTTTTGGTGATTGTGTATAATTGGAAAATTTGTAAAGCACATTTGTAAAATGAGAAATTTAAAATGACTAATGGTTTTTGCTAAGATAATTAGAAAATTTCGTGTGACAGAAATAATAGGAATCTAATGAAGTTTCAGTTAGTAAAAATGAATTGAAAGAACAGAGAGAGCATTGATTTTTTCATGAAAGCCCTGGTTTTCTGAAAATTGTAGTGGATTAGGGTAGAATGCAATAATTTTCGTGTAAACGATTGCTGCTTTCATTCAATTTAGAACTGTCCACAAAAAAAAAGTGTTTTCAAAATGTTTGGATTAAGCTCACATGCAATTTTGTATGTAATTAACTATTCCGCATTTATATGAAATTGCGGTCAAAACTGTGCAATTAATACTAAACGCTAGTACTGACGCGTAGTTATGGCTCAATTGGATCGTGCTAATTAGTGCTCATTCGATTACGTATTGGCTTGCTTTTATTTTCATCAGATAATTCAGATTCTTTATAAAATATTTCGACCGATAATTAAAACATTCAAAGCTGTATTATCTCATAATGTTATGACCCATTGCAACATGAAGCCCCGAAAACCCTGCAACAACTTAAATTTGATTCTCCAAATTGCTCAGTATCTTGCTCAATATCAAAACCTGCCCCGTTTAAAGTCATAACCACATCCGAACGCCATGCACTTCAGTCCTTCGGTTTAAGAGCATTTGTTTGTACCCAAGATTGAAGAAAATTATAGCAATTACTTCTAATTGTGGGCAAAAATTATCATGTGGCAATAAAACTTAATCACAAGTACCTACAAAGATCGGGGGACACAACGATTGGTTCGTGTTCAATTCTTTTGCTTCGTTCTTCATAATCGTGTTCTCATATTTCGCTTTATTTCGTCCCATCAACCAGTAATCATTCAAAATGCAATTTAAAGCATGAAAACAAGGTTGTCGTACTGCCGTCAGTTCGTTCACATGAAGCTTGCAGCTGTATAGTCTACACAGCACTGCCGAACACTAAGAATAAGTTTTGTTCCTTGAATGAAGATAATTCCTTTATTTTCCTTTTGTATTATTTCTACGGTATGATGTTAGCCTTGAATTTTGGTTTCAACTACATGATAGCTTTATCACCTCACTTGTAGCAGGGATTTTCATCGTTCAGCCGGATAACCTCAAATTTCTTATATGCGCATGTGGCTTTATCATGGCGTGAATGATACAAGAATTATTTGTTTCTGGTTTGTGTCGAGCGGGAGAAGGTAAGAAGTGATTACTTTTTGTATAGAAATTGACTCAGTGGCAACCATGAAATTTGTGTGAATTATGTGAAGTAGAAATTCGGCTAAAAATCTGGTAATTAATCATGACAATTTGTAGATGGTCTAACAATTAGAAATGGCTACTGAAATGGTATGAGCTGAGTAGATATATGTAGTTGATGTATTTTTTAATTCATATATTATCAGTATAATTACTTTTATAAGAGAAATTCATAATCGAGAGAGAAACATTTAAGCTTTTCAAATCTAGCGCCCAGTGTGGGTTTCCAGTATTGTATTGATCCGATTTGCATAAAATTACAGTCAGTTAAATTCAGCAGGTACATACTAAAAATTATAATGCTTGAGGCAAAATTACTGAAACTTTTTACGACCTTTGTGTACTGATTTATCAGTAAAAATGTCTCTAGTTCAAATAGAACGTGACTTGTATGAATAAGCATTACATTTATAAATTTTTATTATTCCATGCTATCAAAAAATGCATTGCAAAATATCAATTCGAGCAATTTTCTCAGAAAATGTTAAGAGAAAACGTAATGTCTTCTTTAGTACGTCGAAAAACATTCGACATCTTATTACTACACCTTACCTTCACCTCAAATTTTCTGTTTTATAGTTCTTTTGCGGAAAACATTTTTAATTTTTAATTCTTTGATTAAATTATGTATGCAAAGAATACAATTTCAGCAAGTATCAAATTTGCATCTGAAAGGCTCATCAAGGATTTATGAAACAATAGTTTTACTCATGTCATTGAAAGATGTGAGCGATATATATATATATATATATATATATATATATATATATATATATATATATATATATATATATATATATATATATATATATATATATATATATATATATATATATATATATATATATATATATATATATATATATGTTGTTTCATACGATGCAATTCTTTATTCTTAGTGAATTTCCTTTCCGCACATGACTCGAATCTTTACCTGAATCTTTTACCTGTCGCCAAAGTGACGGAACATACAGCTAGAGCTAGGCATGTCCAAAAGATTTCTCTTAAGTGTGCCTCCAGGTGGTAAATTCCTTCCCTTAACATAATCGTAAACTGCTCTGGTTAAGTACGATCACCAAGTTGAAACCATATTCACCGGGGTTGGGGTCCAGGAAAAACCCCACTAGTATTTCACATCCATGCCCGGATTCGGCTTACCGAGCATGCAAGAGATATCACCTGCACTCTTGCGAGAACTCGGCATCCATAACTGACATGATAAGGTTTTGCAAGATCTTGGTCCAAATGTTGAAATTTTAAAATAAGTATCGCAATTATATACACACACACTACTACACATTACCAGGCACACACTTCTGCAGCATAAAGCTCTTAGTTAACCATATTCCCGACTTGTTCACTTCTTCGAATATTTCTTACATCCTTTCACACAAGCCATGGAGTTTACTCGCTCCTACAACATTTCATACATTAACATGCATCGGGCAAGAAAGAAATTGCAGTCAGAAAAAATTGACGGAAATATACAGATCACACATAGATATGACGACTAGAAACTGTGTTAAATGCTCTAGGTAAAACTTGAATCCTTTTGTGTTTGAAGAAAAGACAAATACAAAGACCAAACTCAATTATGAATATTATCACTGAAATCTGCTGGTACTAAACGGATAAGTAGCATGCAACATCAAGCTACATTTTTCTTTGCGGTTTTGTCAGAATTAAGTGAGTTCAACTGCCATTCGTCCCGACTCCATCCGAGCTACATAAATTGCCTGGCTTGTATTTGCGATTCGATTAAAAGATCGCTTAGTTAGCTTTCTGTTTTGTATTTTCTTAGTAGAGGATACGGAAGAGAAGTTCATTTAGACAATAATAAAATCCGATGGTTAGACTAAAGCTAGTTTCAATGACAAAAGTCTTAGCTTTTTATGTTGGAAGAGTGAAATTTACCCGTGAAGGTACTTTTTGAAATTAAATTTGTTGTGTCGAAACAATTTGATTGACTTTGCCAAAGACTATGATGTCATAAGGGTAAGAATTGACTATGCGGTATTAATGTTTGGATTCGTGTTGGTAAAGATATTGAACGTTCTCTATCACAACATTGGTTTTAAAACCCTTTCCAATAACAAAACACTCCAGCCAAAATTTCAAAACACAGTTTTAAATGCAATTTTTAGTTCTAGGTGATCGTTTTCATTTTCCTTTTGACTTGCTTTATAACTTCCAACGTTGTTAGAACATTCATAATGTAGGAAATACATATTGACCCAATATGTGTACACCCCCTTGGTGCGAGCTGGGCTGATATTGGGCTCATTCACAGCCTGAGTGGATTTTTAGCCAATATGTTGGGCCAATATGTATTTGAAGCATAACATTTTCTAAGTTATTCTAAAAACTAATTAAATCTTAACCCGCCAGTACACTGGTTGTGATTTGTTCCATAAGTGCACGGGTTGGGTCTCACAGACCCAGTTTTAAATCAAAGTACTGTACAATAATAAAACAAATTTTTGTTTAATGAATCTTATGTATTTGAAACTATACATTTCAGTGAAATTTTGGTATATAATTACTACATTTTAATCAAAAAACTAAATCAAATAATTAATATAATGGAATCAATATCAATATGACGTAGCATTGATTATAATCGTACGGATAGTCATACAATTAAGGATATATTCAAAAAAAACTGTCCAAATATAGTCCTTAGTCTTAGAACATCCCTCCGCACATTCACATTTCATCTTTGCAGTCGATACACAAAAATGACGAGTGTTCCAAACACAAATACTTTTTGCATTGGCAGCACGAGTAACGGGTCTTTCTGTCTTTACAGTATGAACACCGCCCCCTTTTATTTTCACTACATTCGGGCTGTTGCACTTCCTTTATTCCTGAAATCCTTTTTGCAGCATTGCGAATGTGTTTCGGTATATATTTTGACACAGCCCTCTCTTTTATTTCGTCTGCTGTTAGGTCAAACATAAGTTTCTTGAGGAAACTTCTTCGGTTTTTTACATGTGGAGAGTCAGGGTTATTTGATCGGCAAACTATATACGAGTTGAAGCCTGCAATATTCAACAGTGCGTAGAAAACTGCCATTGTCCATCTTCTGGTATTACGGGCCACGTTGTAAAAGGCTATTCTCTCGTCAAGACAATCTACGCCACCTTTTGTTGAATTGTAGAAACTGATTATATCAGGTTTCATCAGTTCCCCTGTAGTCTCGTCAATCTTGTCATCGTGGTGCATGGATGACATCAGAACTACTGTTTTACCTTTTTTCGGCACGTAAGACACACAAGTAATGTCCTCCTGAAAACCGAACATACTGCTACGAGGTTGACGTTTAGCAGCTACAACAAAACTGGGTGGCAACTGTTTCTTATTTTTCCTTACTGTGCCTACTATAGTAATGTTGTGTACATGTTTCATTTTTTTCATAATGTCGTACGATGTAAACCAGTTATCTATGGTTAAATTCCGTCCACTTCCAGATATAGGGCGGCACATTCTCTCAACCACATCATCTGGCTTAAAACTTACGTCTTCATATCGTCCTTCAGGCTGCTTACCACAATAAATCTCTAAATTATAGGCATAATACATTTTTGCATCTACTAATGCCAACACTTTGATACCATATTTGCATGGTTTAGATGGAATGTACATTCTGAAACTACACCGTCCTCTGAATGACAAGAGCATTTCATCCAATGTAACAAACTCTCCAACACAATAGTTTTTCTTGCAGTTTTCATTGAATGCATCCATAAGGTCTCTTATTGCAGCCAGTTTATCGTTTTGTCTTCTTTGTTGCCTGCTCATCACATCATCAAAACGGATGCATTTCAGTAGAAATCTGAAACGTCTAAGAGCCATAGTCGCGGGAAAGCATTGTGTTCCCAAGCACTCGGTAGACCAAAAGTCGTGGATGTTCATTCTTCCTCCATGGAGAAAACCCATGGCATACAATAGCCCGATAAGAGCTCTAATTTCACGAACTGATGTACTCCTACAGTCACTAGGGTCTTGATAATGGGATGAGATTTTCTCAATATGAATGTTCGTGTATGCAACGATATTTTGAATTATCTCATCGGTGAAAAAGAGATTCCAGCAGTCTATTACCTCTTTAGCTTCTTTAGCAAGTCCAATAACTCCTGGCAGGTGCTTCACAATGTTATGTCGTCTAGTCCGAGCATTTAGAGCAGGCCGCATTTTCTGCCATTTAGTAATTTTATCTCTTCCCCAATAGTATTTTTTATTTTGATCATTGTCGTCGTTCTGGATCATCGCATCTTGATTTGTTTCTTCAGTAAAGATCTCTTCTTCTTCATCATCCTCTGAGTCCGTGTTATGGTCGCTTGGAATAATAAAATCAGGATCGGCTTCAGAATCAGGAATATCTGAGATATCGTCATCTGATAAAGGTTCTTGCAAAAGAGTCAGAACTCTTTCCAAATCGCTGGGATCATGAAGGTTGTAAGACATATTTATAGTGCTGTGAAAGAAAATAGTTATTACAAAATGTCCATAAGAGACAACTATTGCAATATACTGTAAATTAACCACCATTAAATTCATTTAATTACTAAAATCGAAAATGACAAGGGTTGGTAAAAACTTACATGAGTACACGGGTTGGGTCTGTGAGGCCCAGGAGAAAAAAACAACTTTCGCAGAACAAGAAAAAACACAACCACTACCTCGAAACTTTGCAAGGCAACTGATCGGGAACAGATAGGTCATTAGTGAGGATTACGCGGATTAGTCACTTGCCATGTGTCGATAATTCAAAGAAGTACTTGCACATAGGTCTCACAGACCCAACCCGTGCACTGGCGGGTTAAACTGAAATATTCTTTCCTAGTATTTCCTCTATATGAACTTCATCCCTTATTTCTTAATCACTAATCTAAAATAAAAATTCAGCAGCCCACTGTCAGTACCCTTGCATTTCTGATTTGTAAATTATAGTCATCGGCAAATTTAAATCATGAAACGCGGAAAATGTTCAAGTGAAAAATTAGTTGAGTTAATATTATCCATTCTATCCGCAAATTATGTGTCTGTATCGCCCGTTGTTATTTTTTTTTATCTAATCATCCTATTTTTCAAGCTAAATCAGCTATCAGCTCCTTGTTTTTCTTACCTTCTTCATCATCTTGTCTCGGGAAGACAGTTCAGGCTGTTTTGAGTCTCCATATTGTTTGCCTCAATGCCCATTGTGATCTAAGCTCTTACCGAGTTTTTTTCTACTACAGTATATACTAACTGAAGCTTTACTGTTGCGTCCATAGAGGATATAATGTTATCAAAGCCATGATGATAACAGGATTTGGCTCCACTTAAATTGATTTTACGGAGCTTGATTGCACTTTTTATTAGGTGGCTGACTACGAAGAGGTTTGCCATGTGAAATAATAAGTGCGATTTTTTGCACACCCGACCAGATCAAATTTTGTTAAGTGTATTGAATACAACAAGAAAATTGTTCATGTATTCAATATACTGAGAAAAATTTGATCTGTTCGGGTGTGCAAAAAATGAGCCTAATATGAAATTGTTTTTCAAAAATTGCCATTTTATTGGATCGAAATTAACCTAATTTAAAATCGGCAATTTTAGGTACACATTTATTTCGACATAATTTTTTTCAATTTTTTCAACAGAGCGTTTTACCAAAAAAAAAGTTTATTAGTCAAATAATATATTTTCCTTCATGTCAATAAAAGCAATATATTTAGTCGTCTCTATAGCAAAATATATCCTTTCGGAAAGCCATGCCCATAGAAAAACTTTTTGTGAATTAAAGCCTCCAAGACGGCATGCCTTGTCGATAACAAGAAAGACAAAGATATATTGGCGTCAGTAGTTGTTGCGTGTCAAGCAAGCAGCCAGAAGCAAAATAGGCTCAAACGGATAAAGTGAATAAAATATATGGAATTAAGTTAAATGTGTGGACGACTGTTTTCAGATTTATGTGAATTTGAGGAAATTTCAGTCCGGACAAAGATGGTGTTTATTGCTTTAAATTAATAGGCGTCTCATGGATTTAGATGAGCTGTGTAATGGTTAATTATTCTTCATGGAAATTGCTAGGACCACACCGAGCCGAAAATTAAACTCAGAGAAAAATTTGAAAATAAGCTGTTCAAAACAGACAGTCTAACCACCCAAATGTGGCTAAACTTAATTGAAAACTGTAAATAGTAGGCTATTAATAAGTTCAAATGAGTTTTTTTACTGCTTCTCGAAGAAAATTTAGTTTCAAACTCGTTTCGCCGAAAATTCATATATCTTTATATATATATATATATATATATATATATATATATATATATATATATATATATATATATATATATATATATATATATATATATATATATATATATATATATATATATATATATATATATATATATATATATGTATATATATATATATGTATATATATGTATATATATATATATATATATATATATATATATATATATATATATATATACATATATATATATATATATACATATATATATATATATATATATATATATATATATATATATATATATATATATATATATATTTATATATAAATCTATATATATATATATATATAAATATATACATATATATATATATATATCAGTAAAATGTAGCTACGTCAGACTCCTGAAAAAAAATCCTCCATATCATCGACCCTCCTGAAAATTTTTTGCTTTTTGACAAAAAATTCAAATAATTGATAAACCTGAAACTTTTTCGACCATGAAAAATTGAAATGTTCAAAATCCCGATTTGCATAAGAACGGCAACCCATCACCAAATTATCTCTATTTTCAGCACTCAAAAATTTCTGTTCACGAGAACTGACGACCGGATAATCCGATCATCATGAAATTTCCAGTACTTATTGTTAGTAGTTACGACCAAATCTGATGGAAGTGATTTTCTAATACGGGCAACTTTGCGGTAGGGTTGCCATCTTTAAAAATCGCTGAGAATAAATAACTGCTTTTTGGCCTATAACATTTGATTCAGCCATCTCATTTTCACGAAATTCACACAATATTTGGACCTAGTGCTACACCACATTTGTTGAAAATGTAATTGTAAAATTAGGGTAGAATATCCAGCTATGGTGGTTTTTGTCTCCTAAGTCTTATAAATTTGCTCAGCAAAATAAAGCCTTTTCCCCTATAACTTCCGGTCCGTTCACGAAATCAAAACAAAGCGCATGCAGTAAATGAACCTTGTTGTAAACCAAATGTCGTAGGAATTTTGTAAAAAAATTATGAAAGGGCTGCCTGCTATGACCATTTTCGTATTTATTTTGGATTCTTGTAGAAAGTGATTAAGTCATTAGATTTGCAAATGAGAATGATCCTGCAATGATAATTAAAAAAAATTTACGTTTTAAAAATTTGAAAAGTTTTAAGGATGGTAGCCCGTAAATTGTTTTCACGCCTTTAACTTCCAGTGCTGATTCAATTGTAACGAAATTCACAGGGTGGGTTTAACTTAACGTGCTGCTAACACAGGGTAGCCAGCATCAGACATTTTCGTAAATACTGCACCAACAGATGCTTCCATCACATATTCATATGCAATGCATTTACAATAAAAATAAGGAATCAATTTTGAAATTTTGCGAGTTTTGACATTTTTTCAGATGGCAGCCTCAAACATCATTTTACCGCAACTTTAGATAAAATCCTGGGATGAGAAGGAAATTCAAAGAATAAGCTGATCTAAAAATTAGCTTGTTATGGTAAACGTATTGCTGCTTCGTTGGAAAAGTGCTGCCAGCATAGAAAATTTTCATCATTTATGTTAATATTGGGTTTTGTTGCTTTAGATAAGGAATGGTTGATATGATACTTCAGAAAAGTGTAAAACGTCTTTTCACATTTTTTTTGTGACCCCACGACAATTTCTCCGAAAATCAATTTTCTAGCAGTTTTGATGCGCTAGACCAATTTTTTTCATCAAAATATTGCTCGTTATCGGTATCCAGTGACATAGTACCAGCGAGCAGCCAGCGGAAATAAAACGCAAACAAAACAAAACGCAAGCAAAACGTTTTGCTAACATACCATATTATACCATTCAAAAATATGAATATGACTTTGATAGGTTAGCTTCCGATGACAATATACAGGTTATTAGCTATTGATGATAGTGAAATATGGCTTTCTGGTAGCCATGAGATAAGTAGATGTTTGTGGCTTTTAGTTAATCTTTTATGTTGATGGTCAGATAGGTATCACAACTTGCTTTTCAGCTAGTCGATTTTTACGTTTTCTCTCCCGTCAAGTGTACTTCTTACAGCCACGTTTGGGTTTTGTTGGGCCGTAAATATCTGACCTTCAAAATAATTTGGGTGTTTTATGACTATTGGTGGTAAAAGAGCATCCATTATTCATGGCATGATGGTATAGTGAGCATTAGTTTCTCTCTGCGACGCCAGTTGCTCTTTGAAGATGAAAATTTGTTGATGATGTTTACGGTGGTATTAGTGGTGAACTAGTCATATTTTTTATGTTAAAGGATCAAAAGTAAACATAAAGTTTTTGATGGTAAAAAGTTTTACGAATTGATTAATGAAGATGTATGTTACGGTATAATGAGCTACTGTCGAGTTTGTGTAGGGACATGTTGCGAAGGAAAATGTTGCAATTGCGCTGGAAAAATACCAGAAAATAATTTTTATAGATTTATAGTTTGTTCTCTGTTTAGTGTTTCTGTTTCTTAACCCTGCTGCTATGACTTGAAAAATCTATACTTTTTAAATTCAGAAATTAGACGTTTTTTTCGACGAAAATTAATTTTCTAGCTTTTCGAAACCTATAAATTAGCTCCAGATATAAAATGCTTGGTTGTTCTTTACTTGACGATGCATACCTTTATGACTTAGTGTAGAGAAACCATTTGACTAAATTGCTAGTAACAAAATAATTGTGAATTGTTAAAAATGATATATGAACCCGTTTAAGAAAAGTATGATTATTAGCTTAGTTAGACAAAGCAATCACCTGCTGTAATATCAAAGTTGGGGCAGTATTCCAAGATCCTAGGAGCAAAGGAGAAAAACAAAGACTATATTAAAATGTTTGTATCAAAAAAAAATATCAAAATCTTATAACCAAACTGGAAAAACTAAAAGCACTGGCATTGATCTGCAGTGTATACGGGTGAAATTCAAATAAAATATTACATAAAATTTTCTGACACATGGCGATTTAATTTAAAGGAAAATACTTATACATGGAAGTGAAAAAAATTCGATAAAAGACTCAATTACTCTGAATGTTTTGAATCAGTTAAACTGAAATGAAATCTCGTAAGTAAATAAAAGGTCCCAACATTCAAAAAACAAATCTGTTGAATCGTCTGAATTCTAGATAAGGATGATTACAATTGTAGGAGAAGAGGAGCAAGAGAAAACAAACAATGAATGAACTTTTCAGTAGCAACGCTGGATATAGTTAAATATAGTCAATTGCTTATTTTGCTCAAAAAATTGTATGACAGCAATGTAGAGACTACCATTTATTATTTTATAAGTGAAAGTAAAACTGCAACTCCAAAAGAAAATTCAAATGCGGAGTGGACACAGCGCCAGCAGAAGACAAAAAAAAAATTGAAGATTCATAATGTCATTTAACGTTTTTTTGTGTCCTCGAAACACAAACGCTTTGATAGTTCTTAAAGTTTTGGTCTGATATTTTGTCTCAAAAAGTTTTCAGCGTCAAATTTCTCAGGAAGTACTCGACGAAAATTGTTTGGCAATACTTTAGATAGCCAATAATTCTTCTAAAGTAAGGCTGTAATTTCAATATTATGGTCGATATTGTCCGGTGAAAGCTTTCTACACATTTGTAAAAATGGACTCATGATCGAAACCGCAAAAAACGATTTGAGAGTTTCAACCATGACTTCCATAAATCCAATTATAAAAGCAGTATCCACGAAAGTAGGAAGACTGTAAAAATGTATCGGCTAGAAATACATTTGCTGTCGATATAAACTCAAATGTCCTTGAATTAATTTTGTTGGCATAATTCTTCAATATTCGAAATTTTAAAACTACATCGCTCACACTCTGGCACTCCAAATATTTTATCTTTCAACCCTCAACATTGAAGTTGAAAGACTAAGCATAAAATAGGACCACTTCTTTGCTGGCTACATCGCAAACATTCAGTTATCATCATAAAACATTTAAAAGTACCTGACGAGCAGGGGCGGCTCGTCGTTGTACGCAAAGGAAGCAGTGCTTCCCTTGCGAAATATTGCCTATACAAGAAAAATAGCTTAACAATACATATTGAAATTCAAAGCAAATCAATTTATTTTATATGAATTAGCATCCAACATCAATTAAAAAATTTACGAAACTCAAAACACTATTCATCTCACACACGAGATAGTTCTCACAGCCAAAGTGCCTTACAAGTAGTTTTACAGCAACGCGATCGGATATCTTGCGTTTAAGTGAAAACCTCAAGCATCTCGTACCACTGTAAGCCAGAACGCTCAGTTCATTGCAGCGTATTGAAATATGCTACACAGAACACTAAAGTGATCTTGCCTCAATGCACGTACCATGATGTGCATCACGCAATCGGTGGTTGGAAACACTTTGCAATGAATGTTCCCGAATAGCAGCGCGGACGCTGCTCAGCTCACCGCGTCTTCCTGAGTAGAGAAAATCAAAAACCCCTCGCTTATTCAGCCGCTAAATAGCCCAGAAATATTTGTGAATGGACGCAGCACGATTTGTAGCGTACTCTGTTTGGTTTCTATTTTGTTACAGAACTTGGAGCTGGTATACTTTGGGTGACTGAGCTTAGGATGTTATTTGTATGTATGAATACTGTAATGAATCCGTAGTTTAACATAAGGTGTTATTTGTATGTTTCGTTTCTGTAATGGATTTATTATTGAGTTCAAGAGTTTAATGTTTAATGTTTCTTCTGGTTTGTCTGTATGTTTGCTTGTGCTGAAAGTGCGTAAGTTAGTATTGGAATGATTAAAGAAAGATAGTGGCTTTTCACTTAAATAGCACAAGAGTATTAACGTTCGGCATACAACGTGAGGTTATTTCAAGTCCAAATCTTAAAGACATGAAGCTGATTTTATGGAAGAGGTATGAAAGTATTTTTTTAAATAAATGCTTTGTGTTTTACTATTGCTTGTTGATGCAAAGAAGAAAAGAAACATTTGAGCAAGTTCTGTTTAATATACATATACACAAAATAGATATAATACTTTATGAGGTAAATCTAACCCCACCTTGTAAGGGAGAGGAATTATTTTCACGTTGTTTGCCGAAGGTTTAATTCATTTTGTGTTGAAAATTGAATTTCACCATAGAACATCTACTGCGGTATATTTTTCTCTTAGACTATTTGAATAGATAAAAGTACTTTATAGATTCGTGGTGACCAGGACCACTCATTTTCACTTTTTATTAAAAAAAAAAATTCTAATTTGCAATATCTTGCATTGTAATTTGTAATCTTGCATCATTTAAATATTACTGAGATTGATGGTGATCATAATGAGTAGAAAAGTCACTGAGTCAAAGAATTGGAAATTGAATGCAACTTTTGATGTATTTGCTGCGCTGAAATTCCTACTTGTTTATTCTGGAAAACTATGCAAAAATAAATCTGCTTCCCCGAGTCTTAAAGACACGAGCCGCCACTGCTGACGAGCTTACATATTATTTCATTTTAGAGCTCTCGAGCTCTTCAAAATATTAAGGGAAGTCATTGTTCGACGACAATTTTTTGAGCAATCCATTTCACTGACATAAAGTGAAAAATTGTTGACAACAGGTTACCGTAGTCTTTCTCGTAGTCGCCTTATACATTGCTACATCTGTTCTTAGCTTGAATTTTATCTATGAGTGTGAAAACGAAGACAAGTGAAAGGAAGAAAATTATTTGGAACGTGCCCGGTAACCAACAACAAAGTTTCCCTTCTCGTACAATACACCTCACGAATGTAAGTATCGTATAGTATGTCTGGTATACGTATTGCGACAAATATGTAAGTAGTTAGCAAAATATTTGTTACCCACATAAATATGTGAAGAGCGTCACTGAAGTGCGGGAATTATGCAAACATCGATCTAGTAACAGCGATGAACTCGTACTAGCCCAGTGAAATCCGACATAAAAAAGGCGAAACTTCGGAAAAATTAGGGGAAAGCTGAATTTTGGTGTGAACCTTGGTACTGGCGTGTTGAACAAAATGTCAAAAGTCCCCATGGATCCGAGTGCTGCGTCACTTTTTATACGGGGTCAAAGGTCACCAAAAGTGACCTTTCCTAAATATCTCAGTAACGGTCACGTCTTCAGAAAAACAATGTATGACGAATTTGTAGCTTAGCAAATTTTTTTTTTAGCAAATTAGCTTTTTCATGTAACTATAACCGTTTTTGAGATATATTGATCTAAACATTTGTTACTAACAGCACCCTCATTCTCATCGGCATGTTAATATTATCCGATTTTGATTACGACTTGGCATGTTTGTGAGTTTGTTGTTCTATGTTTAAGAGGTGCATAAAAAAAGCATGTACACAAACTTATCTACCAGACTCCAGGTTAGGTGGAAAAGTGTACTCCGAAAAGTTACCACCACCACCCGCCCCCCTTTACCATAAAACTTGTAGGGACATCTGTTCGCTACTCTCTTCTCCGAAAAAAACTATATTGCGGCATCATTTATGGGATATTCCACGAAAGAGCAGGACAAAATAACCAAATTGCGGGTGGAAATAGGTTTTGTAACAAATAATGGGCCTAGGAGCATGAAAAAGCACGATAATATCATGGCATAATTCTGTAAACGCTCATTCCTGACATTATAGGAGCTCAATCCGATGCAGATTATCCCCGAATAATCCGTTTTTTTGCCAATCCTGTGATGGCTGCATAACGCCAAAGGGATATGACACGTCTCGAAACCAATTTGCACCTGAAATTACGTGACCTTGCCCTGATCTTTCATGGGATAAGACGGTATGGAAAAAAAAACTAAAAAACCGGGTATTTCGGGGTGGTTCGTTTGCGGGGGTGGGTAGGGTGTGGGAAGGGTGTGGATGTAGGGCTGGTCGTGTCATGTCAAGAATAGGCAATTAATAGGATAAAAAGTGATCCTACCTTGTTTAACAGTGGGCAAAGAGTAGGCAACGAGCTCATTTCTGAAGATTTGGGATGGATGCTCAGGGATACCGTTTTATGGCAAAGGCAGAGGGGGGAACTTTTCGGAGCACACTTTTCCACCTACCCTGGAGTCTGGTAGATAAGTTTATTTTTATGTTTTTTCTATGCGCCTCTTAAATATATAGAAAACAAACTCACAAACATGTCAAGTCGTAATCATAATCGGATAATATTAACATGCCGTGAGAAAGAGGATGCTGTTAGTAACAAATGTTTAGATCAATATATCTCAAAAACGGTTATGGTTACAGGAAAAAGCTATATAATCTTTTTTGTTTAACATTTACTAAGCTACAAATTCGTTATACATTGTTTTTCTTAAGACGTAACCGTTACTGAGATATATAGGAAAGGTCACTTTTGGTGACCTTTGACCCCGTATAAAAAGCGACGCAGCACTCGGATC
>OX376373.1:81858637-81903800 GCA_947369275.1 Nemotelus nigrinus
TTTGGGTGTTTTATGACTATCGGTGGTAAAAGAGCATCCATTATTCATGGCATGATGGTATAGTGAGCATTAGTTTCTCTCTGCGACGCCAGTTGCTCATT
Organism: Nemotelus nigrinus; assembly: GCA_947369275.1. Lineage (NCBI taxonomy): Eukaryota > Metazoa > Arthropoda > Insecta > Diptera > Stratiomyidae > Nemotelus > Nemotelus nigrinus. Next base: position 81,858,739 of record OX376373.1, read on the forward strand.
GAAGATGAAAATTTGTTGATGATGTTTACGGTGGTATTAGTGGTGAACTAGTCATATTTTTAGTAAACATAAAGTTTTTGATGGTAAAAAGTTTTACGAATTGATTAATGAAGATGTATGTTACGGTATAATGAACTACTGTCGAGTTTGTGTAGGGACATGTTGCGAAGGAAAATGTTGCAATTGCGCTGGAAAAATACCAGAAAATAATTTTTATAGATTTATAGTTTGTTTTCTGTTTAGTGTTTCTGTTTCTTAACCCTGCTGCTATGACTTGAAAAATCTATACTTTTTAAATTCAGAAATTAGACGTTTTTTTCGACGAAAATTAATTTTCTAGCTTTTCGAAACCTATAAATTAGCTCCAGATATAAAATGCTTGGTCGTTCTTTACTTGACGATGCATACCTTTATGACTAGAGAAACCATTTGACTAAATTGCTAGTAACAAAATAATTGTGAATTGTTAAAAATGATATATGAACCCGTTTAAGAAAAGTATGATTATTAGCTTAGTTAGACAAAGCAATCACCTGCTGTGATATCAAAGTTGGGGCAGTATTCCAAGATCCTAGGAGCAAAGGAGAAAAACAAAGACTATATTAAAATGTTTGTATCAAAAAAAAAATATCAAAATCTTATAACCAAACTGGAAAAACTAAAAGCACTGGCATTGATCTGCAGTGTATACGGGTGAAATTCAAATAAAATATTACATAAAATTTTCTGACACATGGCGATTTAATTTAAAGAAAAATACTTATACATGGAAGTGAAAAAAAATTCAATAAAAGACTCAATTACTCTGAATGTTTTGAATCAGTTAAACTGAAATGAAATCTCGTAAGTAAATAAAAGGTCCCAACATTCAAAAAAACAAATCTGTTGAATCGTCTGAGTTCTAGATAAGGATGATTACAATTGTAGGAGAAGAGGAGCAAGAGAAAACAAACAATGAATGAACTTTTTTGAGTAGCAGCGCTGGATATAGTTAAATATAGTCAATTGCTTATTTTGCTCAGAAAAATTGTATGACAGCAATGTAGAGACTCCCATTTATTATTTTATAAGTGAAAGTAAAACTGCACCTTCAAAAAGAAAATTCAAATGCGGAGTGGACCCAGCGCCAGCAGAAGACAAAAAAAAATTTGAAGATTCATAATGTCATTTAACGTTTTTTTGTGTCCTCGAAACACAAACGCTTTGATAGTTCTTGAAGTTTTGGTCTGATATTTTGTCTCAAAAAGTTCTCAGCATCAAATTTATCAGGAAGTACTCGACGAAAATTGTTTGGCAATACTTTAGGTAGCCAATAATTCTGCTAAAGTAAGGCTGTAATTTCAATATTATGGTCGATATTGTCCGGTGAAAGCTTTCTATACATTTGTAAAAATGGACTCATGATCGAAACCGCAAAAAAACAATTTGAGAGTTTCAACCATGACTTCCATAAATCCAATTATAAAAGCAGTATCCACGAAAGTAGGAAGACTGTAAAAATGTATCGGCTAGAAATACATTTGCTGTCGATATAAACTCAAATGTCCTTGAAGTAATTTTGTTGGCATAATTCTTCAATATTCGAAATTTTAAAACTACATCGCTCACACTCTGGCTTCCACTCCAAATATTTTATCTTTCAACCCTCAACATTGAAGTTGAAAGACTAGGCATAAAATAGGACCACTTCTTTGCTGGCTACATCGCAAACATTCAGTTATCATCATAAAACATTTAAAAGTACCTGACGAGCTTACATATTATTTCATTTTAGAGCTCTCGAGCTCTTCAAACTATTAAGGGAAGTCATTGTTCGACGACAATTTTTTGAGCAATCCATTTCACTGACATAAAGTGAAAAATTGTTGACAACAGGTTACCGTAGTCTTTCTCGTAGTCGCCTTATACATTGCTACTTCTGTTCTTAGCTTGAATTTTATCTATGAGTGTGAAAACGAAGACAAGTGAAAGGAAGAAAATTATTTGGAACGTGCCCGGTAACCAACAACAAAGTTTCCCTTCTCGTACAATACACCTCACGAATGTAAGTATCGTATAGTATGTCTGGTATACGTATTGCGACAAATATGTAAGTAGTTAGCAAAATATTTGTTACCCACATAAATATGTGAAGAGCGTCACTGAAGTGCGGGAATTATGCAAACATCGATCTAATAACAGCGATGAACTCGTACTGTCAATGGTTCGTTTTTGCTGAACTGAAAGAAACCAAGAAGACAGATTATCAGTGAAACACAACATAATTATTTCGTTAGTGCATCTAAAGCTTTTGCATGTACGACACAGAAAATATATATGACTCAGGCTTACAAAGGATGCACATAAAATCTCAAAAAGCAGTTCGTAGTGTAGACTTCGTTGTAGTATTGCTGATGTCTTTTGTTAATGAAATTGCCATTAAACACACGACAAAAGTCTCAACGGAAATCTGTGGCAAATCGAGACAATTGTTTGCCTTTCAAAATGCATTTAAGAAATTAAGTGCATACGCAAATTTTGCATTGAATGCAAGCAGAAAGGGAACTGCAAATCAGAGAATTATGGTATGCGGATAAGCTCATATAGCTTTTCAATAATGTGAAGAAGTACATATTTCAATTAGAATTACTTCGTGTTTATTAATATTTATATGTAGATACAGATAAAGAAACTTATATTTATACATACATTTTTCTTGTTTTTATAGTTTCGCACTTAACTGGTCAACGTCCAATTGATCAACATCTGAAGCTTTGCCAGTTATGCACTTGAATGTTATATTGTGCCTTTTAACCCATTTTTCTAGCCATCCATTCGACGCTAAAAATTCACAATATCCCAATTGTCTGGCTATTTGTTTTGCTTTCGCTTTAATAATTGGTCCTGAAATTGGAATATGCTGGCTTCTAGCCTTGGCAAACCAATCAAAGCAGATCTGATCTACTTGTAAGCCACTCGTCTTGAGAAAGCTTTTCTTTTGTCGGATGTTAATACCAAAATTCCATTTGGATCGTATTGCATCTCGATTTTTCACAATAATCTGCACATAAAAATCACCGTACAACACATACAAACTATGCTGAAGCACATACATAGAATCAAACCAGAATATCGAATAACAGTCCCACACAAACCGTTTTATTTTCTTAAATGGGGAATCCAACTTAACATTCCAGCCAACGACTTCCACAAACATTAAACAACAACAATCTTCTAAGGGGGATCCCCGCTTTGATGTCAATTTTCATATCGATATTGGTAAAACACGTTTTGTGTCCGCTTGTGAGAGGTTTTTTGTATCGAATGTACGAAAATATGGTGTTCGCGTCTGTTCATTGGAGAGTCCACTTGTTGGAAGCCAATTTGTTCTCAAAACGAATCCACAAGCGTGTGTAAAGAAAATTTGTCCGCATATGAGAGGTGTCCGCTAATTAGAGGTGTATACATATATATATATATATATATATATATATATATATATATATATATATATATATATATATATATATATTATATATATATATATATATATATATGTATATACATATATATATATATGTATATTTATATATATATATATATATATATATATATATATAGATATATATATATATATATAAATATAGATATATATATATATATATATATATATATATATATATATATATATATATAATATATATATATATATATATATATATATATATATATATATATATATATATATATATTTAATCCCTGGAACGCGTGGTCTGGTTGATCTGAAGTTTTCGGAGGTAATGAATGTACATGTATAAAAAGTCGGTCCATGATTAAGTAAAACTACATAGATGTCTTTATATTTTTGTGGCAGTGGGCTTTCTAGTGAATTTCGTTGAACCTTTATATTTCTAAGCGAAGAAGGTTTTGTCAAAGCGAAATATTGATAGATTTGATTCTTTGCTCACACTTTTGAAATTTCGCTTTACACAAAAACGGAATCCATCATAAGCTCTATTTTGAGCAACCGAAACTTCTATTCACGAGAACCCACTACCGAACAACCAGATCAATATGAAACTCACAGGATGTAGTAGCCTTAAGTAGAATCAGATTCGATAGAAGTCATTTTGAAACATGGGCTGTGCTGCAATCTTAAAAAATCCCTGTAAAAAAAAACTTTTTGCTTTACAAATCCCCATCCAGTTTTAACGCAGTTCACACAGTAGCTGATGCTGAGTCCCAACCTAATTGAAAAATTGGGAAAAATTGGGAAAGTTTTTTGCTCTATAGCTTCCGGTGCAGTCAAATCAAGACAAAGTTCTTTAGCAAAGTGACCTTATTGTAGGCCAAATTTGGTAAGAATGTGGTTGAAAAATCATGATTAAGTTTGTAGTTATGGTGGTTTTTGTATTTATTTTTTGTTGGCATTTCTTTACTAAACTATATTATCACTCAGCATTCAAATGGTAATGATCTTGTAGTGACAATAAGAATTAAATATTAAAATTTCAAAAATTCGATAAGTTTCGTGGGTAACCATACATTTTTTACTTTTATAGATTCCCATGCAGTCATCGGATCGAAACCAAATCACTGGATTAAAACTTACCTTAACGTTTAGGAGATTTAGTGTATTTTTAGCTTAGGTGCTGGCAGAGGCTGACTAGGATTTGACATTATTGTTATTTCCATATCAACAGATGTGTTCATTGGATATTCATATGAGAAACATCTGCAATGAAAATAATTAATCACTATTTAATTTTTCCATGTATTGGAAATGGTTCAGATAGCTGCCCGAAACATCTTTCCATCCTTGTGATTTTGCAAGAGTTCATCGGATGAACTTTGGATGGACGCGAAGCAGTTTCGGTAGATTTGTTTAGTAGATAGTGTTGGCAAAGCATTGCAGCATTGGAACTGAGCTGAAAATTCGAGTTTGGAACGAAAATATAGCTAAGCACCAATTGAAATTCATTCATCAATCAGCGAAAGTTAGAGGGTGGTCAATCAAATATAGTAATTTCGAAATACAGTCCAACACGAAATAAAATAAACTAAAGTTTTGTGATATCAGACCAAACGAAGGCGTAAAGCAGATCATAATGAAGAATATCAGGTGCTTTAAGCTATAAAAAAAAAATAGTTAGAAAAAAATAGTTTCCATTACGAGTTAATTTGAAAAACGTCAAACGTGAGTAATTTTGCATGTATTTTATTTATATTGATTTTTCTGTTTTGTCTTATGAATGCATATTATTATGCTACGGTCAGACATCGCTACTTTTTGCGCTGCGCAGCACAAAAAACTGCGTTGACAGAAAGTAGCGATGTGTGATCAATGTAGAAACCTTGAAAACTGCGCCTACAGCCAGACTGCGATCGCAACTTGCAGCCTAAAAAGTAGCGATGTATGAAGAGCTTTTCAATGAGTTGCAAGTGCAGCAAAAAAATATTGATTTGGTTGAAACTTTGCTGCGGCTGCATCTGCTGCTGTTCGTTTTGTTATTGCCGATTCAATTAGTGCATTGAAAAGTGACAGTATTTTGTGTACGGTAGTGAGCAATTTTAATATTTATTACGGTATATATTTCAAGATTTGTAAATGGTAGAATATTAATTTTGTTCAACCAAATAGGATATGGCTAAATAAAATTGGACGAAAGACACAGTATCTTTGATTAAAGGAAGAGCATTTTTAATTAAGAGATGTTATGGCCGATACGGTTTATTCTAATTATAAGTCTATGTTATAGCTATTTTGCAAAATCTAACTTAAATATTAAAAACTGATAAATAAAATTTACGTAAATCATTCTATTCTAATGTTTCAAAACAAATTTGTTTAAATAATTGAAGTAAGAGAATCGTTCACTTGGGCTTAATGATTGTCTCATCCAAGTGTCTTTTTTTTATTAAAAGAATCACCAGTTGTAGAAGTTCATCAAAATCACTACCCAATATTCTCAAAAAGTTTTTATAAAATGCATCGTCATCTAAACGCAATTCATTTAACAAACAATGCACAGCTCCATAGTGTTCTCTATTTGCGATCCATGTCCTCACCCAGCAACTTCTGCTTTTATTTTTCTTTTTTCGTTTATTTAAAACTATAACTAAACAAGCCACAGCCAGCACTACTGGATCATCGAAATACATACTAAACAACTGGTTGAAACTTCATAACAAACTGAATAGTAAAATACTGCAACAGAGGTTGCGCGCAGCAAAAACTGCGAGTTATGTGTGAACACCTTTGCAGTTTTCTTCGCAAGAAGTTGCAGCTACCCGGTTGCGCGCAGTAAAAGTAGCGGGTTGCACCCACTATGTGTGAATAGAGCTAGCAGTTTTTGCTTCTGCAACCTAAAAACTGCGCAGTAAAAGTAGCGATGTCTGACCCAAGCTTTTCATAATATCAGGTGTCTTTTTTGCAACCTATCAGAGCAGGTTAACATAGGGCTGCAAAAAAATGATCCCGAGCAGAAAATTTGCTATATTCTAAGATTTTGTTGTTATATTTTTGTTATATTTTTGTTGTTATATTAACAAAAAAAAACGCACCTACCGCATGGTTCTGTATGATTGGTGTGGCAGCCTTTGGCTAGCTCAGGTTGGCGTGTATCAAAAACCCACATTCATTGACCTACTAACTTAAATTTGATTATCTACTTTAGCATGAGAACTGAAGTTTTCTTTGATTTGCTTCATCATATTGGAAATTATTGTATAAGCTATTGCATTTAAATTTGTCTAGACTTTACTAAATGGAAAAATAAGAAAATATACTGAAATAATTAAGGTATTCTGAATGATGATTCTTTCCCTGAAACATCCTTCCCTTCTTTTATTTATGTTGGTTTTAATTATTGTCATGATAAGAAATATTTGCCCAAAATCTCACGGCCAGACTGAGCTAGCTGGCGCAATAAAGCACACTGGGTGTTATACTACTCAATAAAGCAAAAACCAGATTGATTGATTACTCAATAAAGCAAAAACCAGATTGCAACACTGCTTTCAGGGACTCGGCGTCAAGATAGGGCTAAAATATTTAAAACATTTTCGCCACCAAAAATTATCAGTTTTCATTCGGATACATTTACTCTAAACCTCTTCTTTCCATAGATATTTAGTGTTATATAGAACATCATTAATATGACCAAAGTTGACAAAAAGCTAAAACTACCATAGTTTTACTTAACACCTACCTTCTACTTTGCTACATCCCTTTATATATCTCTATGATTGGATTACTCAATCCTTAGCTAATCTTTACTAAATCTTTTTGTGGATATACAAATTTTTACGTACAAAAATAAATTTTCATCATACATATATTTCAGTTATTGAATGCAACTACCTATTCGAATTAATTCACCAAATTTTATATGTGCATATCTGTATGCTGCTAAAAGTAGATAGCCTTAGAAATGCTTTTATTTATTTTGGCCATTTTTTTATCAAAGTAGCATATAACTTTTCAGTAATTTATTTTCGCTAGGCAGAATGACCGAGTACTATATTTTAGTCTATCGCAATTGTTCGATACCAATCTGGCAAAAGGAAAACAAGCACCTAAATGGATGGTGTGCACACATAACAAAATCTTACCTGGATCTTGTCCAGGCTGGAACTTAACAAAGCATGCAGTCAGCCGACATGCAATACATTGATAATGTGTTCCAATTCAAATTGCTCACATCCAAACAAGTAGTCTAACAAGTAATGTTAAAAATGGAATCTTGATTTTACCGAAATTTTCACATTCCAGTTATTTTTGAAATGTGCTAAACTTGGGAAGTAATTTTTGGAAGTTAGATTGAATCGGTCGTTGTATTTGAATAGACATAATTAGGAAATTGTTTTTTGAAATTGAATTGCTGATTTGAATAGAATTAAAATAAAATTGTTTGAAATTGAACAACTCGAATATATCTTTCGATTTGAAATTGAATTAATATCGAACACAATAATTATAAGAAATCGAAAATTTGAACAAAGAAGCTAAAATTTACAAAACCTTTCCAGCCAAAAATGAATAGCCTCGTATACGCTCATTTATCATTTTCAACTTGCATGCTTCAAATACATATTGGCCCAACATATTGCCCAAAAATCCACTCAGGCTGGGAGTGAGCCCAACATCAGCCCAGCTCGCACCAAGGCCATAGCCTCTGTTGGTCTTGGCCACATCCTCTGTTGGTCTTGGCCATAGCCTCTGTTGGTCTTGTATGTATTTTCTGCAGCACATTACTGCGACAAAAAGTGTTGATCTTCCTTATTGAGAGAACTGTTATAAATGGAAGCTTTCTCACTTTTGGAAAATTTCTCTCCCACATCCATACAATAGCTACGTATACAATAGCCTCGTCTGCAACGTGGTTTCAAAGTGGATTAGGATTAGTCAAGCCGCGTTGTATACCTGCGCCGAATTGATTTGAGATAAGTCGAACCGATCACAAAATTTTACTGGATCCGATCGACTTGGGCGAGGGATTAAGGATTAAAAAAATCAAAGCCCACTTGAGCTCTATTCATATACGTGACGTTCCAATGCGATATAATTCACTCTAGTAGAATTAACTGAATTTTTTTGGGTTAATCCACGTTAATCCAGTCACACCAAAAACCTACTTTGAAGTTCCATTTCAATCCGTTTCAAGCCAAGACAGTCCAAGTCGATTGGAATCAAAACCTTCAAATAACCCGTTTGCTTTCCATTGTTTCAATCTCAATCCCTAAATCAGTCCACATTGTAGGCGTAGCTAATGTATACGTAGCCAATGTCTCTAAATCCCCTAAAATCATTATGTTTTACTTTTACGGTATCATAAACAGGAAGGCACACCAAAGTACTTTCATTCAAATAAGAAAGAAGTCGTTGGATTTGTCTAGTTCCATTCCGTTCCGTAGATGCAGCCTTTGTACTGAACAGTAAACATCCCTATGATGAGCACGACAGCTGGAATAGCATATACCATCGTTGCTACGGTAAGCAAATTCTATTTTTTTTTTTGCTGCAATATTCAAATTAAATCCTAAGAATAACAAACATACTAAGAAAGAGAGGACGGAAGTGGACGATATTAAGTAGAAAAACTGAATGGGAATTATGTTAGAAATCATTTATGTCTACAACAAAACCCTCACTTACGATTCATTTTCTTTCGTTTCTTGTCTCGTGCAGCAACTGAATGTAAAACAAGGATATTCCCTTTATACAGTACACTTGTTGCGAATCTGCACCATGCTCGCAGTTGTCGCTGTCAAGTCACTCTTCTTTCTACAAAACCCTTATTATGAGCGTTAAATAAATGTTTTCTAATGCACGAAATACTGGCTGGAGCAGTGATGCCAATTCAGCTACATTGTAGCTAGATTTAGCTACAATAAGAACCTGTTTAACTACAACATTTTTCTTTTAGCTATTGGCTACAAATTTAGATAATAATTTATAGATTATAAATAATTAAAATATTTGCTTTGATTGCATTAATTTTCACTAGTTAATTAATATTTAAAACAATCAGTGCTTGAAAATAATTTCCTCAAATTGATGTTGCTTTGGGTGGTACAATAGTACTACTACTATGTCCTATGTCTTTCTGCACAAGGAACAATAATAACCTTCTTCGAACAGTTTTATTTTTTTTGTTCGGTGCGAAGAAAATTCGAGAGTTTTAGCTCATTAGCAGTAAACTAAAATAGGTAAGACAAACAAAATACGTTTAATATAGAATACACATTGTCTACCTAAATTTGAAGACAGAAACCGAAAAATTCTGGCGTAGACATAAAGTAGCAATAAAACGTAGGCAAGGTGCTCGCACCAAACCCTAGAAGACATTAGGAATCGTGCTCAGTAGTAAAACCCAACGTTAGAATTGTCTAGCTATGTTTTTTACTAATGTTCGAAGATTATTAGTATTAAAATCGATTCGGCCAAAAATTCATATTTCCATATATATATATATATATATATATATATATATATATATATATATATATATATATATATATATATATATATATATATATATATATATATATATATATATATATATATATATATATATATATATATATATATATATATATATATATATATATATATATATATATATATATATATATATACATATATATTTATATATATATATATATATATATATATATATATATATCATCAAAAAATTTCAGTGAGATAATCTCGGGAACGCGCCATGCGATTGAACTGAAACTTTCAGGATACATTGGTGTATATGCAAAATAGGTCCAAGTTTCACCAAATTTTAATTGTCTGTAACCCTTTGGCCATTTTAGTGATATTTTTAATATACCTATTATTCCGTCCGCAAATAATTTTTGCAAAAACTAATGTAGCAAAAAAAAAATTCCAACGTGTTTTAAATGTGAATCGGGTAATGTTTTGGAATTTTTTAACCCCATGTGTGCACTAGGTGCCTAAAAAGAGATCGGGAAAATTTGAAAATTTTTAAATTGCGATAATTTTTGACAGGACTATTAAATCATTATGAAACTTTTAGAACATTTTGGTATCATGTAGTTGTAAATTTGTAGCTTCTAATGAGCATGCTGGCAACCCTGTAGCTAGGGCAGGCGCTGAAAGAGAAAACTTTCAAATCATCGACTCTCCTGAAAACATGTCGCTTCTTGGAAAAAAAGCCAGTCATCAATCTTAATGCTTTGTCTGCATAGCCAAAGTGAAAAATGTGAAATTTTACGACGGGCACGCTTAGTAACCTTCTCCCAAGTCACCTATATTTTTAGCATCAAAAACTTCTGTTCATGTATTCATCTTAAAAAGGACCAGATCTGATAAAAGTAATTTTGAAATGTGGGCAATATTCTGCTAGTGGTGCCATTTTGTAAAATCATTAAGAAAAATAACTGCTGTTGGCCCTATAAATTCTGATTCAGTCATTCGATATTGACGAAATTCACACGGTAGGTGAACATTATTTCAAACCACGTTTGGTAGCAATTCGGTTGAAAAAATCGGTTGGACCTGCCAGAATTGGTAATTTTGGTGTCTTAAACTCTGAAAATTCCTGAAGAAAATAAAGCTCTTTGCCCTATAGCTTCCAGTACAGTCATTGAATCATAACGAAATTCAAATGGCAAATTGATCTTTTTATAGGCAATATTAAGTAGAAGTTTAATTTCAAAACAATGATAGGGCTGCCAGCTATGGTTGTTTTTGTATTTATGTGACATACCTTTAGTAAGCGATTTAAGCATCGAATTTTCAAATCATAGTGATCTTGTAGTGAAAATAAACACCAAATATTGAGATCTAGAAAATTTTGAAAACTTTTGCGAATGGTAGCCCTAAATTTCTTTGCATCCCTTTAACTTCCAATGCAGTCAGCGGATCAATGCAAAATTCGCAGAGCAGGTTAACTTCAATGTTAGGCAGATGCGACATAGCTTTTGCTTCGGTGCTAGCAAAGGGCTGGCAGCACTAGGCCTTTTTGTTATTTTCGTTCCAGTATATGCTTGCATTAAGTATTTTCATCGCGAACATTTGCAATGAAAATAAGTAAACAATGTTTAAATTTTTAAAGATCTGCACATTTTTCGGAAGACAACCCCAAACACCTTTCTATCGCTGTAAATTTCGATGAGGTCACCGAAATTAAAATAAGCTTGGATTCTATTATTACTTAGGCTGTATTAGTTTTAAGTAAGAAAAGAAAGTAGTGGTAGAATACACACTCAAAATCTGCACAAATCTTCTACTGTTCAACGAACATTAGTGTTTCTAGCGGTTATGATGCGCTAGGGTTTTTTTTATTTTGTGGAGTTTTTAAATGCAGCGAAAAATAAAGACTATTTAAAGGTTATTGAATCGTGATCATGGTTCCTTTCTTGTCTATAAATCAGCAAAGACAACGTATATCGTCTCTAAAGCTTATCAAAGCAGAGAATAATTGATACACGAAACTCGACCATTTTGCGGAATAAGCCTCCAAAAGCAGAATCAAATTAGAGTTGTTTTTCCGGGATGATTAAAATTGAAAAAATTTTATTTATTTTGAAAATTTTTATTTGACAAAGTATTTAGTTTCAAAAGTATGCACTGATTTTCATCAGACACCAGCTCACAGTGCATACTTGACTGATGGGAGTAGTACAGTACAGCAGTGAAATGTTTTTATGATATTCAGCAAAAAATGTGTTCCAATTAACTTGGCTTTGATTGAGCTAGAAAGTGGAACTACTGAAAGTATTACAACTGCCATAAACACGTGCTAAGAAAACTACAACCTAAATATTACAAGTATGACAGACAACGCAAGTGCTATGGTCGGAGTAAATAACGGTGTATTTCAAAAATTAAGTCGCCAGAATCCTTTTTTAATATTCATAAGATGTGCCTATCATTCAGTTCAGCTTTCAGTTTCCGTAGCTGCAGGGAAATTTCTTCCCCAAACTTTAGAAATTTTACTTGCAGAAATTAATAATTGGTTCTCTAAATCCCTTTGAAGATGGAGCCAATAGTTGGCTAAAAACTCACTTCAGTTTAGTCCAAAAATCAGAATAATGTTATTTGGCAAAAATTATTTACAAGGATTATAACAATTACAAAACATTTTATAACTCTTAGTTGTTCAACCTATTTTAAAGGATGCTTCTATCATGAATAAAAAATTAGAAAGTAATTCTGTTGAACTCACTTAGCTCTTTAACGATTTTTATACTATTTTATAATGTTAAATTAACTAACTACTCACTATCCGATGTACATTGAATATTTTTTCATATTAATTATAATCATTAGCCTTATAAAACTGTTTTCTAGAACCTTGAGTTTTTTTATTGTTGGAATTAGCTACACTTTCTGGCTACAATGGGAACTTTTTAGCTATTTTCAGCTATGTTTTTCCTAAATTCTAGCTACAACGGCCGGAAAAAAAGTTGGCAATACTGGGCTGGAGTAAGTGTTGCGTCCTGGTTTTTGCCACTTTTTTGTGTCACTGAGCTTGGTTTTGAATCACATCATGCAGATTTTGCAGTCAGTGGTGATATTGGTACAAAACAGTTTTCCAGTCATAAAAGGCATTACGGTGGGAGTAGGCGAGTTAACATTATGGGCATTTCACGTGAACCGGACAACGAAAACAAATCGAAGTTCTCGATTTCGTTCATATTGCGCATAATGGTACTTCCAGAAGATAAGAACGTGGATACACAATTTTTGGCTTCTATTCGGTTTAGTTGCCGAGTTATGGGCTTCTGAAAAATCGATGAAATTCATGAAAGGTTTTTTTGGAAGCGGATTCTAGGATTCATAAAAAAATCTTAAGATCATCAAAAATACTAATTGGTGTAGAAAATTAACTGTTCTTTTCAATTTTGAAATTATATTTGAAAACCGGAAGTTAAAATTTGTGTGAAACCGGAAGTAACAGTTTCAACTCGTTTCTTGAATAATTTGAACCAAGCTAATTTTGTTTATTTTTATAACGAAACAAAGCTTAAAGTGTTCTTATTTTATCATAAAAGTTTTAGCATGGGGTGGCCAGGAGTTTTAGACGTAGGTGCATTTCAATACATACAAGTCGCATGGGGCGTGGTACCGAGAGCTTGCTTACGACAGCTAGTTGGCTCGAAAACAAAAATTGATATGCAAGTAGGATTATTAGCGCCATTTTTAAGTTGAAAAAGGTTTTATTTTCTCACAAAAACCTATTTAATATATATGATCCCCACATAATATATATGGTGCCGAGCCATTGTGAATTTCCCGTTATCTTTGGAGTTATTGTTCAGCGCTTGCAGATATGATTACCTTCTTTTATAAGCTACATTGTCTTAATTGTGTGTCTTATGTCTCCGTGTGGATATCGCTGTTTCAATCCTTATGATTTAAAATTTCATCGGAAGGTTAAAGACCTTCCAAGAATATCAGCATTTTTCAAATTAAAAATTAGCAAATTCCAAGAATATTAGCAGAAAAGTTGATATATTCATCTTATATGAACGCATATGAAAAAAAAATGATCGTAGAAACAACACCTTTAGTAATAAATAAGAGAACCAGTTAAAGAAACGAGAATCAAATTGCGAAAATTGTGAAATATATTCATTTTCCACAAACAAATAGTTTTTTTTCCATAAAATAAATTAGCATTAGCAATTTTTAATATTTTATCTTCTTCAGTGGCGTGGCGTGGCAATTTACCGAAGGGAAGCAATTGGTTTATGTCCATGGCTGACGTCCATGGTTGATTACGCTTTCCGAAAATTCGTTACGTGTAATAGAACCCCTGTATAAAAGCACCCAGGAATTACTAACGGGGACGTGAGAGTAGACATTATGTATTCTTATGAAAATAAAAGTTCACAGTCCTTCACACAATAAGAAACCATATGAATATTTAAATCTGAAACTTTTTAAGGATGAAAACCTTGACTTTATTTTAACGATTATGCTACCAATTATTTCGACATAAGCACTTGTAAAGAATGATACAACATTCTCATTTATTCAATTATGCACCTTGCTGTTAAACGACGTTGTGGTGTTTCATAAATCAACCATAAATCGTTCCCAATTACCGTGGAACTATTTCTTGAATCTTGTTTTTGATCTTCAAATTTTGCCATTTTGTGAATATGATACAGTATATTACATTGTTAGGACTGAAGTATATCGATCAGTATGGTTTTTTTTTACATTAAACATTCAACAGAAAAATGAACTAAGAATCTTTAAGTAAAATAAAAAGCCCACTCTCATTATTAACGATCTCTCCGCCTCAAATAGCACTATCATTTTCCGTTATATATTCCACGAGTTATTTTAATTGCTCTTTATTATAGAAAAATTGTTAAAAATAACCAACCATTAAAAGTCCACCGTTTCGGAGCTAATTTTGGAAGCATTTTTTGACGAATAAATACAAAGCAAATAAAATTACTGTCGTTGTTGAAAAACTAGTAATAGATTTGGAAAATTCTGCATTCGCGTATACTATTGCACGATTTAGATAAAATCAAATTTAGTCGATGTTCGAAGAAATGAATATATATTGCGTTTTTATCCATTTGTTTTATACATGTTTGCAAACCAGTTGTTTTGGCAGATATTACAGAGGCTCCTCAAGGCTTTGAATTTTCGGACAACATGCAATACAAAGTTAAATGAACGGGACGCATTTTGGTTATCAGAAACATCAGTGAGATTTATGAAAGTATCTTTATCTGCACCGAAAGAAGTAATGTAACCGGTTGGTTGCTGAAAGTTGTGATCGATATGATGTATCGGTTGTTTTATCTAATATTATTGCTATGAATTTGCTTTTCTGAATTGCATTACAATGATATCATTTTGAAACTAATGAGATCATTTTGAATATTATTTGATGTGCCGGAAAAAACCTTTGCTTGGTCCAAGTGAGCTGGCAATTATCGTTTATGTACTGTCAAAATATTTATTGTCTTTAGGTGATTTACCCCTATTGTAAGAATGCACATTTTCATTATGACTATGTAATTGTTCTTCTTGACATCCTAAATGACACACAGTGTTCATTATCTTCATTGTTTCTCAATTTCTCCTAACTGTGAGCAATATCACTGAATATTTATATTCAATAGCAGATAGCAATATCACTGAATATTTATAAATCACCGGAAACAAACTTGAAAAGTAAAAGGACTATTTGTACCAAGCCTGTTCACAGCTTTAGCATTATTTAAATAACAAAATCCGATATTTCGCCAAATGTCTGGAACGCTCGAAAATAGTACACATAACCAGCAAAATTATTTTTGGTTAATATTACAAACGATAATCCGTTCCGAGTTTTTCATTTATTAATTTTCCGATCAAACTACCGAGTAGATACATCTCTTTGATATAGAGACAATTTACGAATTCGATTTCGATCGATCCTGGTTGATGATGTTTTTTTCAGCAAATTACCGAGATCCAATTATATAAAAATTAGATAAGTTGACGAATTCTAAAATATTGACCCACAGAACAAGTGAACACATTCACCTATTTCAACCTTTCTCTATTTCAAATATCAATCAAAAGTATCATGCAATTTTACACAGTAGTTTTACACATTTAATTCGACACAATTATAGTCTACAGCTTTACCTATTACTACATTGAAATATTAGTACCAAATCCTATAGGCTATAAGTGACTAAAATCGGCCGCCAATTGAAAACACCTTCATAAAAGTTTCTATACATAATAGAACACACAAAAAATAATGTCATAAAATAAATCATAAATAAAACGACTTATCGAATCCACAAAATCTGGCAATGCTTGCCACATCTCGTAATTGAAATTCGCTCGCAGCAACATTTTTCATTCACAAAAAGATCTGTACACGCAAAGTAAAATGAGAACAATAACAATTTACCCTGCTACTAGTGAGGGGAACGCAGGAATAAGTTCCACAGCACAGTAGTCATGCGTTCGCAGCTCCGCTCTGAGTCTCTCTCTTGAGAAGATAATTTCCCCTTGGAAGCAACATCTTCATTGCTTCCAAACATACCGTATAGACACATTTTTTTTAATGACGTCACAGTCTAGTCTATATGGGGTCAAATAAATGCTCGTACATGCAATTTTTATATTGCTTCCAAGTCGTGGTTGTTCGTTCATTATTTTGATTCTGTGGTGTTACCAGATCAACTATCTGAGATGTTCACAATTTGATTTGAGAATTTTTTTTTATAAATGTTTATAAGCGATTATTTCACGATTTCGAAGTGAAAACTATTAATTTAAAACTCATGTCAGCCAAATGTAAGGGAAGCAATGCTTCCCTTGCTTCCATGAACGCCACGCCACTGATCTTCTTTGCGTTAGTGATATAAGTGATATTTAATAATTTATCCACAAAAGTTTTGTTTTCACACTTACTAGCTGTCCTAATCAAGCTTCCGGTACCACGCTTCATACGACTTATGTGTATTGAAATTCACTTGCCTCTTAAACAACTGGCCATCCCATTCTAAAACTTTTATGGTAAAATAAGAATATTTTAAGCGTTGTCTTGCTATAAAAATAAACAAACTTAACCAGGTCCAAATTATTCAAATAACGAGTTGAAAATGTTACTTTGGCTATCACACAAATTTTTACTTTTGGTTTTCAAACCTAATTTCAAATTAAAAAAGAACAGTGAATCTTCTACATCAATCGGTTTTTTTAATATTTTTGAGATGAATTTTGACTCCTAGAATCCACTTTCAAAAAAACCTTCCCTCAATTTCATCCATTTTTCAGAATCCCTAACTCGGCAACTCAACCGAATAGAAACCAAAAATTGTGTACCCACATTCTTATCTTCTAGAAGTACCATTAGGCGCAATATGAACGAAATCCAAAACCTCGACTTGTTTTCGTTGTGCGCTTCACGTGAAATGCCCCGTTAGATTTGTGCTGTAATTTTATTCTAATGCTCCACAGTGCGTACACCGTATGTGTGCTCAGTGCACCAAGTTGCGTATATTAAGCGTTCTTGCAAGACAATTTGAAACACAACTGGGCGACCGACATCCTCTTCAACTGGTGCTGCTTATATCGCGATGCTGACATATCAGAGACCGAATTAGTGTGAAAATGAGGTTTGGTCGAAACGAATGTACGCCAGCCATCTGAAATTTTTGGCATTGTTGGAGGTAGCTGGCGTATCCAATCCAAACATATGGCTCGATCGAGCTTCAAAGGAAGGAACAAATTAGCGTGAGCGAGGATAATATCCTGGTTATGTGAACCGGTAATGGTAGCACTTGCGGCAATTCCCACAGCTCCCACCATTGACAAGGGTGTACATTATATCGTCGAGCTAAGAAAAGTATTTTATTTTTTTCTGTATCGTACGAAAAATAATGGTGAAAAGTTTCGCTGATTTTTTCGTATATTTAGACTCTTTACATTTTGCTATCTACTTTGAAATGTCTTTTTTACTGAGTAATTCTGCAGTGTGTGAAGTTTTCGTTCGATTGCAATTAAATTTAAGCCCAACGATTAATGAATGAAAGTATTCGGCATTCATTCAAAACTGAATTGGAGCTGTAATCGCGCGTATATCGGGCGCTGGTATTTATTATGCTAATTATTACATGGCGTCAGTAGAGATGATATAGTTGAGGCATGAGTGGCTCGTTCAAGTAATGAGCTTGTATTTTGTGATTTACGATTTGTTGGATACGGTACAGTCAAGCTGTGGTTTGAGCGAGGTAGTTAACTGCTGAAATAGAAGAAAGAAATTGATTATGTAGAGTTGATTAAATGAATAAACATAGAGTCGGCTTGTTTATAGGAGCATAATAGAATATTATAGTAAGAACAATTGCTTTCATACGAATATATAAGAAATATACTAAAATTTGCTCATATGTTCATATGTTAATATCATGTTGAAAGATAGGGATCAAGCTATCAAAAAAATAAAGGTATACATAGAATGATGAGTAGTAGTTTGATGGACTTGAAACTAAAATGGAAATACAAACAAGGGAACACACTAATATTTCTAAAAAGCTAATAAAAAAGTAATATTTCCTTTACTTTGTAGGCAAAGCCACACATATGAGATTATGTTGCTTGCGTTTGACTCGTAAAAAACCCTAGTGCATCACAACCGCTAGAAACGCTAATGTTCGAAGAAGAGTAGAGGATTTGTGCAAGTTTTGAGTGTGCCTCTTAAGGACACCCTAAGTTATAATAGACCCTAAGTCAATTTAATTTCGATGACTTCATCGAGAGTTACACCGATAAAAAAGTGTTTGGGGGTGCCATCCAATAAATGCCCAGACTTTAGAAAATATAAACATTGGTCGGGTCCACAGCGGTTGGACTAAATGTGACCTGACCCATAGCGCGGACATAGTGAATTTAGTCTTCTGGTGTTTACATCGACCTGACCTAAAATTTGGTCAGGTTGAATTTAGTGTTCGTTTGTACGAGGGCTGATCAATAAGCAATGATAATCGGTTATTTCCAGTTCGCAAAAAATTCCAAAAAAATGGTTTTTACTAACACATATACTCACCAGGTCAGCATATAAATAGGCCACGATTTTAGGGAAGTACATTCATTTGAATACGACCATTTACATACATTTTTATACTATTAAAATGTAAATTAAAACTGATAAAAAAATAGATACTAAAATTGTTTATTGTTTTTTTATTGCGTCCGTAAAATTACCTCAAAATCGAGCTTCTAGACCAGAATACTCCCTTGAATTGTTTCTTAAGAAAATGTTCTTAATCTAATGTTGACTTAATTAGCTAGAAAGTACACTGGAGCAAAAGTTTTGTCTGAAAGTTTTCAAGAAGTATTAAATATAAACTTTGTGTTTTTCGGCATTAATGCGTGCACTTACAGATTGCCTCCCCTTGGCCCATGATATAACTATTTAAGATTTTGTAGCCACGCCAAAGAGGTTCAAGTTAACCTATAAAAACTTCAGCCTTAACCGCTATAAATACTGATGTTTGATGAACAATTGAAGAATCGTGCAAATTTTGAGTGCATATTCTACCACCTGTGGTCCAACCTGTTTCAAGAGCTAAACCACTTTGATCTGAACAATGAATATAAACTCAATGGGTAGAAAAGATTTCAGGACTCCCACTTGCATGAATATCAAGATAAAGAAAAAACTTTGAAAGCACCATAACATAACACTAACAAAGAAAATACTCAGTGCTTGCAAAACGTTATCTGCACTGCAACTATAAGTCTCCCACAATTGACTCACGTCAAAATCAAATAGCTCTATTGATCTCGATTTTTTCCGATAATTTCGTCAAAAGTTACAGAAAAAGAAAGATGTTTTGAACCAAAAAATTTCTAGAACTTAGAATATTTCAATATTCGTAACTTATTTTCATTGTAAATGCTCGCAATATGAATACTTAATGTAAGGATTTATTGATACGAAAATAGAAAAAAACGCCTCGCGATGGTAACCTTTTGCAAGCATCCAAGTCAAACATATATAACACCTGTCTCACATTAAAATCAACCTACCCTGCGAATTTAAATTTGATCCGATGGCTGCATTGGAAAATATAGGAGTAGAAAGAAATTACGGGCTACCAGTCGCAAAAGTTTTCAAATTTTTGAAAACTTAATGTTTGTTGTTTATTGTCACTACAAGATAATTCCCGTTTGAAAATTTTACGATAAATACAAAACCAACAATAGGTGGTAGCCCTTTCATGGTTTTTTTAACCAGATTCTTTCTGAATAATGCTTATAAAAAGTTCCATTTGTCATATGAAATTCGTTTTGGTTTCATGACTGCACTGGAAGTTATAGGGCAAAAAGCTTTATTTTCCTGAGTAAATTTTCAAAACCCAAGACACCGAAATTACTATAGCTGGCAGCATCAACCAAATTGTTCAACCAAATTTCTATCAAACACGGCTTAGAGTAAGTAAGGTTCAGCTACTGTGCTAATTTCATCCAAATCTGGTAACTGAATCAGAATTCATAGGGCAAAAAGCAATTTTTTTCTTTATAATTTTTTAAAATGGAACCACTGGCACAGAGTTGCCCGCATTCCGAAATTGCTTCTATTAGATTTGGTTCGACTTAATACCAATACATTTTGTAAATTTCAATTGTATCTGCTAATTGGGTCGTGAGTTCTCGTGAGCAGAAGATTTTGATGTATTTTGAATAGTCAGTACTATACTCTTCGCGAAACGAATTCAACGGTCGAATCCCATACAAAAAGAGCTTTTCAATTCGTCAGTAAAGCTGGTTTTGTATGGCTTTTGACCGTTGAATTCGTTTCGCGAAGATTATAGTACTAAGCATAAGTTACGTTATCGGAAACCTCACATTCCACAAAAACCAATTCTCACACTTCAGCTAGCAACGTTACCGAAGTGAAGTCAAATTCTCGTCTAGACTGGATAATGCTTAGTCCAGAGATTTAGATCCATTCAGAATTGCGAAAATACATTTTGTGCATTTTCAGCAATCTGAAATGTACGATATTGTCCATAATTGTGGAAATGCATTTTATGCATGTCTGATTTTGTAATGTACATTCAGGTAACTATAAGAGTTAAGTCTTAAGGCCATAAATCGTTATATCAAACAAAAATTGAGTTTAATTAGTTCCATAAATTTTATTAGGGTTGATACTGAAGTCCCAGTTTAAGATTTTACCTGCCCGAGCGTCGTGTAACCGGTCGAATTTTATTGTAAACTATTGTAAAACATGCTTAGAAAACAGGTAAAATATAAAGCAAATACTAACTTATTTATATCCCGACTGAAAGTAACTTTCAAAAATGTCAGAAAGCTTTTAACAAACTTTCTACTTATTATTACACCTCATGTCTAACTACAACTTACTATATAAAATTACATGGGCAAAAATCGAATCACTAACTTCAGAGACAAATTCATCGTGGTGACAATTCTCATCTCATCATTCGTACATTTTGTTACAAGTATGTACAAGCGCAAATAGCACTGAAATGTTATTTTGCTAGTGGTCCTAAATTTCCATTTCAATGATACTTAAAGCTGAAAGATAGTACCACAAGAATCTGAACCAACAATCACGGCCTTCTCTTAATATTTTTGCCCTTACTCTCTACGTGGGCTATACAGGTTAATGAACACTAATTAGGGTTCGCAACAAAAGTAGTTCTACAGCAAATACGTGCTTACTGTGTGTGTTTACTTGTCGCCTACATACAAATAGACTATATCGTTGCAACGTACCGTTAAGGACCTTCTCAAAACTTTTGCCAAATGCCATCAACGAAAACCCGGGAAGTTTCCAAGTGTAAGCAAGGACACTTACTATTCGTACACATTATCAAAGGCGATTGCTGCTTGTGTGTCGAATGAAGCAGCCACTTGAACCAGTAATTACTTACCCAGGTGATTTGTTCGTATTCGAATGAATCAAAAACAGGCGATAAAAAGGTGTCGGAAGAGACGCTGTCCTGTTAATATCAGATTATGTAGTTTGCTCGTTTTCATTCGATATCATTGAAACCGATCGCTTGAATTATTTCACATCTTCCAACGACAAGCACCGTATCGCAATAGGTAAATTCGAAGTACCAATTAACTGAACGTGTTTGCCATTCATCCGGGGGTCGTTATTGACTGACTATCCCCACTTTGGGTGTTTATTTGATGCTATAGCCACCCGTTGCTAGCGTCAGGAGTCAAGGATATAATGGAGACATTTTTCGCGGTTTGTCGTGAATTAGACGATATTGATGGTGAACGTATTTGAAATACAAAATGAAGTGGCACTTAACGGAGGCATAAGCGTTAAAATAAAAGACAACGTGAGATCATATGAATATCGTACTGAAATATTAACTGGTCTTTGGCATAAAAAAATGAACTTTAAAGTTTTTGTTCAGCATCGTTTATAACTTGAGCTTTATTTGAGTTAATGGATTGAGTGTTTGTCGTTATAAGCAAAATCTTATTGGAATGATAAAGACGGAAAGTAGCTCGAGAACATTATTCGTTTCTGAAGCAAAAATGAATGATTTTGTGGGTGTTTTCCCTACCGAGTTTTTTTTGGGTGTGATTGATTGAAAAATTTTTGTTCTAATTTTTTTTTGTCTATTTGAACAATTGTGGCTTGAATTTTTCAATGTACTGCGAGTAAAGAAATAAATTGTGAAGCTCTCAAATATATAGGGGATAAAGATGAATTCTAATGGACCTTCAATGTTTCCAAAAAAGTTGTCATAGCATTTAATTTAAAACGTTATAATTTCCCAGTAGACCTTGACATGATTTATTTGATGGGTCCCAGGGGAGGCAAAAAAAATCAGAAATTTCGTATTCGTCGATTAAACTGGATTCAACATTTTAGAGAAGGTTAATTCCGCATTTTAGAAAAAAAAATATCTTCAAAATACTAATTTATAAGAATAGCTTTATTCTTTTTTCCAAGGTTTTTCCAAATATATTACAACCAAAAATAAACAATGCACATAAATCAACACCCCTTTCTTGTCAAATAAAGAGATTATTTCATCAAAACATAGGGTAGAATGTTACAATCGTGCATGCATGGTGCATTCATTCTACGTGAGACATCCTAAAGTTTTTTTGAAAGTTAAGGTACTGTAGATTTCAAGCAGAAATTATATGCATATGCAAATGAGCTCACTTTACATAAAATCAACAATGAATTGAAAGTGCATTAGCAGTACTTAACTTGCAGTTGCTAAACGGAAAATATATTTAACTTCGAATACAAACTCGTTCATCTGGTAAGCAGACAACATTGCGTGGGATATTAACCAGCTCGCAACGGAAACCGAAAAAATTAAAAATTTGAGAGATTTTTGTCTGTCAGAATGAAAATCAACTATTGTTCGTGATATGCTCTTTTACAACTCGAGTAAAAACTCTTTGAGTAAAAGCTTACTTCAGCAAAATCTGAAAAATAAAGGAACGAATTTTGGCTAGAAATTTACAAAACAAAAAAAGCTACAAGTGATGTTAAAATTACCCGAAACTGAGTTAGGAAAAAGATCTTATATTTATGATATTGTTTGAAATATATCAATCTGTAGATTCTGATAGTATACTGCTGCCCTCAACATTAACTCTCTATCTAATATTTTTTCCCTTTTTGAGTTAACACCAGATTCGAAAACTACATAATCTTTTACATCATTTTACAACGAAAAGTATGTTTCAATCATCTCCTTAGAACAGAACTGTTTGAGGAAATGAAACAATCGTATACATATACGAAATTTAGTGAAGCAATTTTACTACAAAAATAAAATCTATAAATAAAACAAATCAAGAGAATTACTACCTCGAATATATATATATATATAAATATATATATATATATATATATATATATATATATATATATATATATATATATATATATATATATATATATATATATATATATATATATATATATATATATATATATATATATATATATATATATATATATATATATATATATATATATATATAAGCAAACGAAATAATCTCATGATGCTTTATGTTTGATTATGATAACGTTGCTCTCCCTATGTGGGCACCGGGTGCCTTAAACGCTCATTGTCAAATTCCAATTGAGGATTGCTTCTGTATCCACCAAGGCATGTGTGATTTTTGATTAGTGTAAAGGCACATTTAGAGTTACACTAGGTGCGTGAAAAAAATCTTCAAAGTCATTTCTTTTCAGAGAAAAGCGAACGATTTATAAATCTAATACTTCGTCCACTTTGTCAAAATGAAATTTTCTTAATTCTGCGTCAAACGTCAACTTTTCATCCAGCTACCTCTTTTTAGAGTACTCTGAGATTTTGGTTACAAAAACTCAGGACCGATTAGCAGATTAAAATGAAGTTTACAGCTGGTGCCATTTTGAAAAGCCTCTGAATGGACGAAGCCTCTGACGGTGCCAAGTTTTAACGGAATTCACAAAGTAAATGAACTTTATTAAGTCAAGTTGAGTAGGATCTTCAATGAAACGTAAAGATAGAGTTGTCAACTATGGACAGTTTCACCAAATTTTAGAACAAAATCTTGCACCACAAATTTCAAATAATAATGAAATTGATGTAACAATAAGCAAAAATGTATCGGTGTGAAATATTTTGTCTGTTTTTGTGTTAACGCTAAAAAATGTTTACCCTTATAGCCTCCAACTCAGTCACCGGATGAAAATGAAATTACAAGGGTTAGTTGACGTGAGTATCAAGCAGATTAAGTACACTTTCATATGTGGTGCCAGCACCTAGTATTTTGCTAATTAATGTTGTAACAAAAGATACCATTGAACTTTCAAATGTCAAGTAATTGGAATGGAAAAAAAACTCTATCGCATCAGAATTGCCTGAAAACTTTTTTCGACGAAATTGTTTTTGAGTGACCCAACATTGTGAAAAGACGTAAAACGTTTTTTTGTAGTATCATATCTACCATTTCTTGCCGAAGGCAACAAAAACCATCTCGCGACAGCATCTCCTCTAACATAAATGATGAAAATGTTTAGTACTGGCAACACTTTTCCAACGAAGCGGCAATGAGTCTACCATAACAGGCTCATGTCACAATCATAGCAAGCAGCAATTAAATTTCGTTTTCGTCTGAGGATTTCATCGAAAGTTTCAGCAATATAACGATGTTTGAAGCTGCCATCTGAAGAGCTACCACACCCATTTTTTTTTTTTAATTTTCGGAACTTTAATATTTGTTGTTCATTGTCATTGCAGGATCGTTCATACTTACAAATTTAATGACAAAATAGCTTAGTAAAGAGAGGTCCGATAACTATAAATAATACCAAAGCTGGCAGATTTTTGTTTATGATTTTTAATCGAAATTTCTACGAAATTTGGCCTATAACAAGGTCCATTTACTACATGAATTTCGTTCTGATTTCGTTTTGGAATTCGTTTTGGATTGGAAGTTATAGTTGATTTAGGAAGTTTATTTCGCTGAGCCAGTTTACAAAATTTAGGTCACCATAGCTGGCAACTCTATTCTAATTTTTCAACCAAATTGCCACTAAATGTGGTTTAAAGTAAGGTACAAGTACTGTGTGAATTTCGTTAAAACTTGTAGGCTGAATCGGAAATTATAGTCTAAAAAGAATTTTAAAGATAGCAGCTCTGAAACAAGAATGTCCCAATTTCAAAATCACTTCTATCAGACCTGGTCCTTATAAAGACCAGCATGTCCTGTAAATTTCATAATTGTCTGATTATCCGGTCGTCACTTCTCGTGAACAGAAGTTTTGAGTGCTGAAAATAGAGGTAATTTGGTGACGAATTGTCATTCTTGTGCAACATGGAATTTGGAAAATTTTGAATCAACATGGTGGACAAAGGATAAAAGTTATCAAAAATTTTATTTTATTTTCATAAAGCCCAAATTTTTCAGGCCGATGATATGAAGTATTTTTTCCACTTGCTTAATGTAGCTAGCGGGTTGCCCGCATAGTCTTGAAAACCCATGTGTGAGTAGCAATAATCAACGCCAATACTAACTGCGAATTTCACGATGATCCAATGTTTCTGTCAAAAGTTGTGACAAATGGAAATTTAGAATAAAATCTTCGCCTACTTTTAGGCACTCAGTGCCCGCATAGGGTTCATGATCTCCAATTCTTTATCATGTGCAAGCATGAAACACAGTTAGTTTTCATATCCAATACTTATTTTTAACAAAAATGTACTCCGCATTGAAATATAGGGTTGTCTGAGAATTCACTAAAAAGGCCGTCGCCGCGAAAGGGTTAAAGATATTGTTATCTGTATTAATCATTGCAATAGTTCTTATGTACATATTTGTCCTCTGAAAATTTCAGCTCAATCCGACCGGCCACTCCAGCAATTATCTCTCTTAATTTTTTTTTACTGATATATATATATATATATATATATATATATATATATATATATATATATATATATATATATATATATATATATATATATATATATACAAATATATATATATATATATATATATATATATATATATATATATATATATATATATATATATATATATATATATATATATATATATATATATATATATATATATATATATATATATATATAAAGAAATATCCGTTTTCGGCGAAACGAATTTAATACTAATTTTCTTCGAAAATCAATACAAAACTAACTGAAGTTTAAATAATCCAAGTTTCGGAGCCTTTGTGGATGGCAGCTTTGAAAAATTTTCTATGTCTCTTACTTCTGAAGCAGTTAATCGGTGAAATCGAAATTCGAATGGTAGGTTAATTCTTTCGTGAAGCAGTCTTTTGTCTGCATTGTCAAGACTGAGTATTTTCATATTTTTTATGCTAAGAAATACTGCGATAAAGCTTTCGTATGATAAAGATTATACGCGAAAAAAAAATGAAAACATTTACTTCCGTTCATTTGGAAACTCTCGCGAGTACTAGCTTTAGAAATCTTGACATCCTAATGCATAATGCACTTGTGTTTTTTATTTAGTTTTAACCAACCACGCCCCCTCGATCCAAAAAAGAATGGATTATATCGTCTATTTCATGAAAATTTACATTCTTAAAATTTGTAAAGGTGCGAAACGCAATGTTTTTCTAGCGAAAACACCGATTATTTCATTCTCAGGCTTCGACGCTGAAGTTTCAGTAGGCTAGTGAACAGAGCACTGGCTTGTTATGTCTGAGGTCTGTGGTTCGAATCCAGGTTGACTCTGAACTGTGAATGAATCTCTCAACCACTTTCATCCCCCAGATCCAACAAGTGTTGTCGTCAGACTACTTTACTTCGACGCTCCACCGAAATGTTAGCCAATTGCTGCTGCTATGAGGCTATCAGAAAACGTGACAGTATTTGGAATTTGCGTTCCGGCTACGTGAAATCAAGTGAAATCAGTTGAAGGTTGGAATCATTTCGTGTTTTGATGATTTACTTGTTGGGATAGTTTCAAAATCTTTTGACCGGTTACTGCGTAACCGGCAACATGGGAGATAATTTACACTTTTACCAAATTCAGTTCCCGGGTTTTCACAGGCAAATATTCGGGCTGTGGGCTCAACATTACTCGGAATTATATTTTTGGGGCTATACATTTTCAACGAAGATATACTGTTAAGATCACGAGCAGGATTTAAACCCATAAATCTTCAACGAGCTCAAATTGCTGTCAGGTGGAGTGCTTAGATGGAGATTGTTTTTTGTATGAATATTAGTGATGGGCAAAATGGCTCTTTGAAGTGAGCCAGCTCCGTAAAACTCACTCACTTTAAAGAGTCGCTCTTTAAGAGCCACTCAAAAGAGCCACTTCAAGCAACTTTTTTATGGTTGCAAAAGTATAAAGTAAATTGCTATTTTTTGTTGTTTTATTAATAATAATAAGCTTAAATCTAATATAATATAACATTACTTTCAAAATATAATATAGCATATAATATAAATTTAAAAATAAACCATAAAATCATATCTGAAAATCTTTCCATATAAGTGGCCACTCTACTCAATCGTTGATTCACTATCTCCAGATTCTGGGATGTAAATCATTCTTTTCCTTCCACCAATTGAGAGGGTCAGCAGTTCTGGGTATATTTACATGTTCTAAATACTTATCCATTGCGTTAATGCCTGCAGCTACATAGCTTTGCTGGGTTCTTACACTGTTGACTTTGTCATCAAATTTTCGCCATAGGGAATTTTGCGTTCCTTGTGCTGTGGATGTATAGATGTATACAAGCAAGTTTGTATGTGGATTCATTTTGAAATGCTAGTCTTTTAAATCGTGGATCTAAAAGAACGCTCTCTAGGCAAAACATATTTTCTTTATATAATTTAAATCTGTTTGAAAGTTCTCTTTGGATCACATTTAAAAAACTGCGTACATCAGCAGTTTTATACTCGTTCAGACAGAGTTTTGAAATGTAGCTTATAATCGTTGATATTAATAATATATATTTTTGAAATCGATACTGTTTTCTCACTGCTTATTTCTAGAGTAGCCTCATTGAAGATGCTCAATATATCAGGGGCTGTTTTCATAATATTCCATTCATCAGAAGAAGGAGTTGGTAGATTTTAGTTCAGGACACCTAAGGTGGCTAACAGTGGCTCTTTTACTTCTTGAATGCGCACAAGCATAGATTACGTAGAGTTCCACCTGGTAATAGCATCAAACTTTAATTTAAGCTCTACGTGTTCCATTTGCCTCTGTTTTTGTTGTAATTTTACCGTTATTTTGCTACCAAAATTTTTTCGGACGGTTTTCCGTCAGATTTCATTTTGCCGTATCTTCGAAACTAGTCCGCTTTTTCCCAAACTTGTATGGAAATTTCGCCCGAAACAACTCAAAAAGGTCCCCAAATTCATGCTAGTCAAAAAAAAAATATTTTGGAAAAATGAAGGTTTTTGCCCAATTTCCCCTATCAAAAATTTTTTTGCCCTTGAAATATCACTATTGTACTCCCCGACCACTTCCAATCATCGAAAACGTCCTAAAGGCAGCTTTTGCCAAACTGTGGCCAAAAAACCCCTTACTCCCCTACAAAACCGAAATTTTTATATCGCAGCAATAGGTCTTGGCCCGTTATGTCCCAAACCACCTTAACCCCAAATTGGCCGATTTTGTCCGATTTCAACTACTTTTGCCCTAAAAACTTTTTGAAGAACGAAAATATTCGATACGAACCTCTTCCATATACCTGTTCTAGTGTATACGCTTAAAAAATGAACGTTTTTGCCCATTTTCCTCTCTCAAAAATTTTTTTGCCCTTAAAATATCACTATTGTACTCCCCGACCACTTCCAATCATCGAAAGCATCGTAAAGGCAGTTTTTGCCATACTATGGCGAAAAAAACCCTTACTCCCCTACAAAACCGAAATTTTTCTATCGCAGCAATAGGTCTTGGCCCGTTTTGTCCCAAACCACCTTAACCTCAAATTGGCCGATTTTGCCCGATTTCAGCTACTTTTGCCCTAAAAGGATCTCAACCTTTTCCTACTTAGCACTTTTAGTGGTACTTTCAGTTTTTCCGGACGGTTTTTCGGCAGATTTCATATTGCCGTATTTTCAAAACCAGGCCGCTTTTTCCCAGACTTGTATGGAAATTTCGCCCGAAACAATTCAAAAAGGTCCCCAAATTCATGCTAGTAAAAAAAAATATTTTGGAGAAATGAACGTTTTTGCCCAATTTCCCCTATCAAAAAATTTTTTTGCCCTTGAAATATCACTCTTGTACTCCCCGACCACTTCCAATCATCGAAAGCGTCCTAAAGGCAGTATTTGCCAAACTATGGCCAAAAAACCCCTTACTCCCCTACAAAACCGAAATTTTTGTATCGTAGCAATAGGTCTTGGCCCGTTATGTCCCAAACCACCTTAACCCCAAATTGGCCGATTTTGTCCGATTTCAACTACTTTTGCCCTAAAAACTTTTTGAAGAACGAAAATATTCGATACGAACCTGTTCCATATACCTGTTCTAGTGTATACGCTTCATCTCTAAAATCGACCTATGAAATGCACCGCCTAATAGCCAACATTTGGCTACGAAACTACTCGTGAACCAGAGCAAAATATACGCACGTAAACGCATACTGTGTGTTCACAAAATGTCGCCATCAATAACCGCACACGATCAGTATCCATCATTCGCACAGTTCTTCATTCAACGGAGTCGACTCTTTTATTCCTCACTCGCACAGTGTTCATTCAACGGAGTCGACTCTTTTATTCCTCACTCGCACAGTGTTCATTCATCGGAGTCGACTCTTTTATTCCTCACTCGCACAGTGTTCATTCAAAAGAGTCGACTCTTTTATTCCTCACTCGCACAGTGTTCATTCAAAAGAGTCGACTCTTTTATTCCTCACTCGCACAGTTTCATTCATTCTTCATTCAACGGAGCGACTCTTTTCACTGTGCAATACGATAGTCGTATACATATGTTCGTGTTCCGACGTTAGAATAGCATAGATTTCGCTTCAAGTACACACGGTAGTCTAATGAAGTATTGCCGTGTGTATATGCATAAGCTTTATTTGGTCGGGTGGTTGTTTGAGTGGCTCCGCAATATCGCTATTGCCACTAAAGTGAAGGTATGAAGTGTGCGGAGCTATTCTAAATGATGGCTCACATAGCTCTTTCAAAAGAGTCGAAGAGCTGAGTCGCTCAGAGTTGAAGAGTTGACTCACACAGCTCCTTCAAAAGAGTCGCTCTTTTTGAGCGACTCGCTCATGAGCGACCCATCACTAATGAATATACTAACTTGTCTCGGAAGTGGAATATTCCGATTCTCTGTTCATGACGAAAATCTTCCTCAGCATATGTTTTACAGTCACGCTGCAACTTGAACCGAAACTGCTTATTTTTCACTCTTTTGGAGTAAAGCACAATAGAGCACAGAGACATTAGTAAAACAGACTGTCAGTTCGCGAACTTTCAATACAAACGTTCTAATTTACTCCAAAATATAACAACCATCGAAGCTTATTACGGTATGAAGTTTTTTTCACACGAAGTATGATTGCACTTGATCATCAATTTTGTTTCTGTTCTAATATATTCGTGAAGTCCAAACCGGATTGAAAACTGATAACTTGGAACTTAAAGGCAAGCTTGATTTATTTTGAGCACCACTTCAACAGATGCAATCTTAATTAATTATAAAGCTAGCAATTCACTGCAAATCCACGTACTTTATGAGACTTTGGTTTTCCTACGACATTCAAAAACTGTAAGTACTCGCATTTCGTAAAGCTACAAGTCCGTTTGATTCGAAATGAGCCAAGACGATTGTTTTAGAGGTTACTTCGTGAATTTCTGACTTTCATATGGGTTATGTGCGATATAGATTCGTGAAAATAGTCAAAGTGGGGAATAACAGCTTCAACTATCATTCGAAAATGGGGGAATTAATGTTTGATGGGTTGTTAGAGTAATCTTAACAAACCGATTCGTGAAGCTTTGTGGGGATGGTGGAGTGGTCTCGATATTAAGGATGAAAATTTGCCGAAGACTTGCACAGCACAAAATTTCAAGTTTGCTAAGGTGAATGAAAATTGATAGTTTTAAACTGCATAGAAGACGTTGAGAGTTATGTGATTTTCAGGAACTCGGCTAGCTGTAATCGAATTTGCATTGGCAAATTTTCTAGCAGTAGTATGAAGGCGTTTTTAAAACAGCGCTGAATAGCTCACATCTTTTTGAACACCCTGATAAGATTTGGAAACATTTCCTTTAACCTTGTCGAAGGGTTTTTATTTGTGACAATCGTTTCATAAGTCCTCAAAACTAATTATAAAAATTTATCGTCAGTTTATTGTGTCTGCTCTAAAAAGTATTTTGACGCTTTATCGTTAGTTTTTAAACGGAGGAGATTACAAAATTACTCTAACTTTTTGCAGTTTATATGAAGACCAACTTTTTTGGCGTTGTCGTTAAGAGCTAGAAGTACTTCCTTGGCGTACTTGAATAATATTTACTTGAGTAAAAGAGTTGCCCTTGTAACAACAAAGATTTTTTTGATGACTAACTCAAGTGCTAAATTCAGGAGTAGAGGAGCTAATCCAGCTTTCTGTTGTAATTCTGTATTCGTAAACAATTCCGAAGTTATGTCATTCCGAATTAATGACAACTTGTGATGTTGAGTCGGTCGTGGCCATTTTCACTAATGATACCGACTTTGCTGGGATCCCGAACAGCAGCGTAATGTATGCTTGTTTGAAGTTGACGAATAACTATCAGCTCTCTTCTAAAATTTATTTGACTGTAAATATTTAGTCTGCTGTCAATCTTTTACGTCTAAAACCGCTTGTACGCCAAAAAATGGATAATTCTAAATTCTTAAATCTTCATTTTCATCGTTTATGTAATAGCCGATGCTGCTTTCAAAGTTTTATAATAAATTGAGTGTAAGTAACAAGTCTAAGTAACAAGATAGTGACTATAAGTAACAAGTGTTTTATTTTCCTGAATAATAAAGCTCAACAGACTGGTAAACCTGAAAACTTTACTATCCTATGAGTTTTAATGAAGTGATTGAATCAAAATTGTACATGACTTTTGAATTAGGTTGTTTGTAATAAGGAGCACGTCTGGCAAAATATGCACTCGAAATCCGCACGATTCCTCTACTTTTCTTTGGTTTCTATGATTTTATGTAATTTTTAATTTTACTCCTATTGTTTTTCAACCCTACTTGTTCTTTAATAATATTTACACGTTTAATATTTAAATTAAAATAATTGGTAAAAAATGAACCTCAAAAATGGCATGTATATTGTACTTTTGTACTTTTTTCTCAGGAATGGTTTGCAAAATGTTGAAAAGAAACTGAGCAATGACATAATTTGGTTGATTTAAAGCAAAATAAATTGCAGTTATTAAAAACTTTACTTATAATGATAAAAGTTACAAAACTAATAAAAACTGGGGAAAAAATATTGAGCATGAGGTAAAAGAAAGATACGTGAACACAAATACGAGTAGTTTTATATGGAATTGGTAGCGACCAGTTGCCTCGTTCATTTCTCGATCTGATACATGAACCAAAACGAGCTCAAAAGTGTTAACTTATCTCTTAAATGGCTCAATTGCGCTTTACATCATTTTTCTATCCTCATTCATACACTTCAACTAAGTGAGTACTCCCTTATCCATTCAACCCAATCAAGCCAATTTTCATCCTACTCAGCATGAAATACTTCGCAAAAACATTGAAAAAATGCTGTAAATTTTTCCACAACTTAACTGAATTATACATGCTACCACCGACTGACATTCTTCTAACCGCTGATCCAGTCACATTGAACGATTTCTGGCTGGTAGTACGCGTAGTTGATGAGCACAGATAAGGCGACGGCTTCGTATTTGTGTGCTGCAATAAAAGTGATTGATGAGGACTAAAGATTTTTATGTTCTTTTTTCAATGTACACGAGTGTTTATTGATTCAGAGCCACTGAAATTGTTTTGAATCGATGGCAAGATTTTTATTGGACTGAATCGCCTATTGAGGGTGAATTGTTCATATAACTTTGAAATAGTAGGCAACTGATTTTGATGTTTGGAAAACTGCATATAATATTGCTGCAAATAATCGTTGTAGTCTACTTAACGTGCTTTTTTGGACTTTGCGCCGTTTTGAAGTTTTAAAGGTTTTATTTCGTTATAAATCTATGAGCATATTGTGTCTGTTGATGTTGTTCTTGAAAAATATTTCTTTGATTATGGTCAATGTATTGGACTTCCTTTGACATCCTACAGATCATCATCATCGATGGCGCGAAGAGGGCAATACTTCCAAAATTAAGGAATTTCACCTCTTCCCTTGTTCCCGAACTCCAGTTTGGATTTGAGCCACAGAGATCCACTGAGCAGACTTTAATGCTATTGCACAACACCATCACACGTAACCTAACGGACAAAAAATGTACAGTAGTTTGCTCACTCGATCCCCAGAAAGCATTCGACTCCGTTTGGATCAATGGACTCAAACTCAAACTGATAAATAGTAACTGTCCTACTGCCTTGATAAGCATATTGTTCAGTTTCCTCACGAACAGATATATAGAAATCAGAATAGCCCATCTGACTTCTAACTCCATTCCTTGCCGTTCTGGAGTTCCTCAGGGATCAATCCTTGGACCTATTCTCTTCAACTGCTTTCTTCATGACATACCAACCTCTTTGTTTCCCAATGAATCCAGATCCATTCCATCCGGACACGGTAATGAGAGCTTGGGTGTTATTATGTTCGCAGATGACATCCTCATTTATACACAGAATCTCCTCCGCTCTTTAGCAAAAGAAAGAGTTCAAGGAGTAGTCAGCAATATTGGCGCATTCATGCAGGATTGGGGACTCATACCAAACGCATCAAAATCGGCACTTATCTGCTATTGCAACGCAAGCGGAAACGGGCACCGACGATCAGTAAAGAAGAGCAGATATTCTCGGTAAACATTGGAGGTGAACCTATTCCTCTGAGTCTAACAGTCTTCCACCAACGATTGAAAGCAAACTCGCACGCGAGATTAACGCTAAAAAAGGCAAAAGCAGCCACTTCAATGCTCGCTCCGCTTCTTTCCTCTAAATCCGTTCAGAAAAGTACAAAGATTCTCATATACAAAACTCTAATCCGGCCCATAGTAGCATACGCCATCCTAACCTGGATAACGATATACCCAACAGCGGCGGAAGAATTACAAATTTTCGGAAGATGTGTTCTTCGAAAGTGTCTTTCAAAATATCGCCGCCCGAATAAAAAACACTTTCGATCTAAAATCCTCTACAAAGAATCGAACGTTACACCAATCCTTCACTATCTTTTTCAATCGAGCCGGAATCGTATCGAGAAGCTACACTCACACCCCCTAGAATCAGTTAGAAACTTATTTAGTGCTCCACAACATCGATATAACTCTTACTATCTCTCTTCCTTTGATATTCTTAGTGATTACTCTCCTGAACAATATACGCTCAGCTCTCCATTCAAGCCAGAATTTATGTTTCTACAAGTCCGAACACCTACAGGGGATAGATAACTGAATATTTCTCAAATTTACAAATTATGTATCCTATTGGAATAAGATTATATTAAATAAAATATCAAATAAAAATATTAGTGTAAACCGTAATAGTAAGAAAACCTTAAATGTCGCCTAAACAGTATGTAACTTAATAATATTGGATTGATCCTAGCTTTCACCACGAGCTACCAAATTATAATATGATAAAAACACTCTTTGTAGTGTCAGTGTGCTAAGCGTAAATTCTCTCCGACTATGCATGCAATAGAGCTCGAGCCATAGAATCTGCGGTCAGCCAAAACAAATATCTTCCATAAAAGGGTTAAACCACAACTAGGTTTTTTCAGCCATTAGCTTAGGTTAAGCTAGTTTTTAAGTTAATTTAAGTAGATTTAAGCAATATTTGTAATCTATTCAATGCATAAGCCACAAGAGCAAGCGGCATCAACTTCATGTTACTACACTAACATACATGTAGTGACCACGGTCGAATAACATACCTACAATCGGTTTGACGTTTTAGTGTCACTGTCAAACATAGCTCTCTACATTTATAACTTGGAAAATAATCTGTATTATAATGAAGTCTCAATAAAGTATACTATTACTACTGAGATCAGTAAAACATAACCAAGCGAGGAAAGAAAATATTATAAAAAAAAAATTTCGATTTGTTTTTTTTTTACATTTTTCGATAGACTGAACCTTCAAAAATGAGTATTTCAAATTGCAAATCGATATCTCTTTTCGTTTTTGTTTTACAAACATATTTCAGAGCATACGTGCCGGACCTTCCTCTCCTAATTTGAGCGTTATTGTTGCGCGACCGGTTTTCGACATCTACTTTGCTAAACTTACGGGATATGCGTGTAAATCTGACTGTCTGAAACTAATCCACACATTTTTACACATATTTCCTCAGTATATTAATAATTTTATGACTGACGATATTGTTTCAAAAGTTTTAACCGTTTTTTTTTTCTCGCAAAGGAAAAAAAAATTATCGTAAACGAAATTGTTTTCTTACCGGTAGTCAGTTTGATTCTTTAGAAAGTGCAGAAGATATAAGTAATTTTTCTAAAAATATATATAAAATGCAAGTGAATTTGAAATTAATATGGACCCAACGCTCTCTTATTGCATAATGAACTTCGCATTCGTTTTCGGTACTTTACAAAGAATTTTCAAGTGTGAACATTGTGGAGGTGATGTTACTTTCAAAAAAGTGTACAGTATTCACTTGGTTTTAAACTTATCATTTTGTGCATATGCAGTGTAGATTCTGTAAATTATTGTGCTATGGCTGAATATCCCAATAATTCGTACGAAATAAATGGACGTATCATGTTTGTATTTCGAATTTAAGGCCTTGGAATAACCGCTTTTAACACTTTTTGTGGTTTGATGAATCTAGGCTCAAAATTCCATTTAAAAATGTATTTTAATATTATAGATATTATATACGAAACAGTCAAGTCAGTCTTTAAAATTTCTATTAAAAATTGAAACAGTTGACAAGTATATGCGAGACCGTGCGCTTAAGCTCTTCGACACTATAGGCAATCACCACAACAATTCTCTAGGAATCCTGAAAATACCTCACCTTCACAACAGGTCGATTTACCAAGCCTCTTAATAGATTTATTCTGTATTCAATATTCACTACCAAGCTTCACAGAACCAACAGGCCGTTTTAAAATTTAAGTTTCAGGATACATTGATGGCTTGCACTTTTTCACATCAAATCAAATCCTTTTAGTTAGTGTCAAATTGTTATCTGCTTTGATTGCTGCATACATTTTAAATTACTGCTTATGCATTTTTATTTAATCAAATAGTAGTCAAGCACAATTTTCTGATTTTTGGTTTTGAGCATTGATTATCACAATGATGTGCAAAATTCTATCCGCTGCTTGAATAAAACTTAAAAATGTTTAGATCTATGGTAATTTCCTGTTTTTCTACGAAAAATGATTCCTCTTGTAACGAGGTAGTTACGAACTCTTCTTTTTATGAAGAAAGATAAGCTGACATTGTAACGCATCAGACACCTCTTCGTCAAGGAATTGGACCAAGTTTCTACAGACTCCTACCAATGGCGTGGCGTTCATGGAAGCAAGGGAAGCATTGCTTCCCTTACATTTGGCTGACATAAATTTTAAATTAATAGTTTTTATTTCGAAATCGTGAAATAATCGCGTACAAACATTTATAAAAAAAAAATTTTCAAATCAAATTGTGAACAGCTCACACAGTTGATGCGGTAACACCACAGAATGAAAATAATGAACGAAAAACCACAACTTGGAAGCAATGTAAAAATTACATCTACGAACATTTATTTGACCCCATATAGACTAGACTGTGACTTCATTAAAAAAATGTGTCTATACGGTATGTTTGGAAGCAATGAAGATGTTGCTTCCAAGGTGAAATTATCTTATCAAGATAGAGACTCAGAGCAGAGCTGCGAACGCATGACTACTGTGGAACTTATTCCTGCGTTCCCCTCACTAGTAGCAGGGTAAATTGTTCTTGTTATCATTTTGCTTTGCTTGTACAGATTTTTTTATGAATGAAAAATGCTTGCTGTGAGTGAATTTGAATTCAACTTGGATGTTGTTAGGACGACTACCCACAGTACTCGCAAACAGTTGCCTGCTCCCTCCGGGGGTGGACTCTTAAACTACACGTTTTTTACATACGATCTTGCACATTATGCATCTCTCATATTTTAGACTCTGCACGACACTACCCCACACGGCACTAAACCACCCCGCACGGCACTAAACAACCCCGCACCCCCCGCGGGGGTGTGAAAGGGGGCGTGGCAGGGTGGTGCTAGGGGTTGGGGGGCGGTGCGGGGTGGTTTAGTGCCGTGTGGGGTAGTGTCGTGCAGGGTCTGAAATATGAGAGATGCATACTATGCAAGATCGTATGTAAAAAAGTTGAAAATACGCGTACTTTTATATCATGCAATAATTTATCATGCAATAATATATCATGCAATAATATATAATGCAATAATATATGCTGCATTAATATATCGTGGAATAATATATCATGCAATAATATATCATGCAATAATATATCGTGCAATAATATATCATGCAATAATACATCGTGCAATAATATATCGTGCAATAATATATCGTGCAATAATATATAGTGCAATAATATATCGAACAATAATATATCGTGCAATAATATATAATGCAATAATATATCGTGCAACAATATATATTGCAATAATATATCATGCAATAATATATCTTGCAATAATATATCATGCAAGAATATATCGTGCAATAATATATCACGCAATTATATATCGTGCAATAATATATCGTGCAATAATATATCGTGCAATAATATATAGTGCAATAATATATCGTGCAATAATATATCATGCAATAATTTATCATGCAATAATATATCATGCAATAATATATCATGCAATAATATATGGTGCAATAATATATCATGCAATAATATATCATGCAATAATATATCGTGCAATAATATATCATGCAATAATATATCATGCAATAATATGTGATGCAATAGTATATCATACAATAATATATCGTGCAATAATATATCGTGCAATAATATATCGTGCAATAATATATCATGCAATAATATATCGTGAAATATTATGTCGTGCAAAAATATATCATGCAATAATATATCGTGCAATAATATATCGTGCAATAATATATCATGCAATAATATATCATGCAATAATATATCATGCAATAATATATGGTGCAATAATAAATTGTGCAAAAATAAATTGTGCAATAATATATCATACACTAATATATCATGCAATAATTTATCATGCAATAATGTATCATGCAATAATATATCATGCAGCAATATATCGTGCAATAATATATCGGGCAATAATATATCGTGCAATAACATATCATGCAATAATATATCGTGCAATAATATATCATGCAATAATATATCATGCAATCATAAATCGTGCAATAATAAATTGTGCAATAATAAATTGTGCAATAATATATCATACACTAATATATCATGCAATAATTTATCATGCAATAATGTATCATGCAATAATATATCATGCAGCAATATATCGTGCAATAATATATCGGGCAATAATATATCGTGCAATAACATATCATGCAATAATATATCATGCAATAATATATGATGCAATAATATATCATGCAATAATATATCATGCAATAATTAATCATGCAATAATATATCATGCAATAATATATGGTGCAATAATATATCGTGCAATAATATATCATGCAATAATATATCGTGCAATAATATATCATGCAAGAATATATCGTGCAATAATATATCGTGCAATAATATATCAAGCAATAATATATAGTGCAATAATATATCGTGCAATAATATATCATGCAAAAATATATCATGCAATAATATATCGTGCAATAATATATCATGCTATAATATATCATGCAATAATTTATCTTGCAATAATATATCATGCAATAATATATCATGCAATAATATATCATGCAATAATATATCTTGCAATAATATATCATGCAATAATATATCATGCAATAATATATGGTGCAATAATACATCGTGCAATAATGTATCATGCAATAATATATCATGCAATAATATATCGTGCAATAATATATCATGTAATAATATATCGTGCAATAATATATTGTGCAATAATATATCGTGCAATAATATATCATGCAATAATATATCATGCACTAATATATCATGCAATAATATATATTGCAATAATATATCATGCAATAATATATCATGCAATAATATATGGTGCAATAATATCTCGTGCCATAATATATCATGCAATAATATCTCATGCAATAATATATCATGCAAAATTATATCATGCAATAATATATCGTGCAATAATATATCATGCAATAATATATCGTGCAATAATATATCATGCAATGATATATCATGCAATAATATATCATGCAATAATATATCATGCAATAATATATTATGCAATAATATATGGTGCAATAATATCTCGTACCATTATATATCATGCAATAATATCTCATGCAATAATATATCATGCAATAATATATCATGCAATAATATATCATCAATAATATATACTACAATAATATATGGTGCAACAATATATCGTGCAATAATATATCATGCAATAATAAAATAAAAAAAAATATATCGTGCAATAATATCTCATGCAATAATATATCATGCAATAATATCTCATGCAATAATATATAATGCAATAATATATGGTGCAATAATATATATTGCAATAATATATGGTGCAATAATATATCATGCAATAATATATGGTGTAATAATATATCGTGCAATAATAAATCATGCAATAATATATCATGCAAAATTTATATCATGCAATAATATATCATGCAATAATATATCATGCAATAATATGCCATGCAATAATATATCGTGCAATAATATATCATGCAATAATATATCATGCAATAATATATCATGCAATAATATATCATGCAATAATATATGGTGCAATAATATATCGTGCAATAATATTTTACGATAATATATCATGCAATAATATATCATGCAATAATATATCATGCAAAAATATATCGTGCAATAATATATCGTGCAATAATATATCATGCAATAATATATCAATTTGGTGCAATAATATATCGTGCAATAATATATCATGCAAGAATATATCGTGCAATAATATATTATGCAATAATATATCATGCAATAATATATCGTGCAATAATATATCATGCAATAATATATCATGCAATCATATATAATGCAATAATATATCATGCAATAATATATCATGCAATAATATATCGTGCAATAAAATATCATGCAATGATATATCATGCAATAATATGTCATGCAATAATATATCATGCAATAATATATCATGCAATAATATAGTAATATAATAAACCGTGCATTAATATATCATGCAATAATATATCGTGCAATAATATATCGTGCAATAATATATCGTGCAGTAATATATCGTGCAATAATATATCATGCAATAAGATATCATGCAATAATATGTCATGCAATAAAATATCATGCAATAATATATCATGCAATAATATATCGTGCAATAATATATCATGCAATAATATATCGTGCAATAATAAATTGTACAATTATATATCATGCAATAATATATTATGCAAAAATATATCATGCAATAATATGTCATGGAATAATAAACCGTGCATTAATATATCATGCAATAATATATCCTGCAATAATATATCGTGCAATAATATATCGTGCAATAATATATCGTGCAATAATATATCATGCAATAATATATCATGCAATAATATGTCATGCAATAATATATTGTGCAATAATATATCATGCAATAAAATATCATGCAATAATATATCATGCAATAATATATTGTGCAATAATATATCATGCGATAATATATCATGCAATAATATATCATGCAATAATATATCATGCAATAATATATCATGCAATAATATATCATGCAATAATATAATAATATAATAAACCGTGCATTAATATATCATGCAATAATATATCGTGCAATAATATATCGTGCAATAATATATCGTGCAATATTATATCGTGCAATAATATATCATGCAATAATATATCATGCAATAATATGTCATGCAATAATATAATGTGCAATAATATATTGTGCAATAATATATCGTACAATAATATATCATGCAATAATATATCAGGCAATAATATATCATGCAATAATATATTGTGCAATAATATATCGTGCAATAATATATCATGCAAGAATATATCGTGCAATAATATATTGTGCAATAATATATCATGCAATAATATATCGTGCAATAATATATCGTGCAATAGTAAATTGTGCAATAATAAATTGTGCAATAATATATCATGCAATAATATATCATGCAATAATTTATCATGCAATAATAAATCATGCAATAATATTATATATATATATATATATATATATATATATATATATATATATATATATATATATATATATATATATTTATATATATATATATATATATATATATATATATATATATATATACATATATATATTAAAATATATATATATATATATATATATATATATATAAATATATATATATATATATATATATATATATATATATATATATATATATATATATATATATATATATATATATATATGTATATATATATATATATATGCAATAATATATCGTGCAATAATATACGAGAATATTTCCAATCTATTACCTGGTTTTCAACATTTTGTAACCATTCAACAAAAAGAACATTTGCTTTAGATTTATTCCTGAAAAAAAGACTTCCAAAATTAGCCCTAACGCGTTGGACTTTTAATGGTCGATTAGTTCTGACCATTTTCGATAATATAGATAAATTAAAAGAACTTTTTGAACATATAATTGAAAATGAGAGTGCAGATTGGCATGGAGAGACCATTAATAGTGCAAGGGGGCTTTTTGTTCTAGTAACAGATTTTCAGTTTGTTTTTCTGCTCAATATTTTCTCAAAAATTTTTCCACAAACCGACGTGCTTTACGATATGTTTCAGTCCAAGTAAACTTATATACTGTACTGTATTAAAAAAAATTGCAGATTTTGAACATCAAATAAAATCTTTGAGAAATAGTTTCACGATAATTTAGGACCGAACCTGTTCTATTTGCGAACCACTACCACGTAGTAAAAGAGCAAGGTACATGGTTGACAGCAATGATAATGTTGAACTATTCTCTACACGTGTTTATTTCGAAATAATTGATAATATATCTGTTGAAATGAGTTCTAGGTTTTCATCCTTAAAAAGTTTCGCATTTATAGATCTTTTAGATTCTTCGAAATTTAGTAACTATTCAAAAACATTTCCGGATAATCTTTTACTTAATTTAACTCAAATTTACACTGACATATTTGACTCGATATCATTGAAAACTGAACTCATTGTGCTTTACTCTGATGCAGATTTGCAGGGAAAATCTTTTCAAGATATTTTTGAATATTTTACCAATAATGAATTAGAAAATAGTTTCACACAATTTTATAAATTAATTTGTTTAATTCTTACATTACCAGTAACAAGTGTGTACGCAGAGCGCAGTTTTTCTTGTTTAAAAAAGAATTTAAACTTTTCTCAGAAATAGTACAGGTGAACAACGACTTAGTGACTTGGCAATAATGTCCATTGAAAGGGTTTTCCTAAAATTATGTTTGAGCGAGCAAAACTTTTATCAAGACGTCATAGATGAATTGGCAAAAAAAGAAAGACAAATTGCATTAAATTTTAAATAGAAGTATGCATGAATTTTGTGATTTATTTCGATTTATAATAGATTTTTTTTTTATTTACTAACTGTGATTTTAAAAATATAAAAATATATATGTTATTCGTTATGGAAATGTTGTTATTTTACTGTTATTTTTCATAAGTACTAGAATATTGATATGTTTTCTTTATGCGTGAAGGACTGTAAATATTTATTTTGCATAATTTTTGCATAATTACTGCTGTTGTTATTGCTGCTATATTTGAAAATGCTTTATTTACCCAGGTTTGCTAATTTAAAAGTCTGCCAATATATAATTTTTGCAACTATTTATTTAAAGAGTAAATAATTATATATTGGTAGAATGGGAATTAAAATACTGAGAGCAATACAGTATACCTATTCTCTCGTCCCCGTTCGTAGTTCCTGGGTGCTTTTATATTAACAATGTTAAAAGTAGCTAACGAGAGAGGTTCTTTTAATACGCAACAAATTTGAAAAAAGCATAACCAAAGTCAATGATCGAAATAAACTAATTGCTTCCCTACGGTAAACTATGACGCCACGCCACTGACTCCTACCTGGTCTAGTTCTCATATATATTATACATCCGTACTCTGAATTATCTGTTCCAAATCCATTACAGCATCCTACGCTTCTATATAAGGTTAAAAAACAATGTCTTTACTGTAATCATGATTCAACACTTAATAAAAGTCTTAATCAATCATGAAAAGATTTAACGTTCAAAAAATTTGGCTAATTACACGCATATGTAACTCTAGTGTGTGGTATTTGCACCAAAAATCTAAGAGGATAATGTTGACTCACAAACAAATTGTTTAGAGACAATGGTTTTTTAATGAAGCATTGAGGACAGAAAAAATATTATAGCCAATTTTTGAACTAATTAGTTTCAAATAATTCCTGTAAGATGTAAAATACCTATGCAAACACAAGCTAGGTTTAGCTTTAATACTATAATATATGAATATTATTTGAAGGAATATACACAAAAATTTGCAATTTTAAGTCAATTAGCAAAAAAAGCACAACCCAAATAGAAAGTTGCTAGAATAGCTACTAAACACGAGATTTTATTTTATAAATTATAAATAATACATATAGAAAGCTCTGCGTGTATGAAAATTATTTTACGTAAATGAAAATTCAAAAAACTTACTTTATTCCATGAAGCAATTCACAGAATCGCGTCTACGCTTTATATTCTCGTATCATCAATATTCGCTAACCGACTAGAAAACTCAAAAATTTGAAAACCATCGGATAACATCCTCAACCCTATGTTTCAAATATTTCAAGTGCGAATATCTGCATACTGCCAATGATTTGCAAATATTCGTATGCATCTCACATCTCTACTTTTGGCTCTGGTCACACATTTACGTAACATTTGAAG
Source organism: Nemotelus nigrinus (assembly GCA_947369275.1). Taxonomy (NCBI): domain Eukaryota; kingdom Metazoa; phylum Arthropoda; class Insecta; order Diptera; family Stratiomyidae; genus Nemotelus; species Nemotelus nigrinus. Next base: position 81,903,520 of record OX376373.1, read on the forward strand.
CATCCGTAATATCCGTACAACATGTTTGGTGTGAATCATTCATAGTGTGGATAGATTATCCATTTGATATTGTGCCATAAATCAAAATGCCAAAATATTGCACGAAAAATTGACAAAGGGAGTGTGGAGGAATAAGGGTGAGTTTATTTTAATGCAGCATTTTAGAAAGCGAGCAGAATTGTATTTTTGTGTTTATTCACGATGCGAAATTGCAGCTATGCAAATGTTAGCAAATGTTATATATAATAGTAAATGTTCAGAGAGACTAGCTAACACGAGTG
>OX376373.1:81904000-82005979 GCA_947369275.1 Nemotelus nigrinus
AAATTGAGGTGGCGGAATGCATTTCGAACGTGTTTTAAATGCAAATTAGATAATGTTTTGGAATTTTTTAACCCCATATGTGCGCCAAGTGCCTAAAATAGGAACGGGAAAATTTGAAAATTTTTAAATTGCGAGAACTTTTGACAGAACTATTCAATCATTATGAAACTTTCAGAACGTACTGGTATTATTTAGCTGTAAATTTTTGTTGGTAACCTTGTAGCCTTCAAACCATCGACTCTCCTGAAAAAATGTTGCTTCTAGGAAAAAAAGCCACTCATATATAAATCTTATGCTTTGACTACAGAACCAAAGTAAAAAATTTGAAATTTTACAACGGGCACGCCTGATAACCCTTTCTAAATTTACCTATATTCTTAGCATCAAAAACTTCTGTTCACGGAAACTCACGATCCGATCACGAATTTACAGAATGTATTGGTCTTATAAAAGACCAGGTCTGATAGAAGTGATTTTGAAATGCGGGAAATTTTGTGCCAGTGGTGCCAATTTGAAAAATCACTAAGAAAAATAACTGCTTTTGGCCCTATAAAGTCTGATTTGTATTATTTTGGTGTCTTAAATTTTGAAAATTCTTGAGGAAAATAAAGCTTTTAACCCTATAGCTTTCAGTACGGTCATTGAAACATAACAAAATTCAAATGGCAAATTAAGCTTACTGAAGGCAATATTCAGTAGAAATTGAATTTCAAAACAATGATATATGTGCCAGCTATGGTTGTTTTTGTATTTTTTGGCATACCTTTAGTAAGCGATTTTAGCATAGAATTTTCAAATCGTAGTGATTTTATAGTGAAAATAAATACCAAATATTATGATCTAGAAAAATTGAAAACTTTTATGAATGGTGACTCTAAATTTTTTTGCATCCTTTTAACCTCCAATGTCATCGCATCAATACGAAATTCGCAGAGCAAGTTGACCTCAACGTAAGACAGATGCGACATATTTTATGCTTCGGTGCTAGCAAAAGGCTGCCAGCACTAGGCCAATAAATGCTTGCAGTAAGTATTTTCACCACAAACATTTGCAATGAAAATAAGTAAACAATGTTTAAACTTTCTAAGGTCTGCACATTTTTCGGATGACAACCCCAAACACATTTCTATCGCTGTAACTTTTAATGAAGTTGCCGAAATTAAAATAAGCTTAGATTCTATTATTATTTTGGGTGTATTAGTTTTTAGTAGGAAAAGTAAGTAGTGGTAGAATACACACTCGAAATCTGCACAATTCTTCTACTGTTCTTCGAACATTAGTGTTTCTAGCGGTTCTGATGCGCTAGGGGGTTTTTTTTTTGTATTTTATTAGAGCGATTTTTATTTAACTTTTATTTCAAAAAATGTTCAGGGATAGAGTAGCACTAATAAGAATAGCACTAATTAGCTAAATACCATGAACGAGTAATATACTCGTATGAAAATATGCATGCGTTATTCAGGCTGATGATTTTTTTTTCAAGAAGTATGATATGCTAATATGTTGAGTGTTATTTAAATAAGGCTGAAGGGAGACCGATAACCTCTTCCTAAAACAATTTCAAAATTCATTCATCAGGTACGTCCATCAGGAACCAAACAAAAAGTTCCGGTACCGGACTGATTCCACAACCACGATCACGCATACAGAAACGGCTTAGTTATCTCATTGGATGTTAGATGGCCGTACAAATTTCAAACTGCTCAGCAGCTGGTCGATGTCTTATCTGGAGTGTGTTCCAAATTCTTCCTATAGCAGATCTATATATTGTTGTTTGCAGTTTTTTTTCTCATGCTTGCTATTTGACTGTCAAGCTGTCCAAGATTTTAGAATAACTGCTGTGGTAGCAGATACTTGCTGCTCGTAACCTGGAGGAAAGCAATCAAAAAGTTGAGGTCCAATGCATGTGTGTATGTAGTGGCTGATAATTGTTCAATATATTGAAATATATTGAAATAGGTATATGTACCTCCATACACCTCTAAATATACCTATTTGTATGATGTAACGTACCTCTATACTTATTTTTTTGCGTCATTCAAAATGTAAAAAACTAAAAAACAACAAAACAAAACTACCTTATTTTAATATAAGATTAATTTGATAAAAATTTGCTTGCCGCTAGACCGAACCTCAATTTTTCATCCATTGATCATTTTCTGATGTATATCATTGTTAATTATTGATAAATTTATATTTTTGATGGTTTCTATTCAAAATATTCAGTTTAATTTTATTTGTATGCCATGTTAACACAAACTTATTTGTCATTTATTTATTACTTTTTTGCAACTAATTTATTTATGCGCACACATAATTTTTCTTTTATTTTGTTTCGTAATTTGATGCATGTACTATTTTATTTTATGCTTCTATACATGTACACCTTGCTTGATGATAAAAAAATAAATAAATAATTTTATTGGCGCATCATAAAAGATATTAATAAAGAAAAAAACACTTAAATTTATCATATTAATTTTTTTTTTTACCATTCATAGGTAAGATCCGAACTAACATATCAAAAAGAACGCCCAAAATTTTCCACTAATATGAAACAAGGCCACAGTACATGTCCATAAAAGTGATGATGCAGTCTTTTGCATTTCGCAAGAACGTTAATGTGTCTTTTGAAAGATTGTAACTTTTTGGCTAGACAAAATTGGCATTTTTGAGCAGAAGTATGATACAACATATTCTTTTTCACTTTTTTACTGTTAGAGAAAAATGTTAAGGTAGATATGTACAGTGTTTCTGAAGAAGCTATGAACTTTGTACCAGTGTTGCCCTTTTAACGTCTTTGTCGCTTGATCTAGCAGAATTTTGTTGTCTTTAGCGACATTATTTAGCATTTTAGTGACTAAGTAAAATCTAACGACTTTATACTTAAGTGAGGTGCCAAATAATCGTTACAATTATAGATCACATTATTGTTAGGTGTTTGAAATGAATATTTCTCTTAAAGAAAGGTATACGCCCAAACATATAGGACGGAGTAGGAGCGACAAGAAGAGTTCAAAATGTGGCTGAAACCTGTAATGAGTGATACAAACAAAGCGATCTCTTTGTTTCACCATAGCAAAATTTTTGTTATAATACTACAACTGTCTGAGTTCCTCCTTATTAAAGCAGTCTTGTCGCACGGCATTGATTGAACAGGGAGCGGGACGAAGTCTGCATGTGCTTTGTTGTAGTCCTGGTTCGTCCGGATTGGATCGAGCTGCTGCCACGTTCGGGCGCATGTGGGCGACTTCCTGATGGTTGCTGCTCCAATCTGAAGGGGAAACAACCACAAAGAATCGCGAACGATAAAGCATATCTAAATACTTATCTGATACTGCCGACTTGAAATATCAAATGGCAGTCGGTCGAAGAACTGCCATACAGCAAATATGTCGAGTGAAATGTATAGAGACGAAGCTAACCGTTTTTATTTTTTGTACCTGAAAAGTATTTTAAATGATGTTCAAAAGGCAATTAAAGTCTTTTAAGGAGAGATCATTGATCTTGTCTAAATGTTATCTTCACTAATGCGCTTATTACAATCAGTTTCCATCAAGAGGATCTTGATTCCGAACGATGCAAAACGTGACGAATTAATATTCGTCACGTCTTGCAGCAAATAATCTTAACCATCAAAAATGATAACCACCTAAATTCAGTGCCCGATCTAGGATATACATATGTATGAGTCTTACGTTTTAAAAACTAGTGTGCCACCCTTAAAGGTCGTAACAGTTAGAAAAAGGTGCATTGTTTTCACCATAAAACTGACAAAAGAGTTGCAAAACCGTTTGCCCAAAAACTGCAGAGCTGTTCGAAAAATGTCCCAGTTTCATGTAGAAAATACTTTGAAATAAAAAACTCTAGCGAACGCAAACAGCAAAAAATATGTACTTATGTCTGATGAACAATAGAATAATCGTGCAAACTTTGAGTGCATATTCTACCACACGTGCTCCAACCTGTTTCGAGTGCAAAACCACTTAGATCTTAACAATGCATTTGATCTCATAAGACGGAAACAATTCGAGGACCACCACGTGCATGAGTTTTGGGATTAAGGTAAGCCAAACACTGCAAAACTTTGAAAGCAGCATAACATTACATAAACATAGAAAATGCTCAGTGCTTGCAACACTTTACCAGCACTTTAACTAAAAGTTTCCCACAATTGCCTTACGCAAAAATCAAATAACTTTCATCGAAACATACAGGGATAGAAATATATTTGGGATCAAAAAACGATAGATGTTTGGGAGCGAAACATTTCTGGAACGTAGACAATTTAAAGATTGGTAGCTTATTTCCATTGTAAATGTTCGCGATATAAATACCTAATGTAAGCATTTATTGAAACGAAAATATCACAAAACGCCTCGCGCTGGCAACCCTTCGCCAGCATCAAAGCCAAATATATATCACACCTGCCTCACATTGAAATCAACCTACCCTACGAGCTTCTTTTTTATCTGACTAATGCATTGGAAGTTATAGGAGTAAAAACCAGTCGCAAAAGTTTTCAAATTTTCGAAAAGTTAATATTTGCTGTTTATTGTCACTACAAGATCATTACCGTTTGAAAACTTTCCGATTAAATCGCATAGTAAATTTTCCAGGGCAGCTTATCTAAAAGAGTTTTCGCATCTTCTGGAGTACCGCAAGGCAGTCATCTAGGTCTCCTGCTTTTTAACATCTTCATTTCTGATCTTTCTGAGACATTGCTTGGTATACCCCATCCCTTTTATGCAGACGACTTAAAAATCTACCACAGCGTAAACACGCAATCTGACGCAATTCTTCTACAATCCAAGCTTCAATCTCTGGAACAGTGGTGCAATGAGAATAATTTGAATCTTAACATCAACAAGTGCCATGTAATAAATTTTTCCCGTAAGAATACGATCAAAAAGTATTCTTACTGCCTTAACAACACCATATTGAATAGGGTTGATCATATTATAGATCTCGGAGTAGTATTGGACAACAAGATGCGGTCCAATATCCACTATGACAAAATCCTTGCCAGGGCTAATAAACAGCTCGGATTCATTAAGAAACGTGCTAAAGAGTTAAAGAATATATGGGTTACCAAGTCATTATATATCACTCTGGTGCGTCCTCTATTCGAGTATGCCTGCATAATATGGAACCCAGTTTTTGAGCTACATAGTGAGAAAGTAGAATCTGTGCAGAAACAGTTTTTACTTTTCGCTTTGAGGGACTTCTATGATCCAAAAGACTTCCAACATCTTCCTTCTTACAATACCAGACTGAGCCTTGTTAATTTAATACCTCTCTCTTCTAGAAGAACACTGTTGAGTGCATGCCTAACCTTTGATATTATAAGTGGTGCAGTCAATGTTGAAGCTCTCTCCAACAAAAATTATTTTCAATGACCAACCAAGACGCACTAGGTATGCAACTCTGCTCAAGGAGTTCAATCACCACACTAACTATGCATATAACGAGCCCATAAATAGGTGCTGTAGAATATTCAACTCTATAAGCAGCAACTACGTTTCGGGGATTTCTAAATACACTTTTAAAACAAACTTATTAAAGGCCCTATCAACATCCTAATCCCACTTAATTTGCCCATCAATTTAGCTAAAATCAAAATAAAATATATTAAAGTAAAGTAAAGTAACTAAAATAAAAGTTGTGATGTATTTTGTTTTCTAATGTGTTGGAAAAAAAAATATATGTATGTTGTTGTTATGTTGTTATATTAAATTGTTAGTGTATGTTGCCTTGTTTGGTAAATAAATTAAATAAATTAAATTAAATAAATGAAAGATATTGCAAATAAATACAAAACCAACAATAAATGGCAACCCTGTCATGGCTTTTTAGCCTAATTTCGTCTGAATAATACCTATAATATGTTCCATTTATCATATGAAATTCGTTTTGATTTCGTGACTGTACTGGAAGCTATGGGGCAAAAAGCTTTATTTTCCTTAGCAAATTTGTAAAACCCAAGATACCCTTATAACCATAGCTGGCAGCACCAACACCATTTTTCAACCAACTTTCTGCCAAACACGGCTTAGAATAAGGTTGAGCTACTGTGTGAATTTCATGAAAACCTAGTAACTGCATCATAATTCATTGTGCAAAAACCATTTTTTTTACTTTATAGTTTTTCAAGATGGTACCCCTGGAACAGAGTTGCCCGCATTCCCAAATCGCTAATACCAATACCAATACATTCTGTAAATTTCAGCTGAATTTGATAATTGGGTCGTGAGTTCTCGTGAATGGAAGTTTTTGATTCTTAAAATTTAGATAAATTGTAGGAGGGTTACCGTTCTTGTTCGATGTAAAATTTCAAAAAATTTCCTTTGTTTGTATAAACAAAGCATAAGATTTCATATGAGTTGGTTTTCACTGTCAAAAACGAAAAATTTTCATTAGAGTCGATGGTTTGAAGGTTCACACTTTCAATGCCTGCCGTTGCTGCAGGGTTGTCAGTACGTTCACAAAAGACTACACGAGTGTACAACTTAGTAATATGTATATGTATTTCTAATTTCATAGTGATCTGATAATTTGGTAAAAAGCTATCACAATTCAAAAAATTTCAAATGTTCTCAATCTCTTGTGAGGCGCCTTGCGCACACGTAGTGTAAAAAATTTCAAAAATATTATCATATTCGCATGTAGAATACGTTTCAAATTCATTCCATAAGCACTATTTTTGCAAAAGTTATTTGTTCACAGAATATTTAAAATATCACTTAAACGGACGCGGCGCCAAAAGTTTTAAAGATTATTAGCTTTGGGTGAAAATTTCCTGAAAATTTCAGTTCAATCGGATGACGCGTTACTGAGATTTTTTCACTGAAATTTTTCGAACATTATTAACAAGACAATTAAATTGTTGAAGTTCCTGTGGAACTTGGTTGCGACGAAAAACAAATATAAAAAAATTTACAGCAATGGCACTGTACTCATTTTGTCAAATGAGTGTGGTGTTTTAAAAGTATTGTTACTTCCGTAACTGGTCACTATGCATGTGATACTTGCATGGCGAATTTAACCGCCTCTTTAACAAGATCACGATGCATCAGTGACCTTTCAAAATGAAACAAAGCTGTTCAATTTTGAATTAGTCTGATTGGTCGCCTACCAATTTGGCTTACCGAAACAGACTGTCTTTATTAACTCATGTTTCGCTCTTATGCCTAGTACTATACTCTTCGCGAAACGAATTCAACGGTCAAATCTCATACAAAAGGAGCTTTACTGACGAATTGAAAAGCTCTTTTTGTATGGGATTCGAGCGTTGAATTCGTTTCGCGAGGAGTATAGTACTAGGCATAAGTAGTAAAATTTTAGTAAATGAAAAATATAGGTACTAAAATGTATGGATTTGGCTTTTAATGTTGTTTTTAAAATTAAGTGCAATTGTTTGAGTCTCCGCTAAATCAAAGTCTACTATCATTTTAGTGTTTACCACTTAAGTGGAATATCGCTAGAATCGCAAAGTGGACATATTTGATATGTTTTGACATTTATGTGTGTTTACATAATAGTATTCACAACATGAGACGTAACTACTGATACTGTAAAGCTTTGCGCTCAAGTTCTTAAATACAAAGACGCGCGCATGATTTTATACCTAAAAAGATACATCAGATTTGGCAACCACAGTTTTATCGTTGCCACATTCAAACGAACCAGTCAAATATAATAATAAAAACTCTAGCGCACCTGAACCGCTAGAAACACTAATGTTCGAAGAACAGTAGAAGAATCGTGCAGGTTTTGAGTGCATATTCCACCACATGTGCTGCTTATTACGGCCAAACTGTTTCAAATGCCACGTTTTACTTTCGTCTTAAGAATGCATTATAACTCATATGGTGCAAGGTTTCAGATATTACCACTGGCATGAATTTCAACGTTTATGAGAGCAAAATACGGGTTAATTATATTCGTTATCAGTTGCTTATTTCACATAATTTTGAAAGCAGCATCTCATATAACATCAATGAAGAAAATGCTCAGTGCCTGCAGCACTGTAACTGAAGTTGGTGTTTGGGGCTGCGATCCGAAAAATTTGCAGAACTTTGCGAATTGTAACATCGGTTATTTATTTTCATTGTAAATGTTTCCGGTATGTATACTAACTGTAAGTATTTATTGATACAAAAGTAGCACAACCGACTCGTGCTGGCAACCTTTCGCCAGTATCAAATCCAAGAATATATCAAATCTGCTTCACGTTGTTTAATTACATTCGAAGTTATAGGAGTATAAAGAAATTTAGGGTTACCTGCAGCGAGTTTTTTCAAATGATCGAAAGCTTAATATTTGCTGTTTATTGTCACTACAATATCATTACCATTTGAAAATTCTACGATAAAACCGCTTAATAAAGATATTGCAATTAAACACAAAACCAACAATAGCTGGCAACCCTATCGTGTCTTTTCAACCAAATTTGGCCTGAATAATGTTTATGACAAGTTTCATTAATTGTATGAAATTCGTTTTGATTTCATGACTGCACTGGAAGTTATAGTACAAAAAGTTTTATTTTCCTGAGCGAATTTTCAAAACCAAAGACACAAAAATTACCATAGCTGGTAGCACCAATCAAATTTTTCAACCAAATTTCCACCAAACAGAGATTAGAGTTAGGTTTAGCTTCTGTGTCAATTTCATGAAAATCTGGTAACTTATTCACATTTCATAGGGCAAAAAGCAGTTTTTTTTCTTTGTAATTTTTCAAGATGGCACCACTGGCACAGAGTTGCCCACAATTCAAAATCGCTTCTATCAAATCTGGTCTTACTTAAGTCCAATGCATTCTGTAAATTTTAGCTGTATCTGATTATTGGTTCGTGAGTTTCCGTGAACAGAAGTTTTTGATGCTAAAAATATAGGTTAACTGGGAGAGGGTTACCGTTCTTGTCCGACATGAAATTTCCAAAGTTTTATTTTGAACGTGTAGATAAAACATAAGATTTATATACAGATTGGTTTTATTGTAAGAAACGGACATTTTTTTGAATATTCGATGGTTTGAATGTTTTCACTTCCAAATTTTTTTTTTCAAAATGAAGACACCAAAATTAACATAGCTGGCAGCTCCAACCGAATTTTTCGACCAAATTTCTACCAAACGTGGCTTAAAGTAAGGTCCAGCAATTGTGTAAGTTTCGTCAAAATCGAACGATTCAATCAGAATTTATAGGGCTAAAAACAGTTATCTTTTTTAGTGGTTTTTCAAGATGGCACCACTGGCACAGAATTGCCCGCATTTCAAAATCACTTCTATCAGACCTGGTCCTATTTAGGGCCAATACATGCTGTGAATTTCAAATAATTCTGCCCATCGGATCGTGAGTTTCCGTGAACAGAAGTTTTTGATGCTAAAAATATAGGTAAATTGGGCAAGGGTTGCCAGGCGTGCCCGTTATACCATATCTTTTTTTTTTTTGGTTATGTAAACAAAGCACAAGATTTACATATGAAAGGCTTATTTTTGAAGAAACGGCATTTTTTCAAGAGAGACGATGATTTGGAGGTTTTCACTTTCAGTGCCTGCCCTAGCTACAGGGTTGCCAGCACGCTCATTAAAAGCCACATAAATCTACAACTAAATAATATCAATATGTCCTGAAAACTTGGTAATGATTGAATAGCTCTGTCAAAAGTTATCGAAATTTAAAAATTTTCAAATTTTCCCGTCCTCTTTTTAGGCACCCAGCGCACACATAGGGTTAAAAAATTCCAAAGCATTATCCGATTCATATGTAAAACACGTTCGAAATTTATTTCGTCAACTTTATTTTTGCGAAAATCATTTGTGCACGAAATAATAGGTATATTAAAAATATCACTTAAATGCCCGCCGGCGCGAAAAGGTTTACAATAACTGACATTTAAAGAGACCTGGACCTATTCTGCATATACACCAATGTATTCTGAAAGTTTCAGCTCAATCGAATGGCGCGTTCCCGAGATTATCTCACTGAAATTTTTTGTACATATATATATATATATATATATATATATATAGAAATATGAATTTTTGGCCGAATCGATTTTAATACTAATGTTCTTCGAACATTAGTAAAAATAATAAAAACCAAGTTGCGAAACAGGATGGCATCAAAAACTCCAAACTCAATTATACTTATAGTCCAGTGAAATCCGACATAAAAAAGGCGAAACTTCGGAAAAATTAGGGGAAGGCTGAATTTTGGTGTGAATCTTGGTACTGGCATGTTGAACAAAATGTCAAAAGCTCTCATCGATCCGAGTGCTGCGTTACTTTATATAACAGGTCAAAGGTCACGAAAAGTGTGCGATTGTTCAACATGCTAGTCAGGGGCAGATTTGACCATTTCGCCGCCCTAGGCCTGAGAAATATTTGCCGCCCTTTTCGTGAATTATAATATATGTGACAATGCGCGATTTTTTTCGATTCCCTAGAATACTTCGCTGTTTTTCGTTGCGCTCGAGCTCACAAAAAAGAAATATCAGAGAAAAACCGGCACCGCTCGTCAGAGTCCTCTATTACTGCGCCCTTGCTACACAAATAATTATTAAAATACACACACGGTAAAGAGCCTAAAAGTACATAAAAAAAAGAATCCAAAAATACCAATTTTTAACAGTCCAAAACCGTATACACCTTTACATCGCATATACCAGGGGTGTTAGTTGAAATTTGCCGGTTTTACTCATAGATGTCTCTAGAGATATGTGTACATTTTTATGATTTGGTATCTATGTCATATTTTTCTATTGACATTAGCCTTAAAAAATGCACAAGTTACAATCTGCCAAAATAATAGCGTCATAGTTGTTTACCTCCGTGAATGTATCGAGTTTCGTTCCAAGTAAATCGCATTTGCGGCATTCGTTGCTTTTCTTATTTCATCAAAAGAAACAAGCAGTTGAAGCTCATCGGTTGCTGGTAGAAACTTATGGTGAACATGCTCCAGTGATTAGAACATGTGAGACATGGTTTCGTGAATTTAACAGTGGAGATTTCGAATTAACAGACAACGAACATTCTGGTGCAGCAAAAAAGTTTGAGGACGAGGAATCGCAGGCGTTATTGGATGAAGACCAAACCCAATCACAACAACAATAGCACAAACACTACATGTGACCCGAGGAGCAATATGCCAACGTTTAAAAGCCATGGGAAAGATCCAAGAGTATGGAAAATGGGTATCACACCAACTGAACGATAGACAAATGAAAAATTGAAAAACCATTTGTAAAATGCTGCTTCAAAGGTTCGAAAGGATATCTTTTCTGCATCAAATTGTCAGGGGGGACAAAACATGGATTTATTTTGAGAACCCGAAGCGGAAAAAATCATGGCTTTCACCTGGTGAGGCCGGTCCATCGACTCCAAGACCAAATCGCTTTTGCCGTAAGACAATGCTCTGTGTTTGGTGGGACCAGTATACTTCGAGTTATTACAACCTGGTGAGACGATGAATACGGATCGCTACGGACAACAAATTATTAAATTGAATCAAGCGTTGATCAAAAAACGGCCAGAATGGGCCTGTGGGTCTCATACCGCTCATGGTAAAATGGGTCTCATACCGCTACAGTGGTGAAGAACACTCTAAAAGCATTGAATTGGGAAATATTATCGCACCCGCCGTACTCTCCAGACCTCGCTCCGTCCGACTGAAACTTTTTCTCGTCGATGGGACACTCACTCGCAGAGCAGCGCTTCGCCAATTTTGAAAAAGTCGAAAAATGGCTCGTCGAATGTTTGCCTCGAAAGAGAAAAAGTTTTTTTTGCAATGGTATCCACGATTTGCTTGAAAGGTGGGCAAAATGTGTAGAATCCAATGGTCAATACTTTGAATAAAAAATTTTTGAGATTCCCTTGCGGATTAAGTGTTTTCTTTATTGGAAAAACCGGCAAACTTCAACTAACACCCCTGGTAATTCCAACGTCTTAGCTCATATTTTTATCAGTATGTTTATTATTCCGTTCAAAGTTTGCTTCCGCACTTGACTGGAGATCAGCTACGAACTCGACTACTGTAAATTCATGTTCGATATGTTATTAGTTAAGGATGAACCAGAAATATTTTGACCTATGATGTTCTAGATTTCATTTTATAGAAATTTTTTTATAGAAATTAATTTCAGTAATGAAGTACAATTTAAAAAACACATAAAAAATAAAGAGATTCGCATGTAGTTGATATACCCTGCACCATAATAATAAAAAAAAACTCTAGCGCACCTGAACCGCTAGAAACACTAATGTTCGAAGAACAGTAGAAGAATCGTGCAGGTTTTGAGTGCATATTCCACCACATGTGCTGCTTATTACGGCCAAACTGTTTCAAATGCCACGTTTTACTTTCGTCTTAAGAATGCATTATAACTCATATGGTGCAAGGTTTCAGATATTACCACTGGCATGAATTTCAACGTTTATGAGAGCAAAATACGGGTTAATTATATTCGTTATCAGTTGCTTATTTCACATAATTTTGAAAGCAGCATCTCATATAACATCAATGAAGAAAATGCTCAGTGCCTGCAGCACTGTAACTGAAGTTGGTGTTTGGGGCTGCGATCCGAAAAATTTGCAGAACTTTGCGAATTGTAACATCGGTTATTTATTTTCATTGTAAATGTTTCCGGTATGTATACTAACTGTAAGCATTTATTGATACAAAAGTAGCACAACCGACTCGTGCTGGCAACCTTTCGCCAGTATCAAATCCAAGAATATATCAAATCTGCTTCACGTTGTTTAATTACATTCGAAGTTATAGGAGTATAAAGAAATTTAGGGTTACCTGCAGCGAGTTTTTTCAAATGATCGAAAGCTTAATATTTGCTGTTTATTGTCACTACAATATCATTACCATTTGAAAATTCTACGATAAAACCGCTTAATAAAGATATTGCAATTAAACACAAAACCAACAATAGCTGGCAACCCTATCGTGTCTTTTCAACCAAATTTGGCCTGAATAATGTTTATGACAGGTTTCATTAATTGTATGAAATTCGTATTGATTTCATGACTGCACTGGAAGTTATAGTACAAAAAGTTTTATTTTCCTGAGCGAATTTTCAAAACCAAAGACACAAAAATTACCATAGCTGGTAGCACCAATCAAATTTTTCAACCAAATTTCCACCAAACAGAGATTAGAGTTAGGTTTAGCTTCTGTGTCAATTTCATGAAAATCTGGTAACTTATTCACATTTCATAGGGCAAAAAGCAGTTTTTTTTCTTTGTAATTTTTCAAGATGGCACCACTGGCACAGAGTTGCCCACAATTCAAAATCGCTTCTATCAAATCTGGTCTTACTTAAGTCCAATGCATTCTGTAAATTTTAGCTGTATCTGATTATTGGTTCGTGAGTTTCCGTGAACAGAAGTTTTTGATGCTAAAAATATAGGTTAACTGGGAGAGGGTTACCGTTCTTGTCATGAAATTTCCAAAGTTTTATTTTGAACGTGTAGATAAAACATAAGATTTATATGCAGATTGGTTTTATTGTAAGAAACGGACATTTTTTTGAATATTCGATGGTTTGAATGTTTTCACTTCCAAATTTTTTTTTTCAAAATGAAGACACCAAAATTATCATAGCTGGCAGCTCCAACCGAATTTTTCGACCAAATTTCTACCAAACGTGGCTTAAAGTAAGGTCCAGCAATTGTGTAAGTTTCGTCAAAATCGAACGATTCAATCAGAATTTATAGGGCTAAAAACAGTTATCTTTTTTAGTGGTTTTTCAAGATGGCACCACTGGCACAGAATTGCCCGCATTTCAAAATCACTTCTATCAGACCTGGTCCTATTTAGGGTCAATACATGCTGTGAATTTCAAATAATTCTGCCCATCGGATCGTGAGTTTCCGTGAACAGAAGTTTTTGATGCTAAAAATATAGGTAAATTGGGCAAGGGTTGCCAGGCGTGCCCGTTATACCATATCTTTTTTTTTTTTTGGTTATGTAAACAAAGCACAAGATTTACATATGAAAGGCTTATTTTTGAAGAAACGGCATTTTTTCAAGAGAGACGATGATTTGGAGGTTTTCACTTTCAGTGCCTGCCCTAGCTACAGGGTTGCCAGCACGCTCATTAAAAGCCACATAAATCTACAACTAAATAATATCAATATGTCCTGAAAACTTGGTAATGATTGAATAGCTCTGTCAAAAGTTATCGAAATTTAAAAATTTTCAAATTTTCCCGTCCTCTTTTTAGGCACCCAGCGCACACATAGGGTTAAAAAATTCCAAAGCATTATCCGATTCATATGTAAAACACGTTCGAAATTTATTTCGTCAACTTTATTTTTGCGAAAATCATTTGTGCACGAAATAATAGGTATATTAAAAATATCACTTAAATGCCCGCCGGCGCGAAAAGGTTTACAATAACTGACATTTAAAGAGACCTGGACCTATTCTGCATATACACCAATGTATTCTGAAAGTTTCAGGTCAATCGAATGGCGCGTTCCCGAGATTATCTCACTGAAATTTTTTGTACATATATATATATATATATATATATATATATATATATATATATATATATATATATAGAAATATGAATTTTTGGCCGAATCGATTTTAATACTAATGTTCTTCGAACATTAGTAAAAAGTTGTCTGAAAAATCAATGCACGGATATATTTACCTTTGATAAGCTATTCCTAAATTGAAGAGGTATTATTTGGGTTCTTTTTAGGCTCTGTTTAGATATTTTCAGATACTTTCTAGGTACTTTTTACTAATTTTCGAAGAAAAGTAGTATTAAACTCGTTTCGCCGAAAATTCATATTTCTTTATATATATATATATATATATATATCATCAAAATGATTAAGGGAGATAATCTCTGGAGTGGCCAATCCGATTGAGCTGAAACTTTCGGAGAACGTAGATGTATATAGTATGTAGGTCCACGACTTGCTTAAATTCAGATATCCTTAACCGTTTGGCGGCGGCGAGCGTTTTTGTGAATTTTGAGGTACTCCTATATTTCCAAGCTGCATGAATTTTTGTTCAAAAAAAGTATTGGGAATGAAAACTTATTATGTTCTGAGTTTGTTTATGGTAAAGAATTGGAAATTTTGAGCCGTGTGTGGGTGCAGCGTGCCTAAAAGTAGGAAAAGATTTTTTACTAATTTTCGAAGAAAAGTAGTATTAAACTCGTTTCGCCGAAAATTCATATTTCTTTATATATATATATATATATATATATCATCAAAATGATTAAGGGAGATAATCTCTGGAGTGGCCCATCCGATTGAGCTGAAACTTTCGGAGAACGTAGATGTATATAGTATGTAGGTCCACGACTTGCTTAAATTCAGATATCCTAAACCGTTTGGCGGCGGCGAGCGTTTTTGTGAATTTTGAGGTACTCCTATATTTCCAAGCTGCATGAATTTTTGTTCAAAAAAAGTATTGGGAATGAAAACTTATTATGTTTTGAGTTTGTTTATGGTAAAGAATTGGAAATTTTGAGCCGTGTGTGGGTGCAGCGTGCCTAAAAGTAGGCAAAGATTTTTTTTCAAATTTTGATTTGTCATTACTTCTAACAAAAACATTGGATCATCGTGAAATTTGCAGAGCGTATTGATGTTGACTAAAGTTTAATACACATGGATTTCCAAGGTAGTGCGCGTAACCCTGTAGCTGCGGCAGGCTCTTGAAAAAAAAATTCTTCATATCATTGAACCTCCTGAAAAATTTTTGATTTTTGACACAAAATTCAAATCATTGATAAATTTTAACGTTTGTGCATCATGTCAATTTGAAATTTTTAAAATTCCGATTTGCACAAGAACGGCAACCCATCACTAAATTACCTCTATTTCCAGCACTCGAAAGTTCTGTTCACGAGAACTGAAGACCGGATTATCCGATCATAATGAAATTTACAAGACATGTTGGTATCAACTAGGACCAAGTCTGATAGAAATAATTTTGAAATCCGGGCAATCCTGTGGCAGTGGTGCCATCTTGAAAAATCAATGAGAAAAAAAACCGGTCTTTGGCCTATAACTTCCGATTCAGCCATCAGATGTAAACGAAATTCACACAATATTTGGATCTTACTTAAGATAACATTTGATGAAAATTTGGCTGAAAAATTAGAATAGGGTTGCCAGCTATGGTGATTTTTGTCTCCAAAATCTTGCAAATTTGCTCAGCAAAATAAAGCTTTTTTCCCTATAACTTCCGGTGCAGTCATGATATCAAAATGAAGTTAATGCAGTAAATAGATTTTGATGTGAGCCAAATGTCATAGGAATTTCGTACAAAAATCGTGAAAGTGCTGCCAGCGTTGTCCATTTTTGTAATTTTTTGGAATTTCTTTACTGCGCGATTATGTCATTAGATTTGCAATTGGGAACGATCCAGCAATGAAAATTAACAACAAATATTAACGCTTTAAAAATTTGAAAAGTTTTGAGGGTGGTAACCCTAAAATTTTTTTCACCCGTATAACTTCTAGCGCAGTGATTCAATCGAAACGAAATTTATTGGTTGGGTTTACTTTAACGTGAAGCAGATTTGGTATATATTTTGCTTTGCTGCTGACACAGGGTAACGAGCTTTAGCCATTTTCGTAACTATTGCATCAACAGGTGCTTCAAATTACATATACATATGCAAAACATTTGCAATAAAACTAGGAAACCAATTATTAAATTTTCTGAGTTTTGAACATTTTTTGGATGGCAGCTTCAAACAACGTTAACCGCTAAAGCTTTCGACGAAATCCTCCGATGAGAACGAAATTCAAAGGATAAGTTGATTTAAGTATGAGCTTGTGAAGGTAAACTTATTGCTGCTTCGTTGGGATAATGTTGCCAGCACTGAACATTTTCATCATTTGTGTTATAGTTGAGTTCTGTTGCTTTGAACGAGGAATGGTTGATATGATTCTACAAAAAAGTGTATAACGTCTTTCCACATTGTCACTCAAAGACAATTTCTTCGAAAATTAGTTTTCTAGCGGTTCAGGTGCGCTAGAGTTTTTTTGAGGTATTTTTGAGTTTCTTTGGTTCTTTACCGTGATCGAAAAAATTTATCAGAGGTGAATTTTTGCCTGCATTGATTTTCTAGAGAATTCGGTTGGATTGAGGTGTTAGGCTCATTCAACTCAGATATATGTACATATACGAAAGAAAAAATACTGTCGCCCAAAAGAAATCGAAAACTTGCAGCCCCCGAAATTTGCCGCCCTCGAAATTTGCCGCTCTAGGCCCGGGCCTACCGGGCCTAGTGGCAAATCCGCCCCTGATGCTAGTACCAAAGTTCACAGCAAATTCAGCTTTCCCCTAATTTATCCGAAGCACCATGTTAAATTTCCCCGGACTATTATACGAAAAAAACTGAGGACTTTAAATCAAAATTGTCACGCCTATAACATATACAAGTGCGCCATCCATTTCAACTTCGACCTTTCAACCATCAACTCCTGCTACAAATCCCAAATGTTTAAGAATCTAGGACATTCTGACGAAGATGAAACCTTGAATGATATTAATTTGCAATACATAAAATTTTAAACGTAAAATAAATGATTGAAATAAGAAACTTGATTTTTATTGCATCGACATCAAGTCATAAAATGTTTGGAAAAGTTGGCAACATCTGGTGGACTTTTTTTTATTTAGTTTTTGAAAAAACTAGCAACTACAGGTCTGGGTGTTTCTTTTTTTCTTGATGGCTATACTGCGTTGTATCTTTTGCATTACTTTTTTACAACTAAGCATTACTTTTTCATATATTCATTTGAATTGAAATCAATGGAAATGACTGATTTAAGTGTATTTAATTTTCAAGCATCGCGAGAATAATATACGTTTCGTTTACCACCACCTTCTGCAAGTCAATATCTCTCACATACATCTTCCACATAACTCATATTTTACCTTATCATATCATTCCTT
Source organism: Nemotelus nigrinus (assembly GCA_947369275.1). Lineage (NCBI taxonomy): Eukaryota > Metazoa > Arthropoda > Insecta > Diptera > Stratiomyidae > Nemotelus > Nemotelus nigrinus. The sequence continues at coordinate 81,921,948 of OX376373.1, forward strand.
TTGAAAAAGGATATGTATCATTCAATAGGAGGAAATTTGCTGAAGAACACTGCGTTCAACTATTTCCTCTATCGTTTTACTCTCCTTGAAGCCGACTGTACATGTTTTGCTCCCTTTTCACACATGAATGTATCTTAAATTTTATTAAGAACCCCCAGTTTTATTTCAAATGCATGTACGTGTTAAAACTGTTCAAAGAGCATCCTCTTTGAAATGTTCTTCAAGACCATGAAGCTTTGACGACGGTGATTGTGACAGCGAAGACGATAAATTCAGCTTCAGCCAGTAGTAACAGTTCTAGTGGATGTTGTCGCTATAAGTGTTGACGACATTTTCCACCTTTTTTTCAGACAGCAATTTTTTTTTTTGCGTTTAAGTTCGCTATGCACGTTTACACTTTGGATAGAGTAAAACCATGCAGAGAACCATTTCACTTTGAATGAAAATTATTAACAAAGATATTAAAATAATTAATGGCTTATCTCTCGTAATATGGAAATCCTTAGAAAATTTCAAATTTAAGAACTATTTGCAGCTCTCAAATAAAATCTTTTATTACTGCAGACAATTACTTTTCAGATTATCAAAGTATTAATGGAAATTAGATTCAATATTTTGCACCTGTGCTGGGGAGTACAAATTCAAGAACTTTCAATAAGTCAAATTTATTTTCATAGAAACTCTCTGTCTTAACATGACACTATTCGAAAGAAACTCAAAAGTAGAAAGAAGCTAAAGCACATCAAAAGATTAAATCTCATAAAATATGTTTCAGCCAAAAGATTGAGAAAAACGATCAAGTCTATTTTTAAACTTAAAAGATTTCACTCAACAATTTAGTTGAGACGTCTCCATTTACTCCGTATGCAGAGTAAAGTTATTCAATTTTTATCGAGCGTGCAATGTTGACAAAAGACCCAACTATCGAATTGCGTATTACTCGGAATTATAAATGACAGATTTTATTCGAATAAAATGGAATAACGAGAAGTGCAGTACGACATCTGGCTTAGCGCAAAACGGTAGGAAACTGTCAAGTCTAGGGGTTGAAGCTGATAGAAACATGAATTCATAAATTTTCAATCAATTCATATGAGCGTGGAATCATTTTATCCCTGATTGAACTCAGGATGTGGTATAATGATTTTGTTAAATATTGACTAGTAAAATTAAGACTGTGCTGAATTTCAAATTAACTTTATCGCCTGAGATGAGTGCATGCAAAGCCTTAGAGTGGGAAGATCTCCAGGGATACAAGTTGAAGAAAAATCTAAGTGTAGAAAAGTAAAACAATTTTTATTTATTTTGATTATGCTCGTAGTATACTTATCAAGTGAAAATTTGACAGCAACACCTTTTGGTGCAAAAGTGATGAAATGGTCAGTACTGACAAAACTTTCTTATGCATAAGATCAGTGAATTTCGGTTCTGAAAGAAAAAAAGAAAGATTTTCGAGGGTTTCCATCCGAAGAATTTCAAAACTTCGAATATTTAGCCTTTGGTTATTATTTTCATTGTAGATGTTTATCAGACGAAAATTTGGAAATAGCCTCTAAACGTATGAAAATAACTTAAGTAACTGGTGCTGACAACCATTTACTAACACAACACCCAAAAATATATAAAATATGCTTCAGGTTGAAGCATATTTTATATACTTTTACTATATACTATTTTATTAACTATGAGTTTTGTTTTGATCTAATTATTGGGTTGGAAATGCAAGGAGCAGAGCCATTTTTATGCTTTCCAATTTTCGGTAATCGTAATGACTGATGTTTGGGTTTCGAATGGTTTACTTGAAAAAATCCGCTTATAAAAACAGCTGAGCTTAACTGTTGGATAAATTACTACACAACTGGTATCATAAAAAGCAACATTTATGAAATTTAATTTGAATCTGGCTTTCGAATTTGTTTTAGAGGCATGCGAAACTATGAAAATCTTTGCGCCCAGTGTGGGTAGTCTGTAATTTTTTTTTCTTTGCTAACATTTCAAATTTGTTTACATGCATGGAAACAAAATTCTACCAAAAGCAACTTTTACTGATTTGCAGCTGTACTCAACAAACAAAACGTTAAAATCAATGTGTCCTGACATTTTCAAGCTATATCTCCATGATGGCAGCACATGAATTAGATACTCAGTCAAAAAGCTTTACGATCATCCCTATTGCTATTGATTTACTTGATTGCAAGCAAGCCCATCGCCAAAGAGCTAAGCTAAAATCAAAGTGGCTAAGACAACGAAGGAACCAGTATGTGAACCATTTGAGTAGAAAATAAACAATCACATAACTTGAACACTCAACACAGGAGCTGTTTCATTAGCTAACACTTCACTGTTGTACGTTATTGATATTTGCAGAATATAGCTGACAGTGAACAAAACGAAACCCTTTGCAGCATCTTCGAATTTCTTCAAGGGAAATAAAATATTTATGTGTTTGAAATGCTTAATAAGTTTTGTTCGAATAAAAGAGTTTTGGGAAACATAATCGGAATTTATTGACAAAGAACATTTTATATGACAATGAATAAATTGATTTAAGATTATATTTTATTTTAATTTTCAATGAATAAATTAGTATTTCGCATAATTTTCAAGTATGTTATTGTTTAAATTATAAAAAGGTTATTGGTTAAATTAGAAAAAGGTATTATAAATTCCTCTTCTTGAAATTTACCCATGAATTAGACAAAAATTTAGTTTAATTAAATCAGTATAACTCTAAAATATTTATATTTTTTTTTCCAAAAATAGCTGCTGAGATCGTTTATAATTTCAAATCTGAGACTTTTATCCGTTGATTCTTTTCGATGCCAGTTTGAACCAATAACTTTGCTGAATTTCAGCCAAATAAATAATTTTCTATTTGTGACGAAATTAAAAGTTAATACCCAGCTGCAAGCGTTTCAATAGAAGAAGTTCAACATACCGTTGTTATATTGTTGACATTGTTTTCGAAGTTTGTTTATATTTGCCATTTTTCCTGATTTAACATCATATCTTTATGGAATGGAATTGCTTGTATAGGATAGTGTACGTTAAACATCGATAGTACTATCGATTATATCGACAGTTCAGAACTATCGAAAAAATCGATGTTTTTTTTGCAATCGATAGTTTTTGAATACTGAAAAAAATGCGTCAAGTAACATTTCGCTATCATCCCATCCACTGTGAGTATTTTACGTTTGCTTCGTTTTTCTCATTTAATAATATTTACTTTTCTTTTTATTATAAAACAGCACCAACCAAAGATAGCATACCACTCTCATATTTTGTTAGGTTCGTTACTTGTTATTTATTGTAAAATGATATAACATGAAAAAGGGAATAATGTAAAATTTAATTGCACGTGAAAATCATAAGCGCAGAAAATTCAGACTGAGAGAGAAAGAATTCCAAATAATGATTTTGCTAAGTGTAATATATGCAGCAATCAATACAAAACAAGTAAAAACACGAAAAATGTATCAGATTATTTAAAACGGAAACATAAATCATAGTGGAAATTATTTTCTGTTGAACCTATAGCAAAAACCCATGGTTCTAGTAACATCTTTGAGAGCAGTTTAACGAAATCCAGAACAGTCATCAAAACTTATTTTGGAAGAGCAAAATTCTAAGCAGATGATTCTGCCCAAAAAAAATATATAGATGAACCATACGTTCCTATGGTTGTTTTTGACATTGCGGAAAGGAAAACATGAAGGCTTTCGTAATTTCGTGGTTGATTTGGATGATAAACACGCAATTCCTGACACCGCAACATTGAAAACATCATTGGTACTAAAATACTTCAAAGATGTTAAAACGCAGGTTCAAAATGCCATAGATGCAGTTCAACATATTTCTTTAACAACTGATATGTGGACAAATCGAAACAAAGAAAGAATACTGGTGATCAAATCTCACTTTTTTCATAGAGGTAAATTAATTTCTACATTGTTAACGGAATTTATCATAAAAGGATGACACATATTTGAGGCAAGGGCAGAATAAAGGTATTTATTTTATGCCTGTTTCATGAATACTGTTGTTGGTGTTATTGAAAAGAAAAATTTTCAGACTCAAAATTATTCACAGAATTTAGGCCACAGAGTTCATTGAGTAGGTTGATTTTGGAAGATAGGGAGTATTTATCTTGTTGTTTCGTGTTTAGACGAGAAATATACTAAGCAAATGGAACATTTGGTCAAATATAAATACGATCGTCATTGATAATGCTTCTTCAATTTAATCATATTCCATGCTTCGCGCATACTTTAAATTTGACTTTGTCTGATATTTATGACTCTTGATTTTCATTTTATCATAAAAAAGTGCAAAGATATTGATACTTATTTTCAATCGAGCTCAGTTATCTAAGATATACTGACAATTGCACAACGACAGCTCAACAAACCTGAATGAAAGTTGATTCAGCAGTTCCGTTCACGTTGGAATAACGCATACACCAAGATCAAATGTTTCTATAATATCAGGCAAGAATTGACTTTGGCATAAGCCGAATGTGAGAAGGCACCTGAAACAATTTACTCATAAAGGTTATTGATTTGTGATGAAACGAATTGAAACTGAAACGTTTATCGCCGAAGATTTAAATGTGGTGCCGAATATTATTCTGCTATAAGAACCGTTTGATGTGGCAACGAAAACAATATCTGGCAAATTACATTATTCTTTCTTCTATAGCTCCGTTATTACGAGGGCTGACTCTAAAATTATCGAAAGTTCGAATTAACATAAAAAAACACTGCTAGAAAGAATATTTATAATGCTTTATGCAAATCAGTGTGGGAACAATTAACACCGTTTGAAAAAAGAGCGCTTATGATGTAAGCCACCATTCTGGATCCAAGGTTCAAAAAATAAGTGAAAACATAGCTGCGCAATCTCTTCAAATAGAATATACTTCTTTTCTGATGACAAAAAAGCCGGAGTCAACTCAGAGTAGCACAATTTCATCTACAAGTAACTTGTTGCTGTTGAAACTGCGGAAATTTACTAACGAAAAAAAAGTTGAAGGCAGAAAAAAATCCAAGGAGTTATTTCTACCTAAAGATATATAGTTGCCCATATAATGATGAAATAATACAAAGATATATACCAAAACCTGGAAAAGCCTCCCATTGGAAACGAAAAATGTCCCATCGACTACTGGTTTGATTCAAATACTGAGACAATGAGAATGTTGCTCTATAGCATTCATGTTTACTTGCGTCTTCTGTTCCGAGTGAACAAATTTTTTCGAAAACTGGTGTAATTCACAGTGATAGCGAAAACCAGTTTAAGTCTCGAAACGTCTCAATGAATTGCTGTTCCTAAATCAAAATGCTCAACATTTCGGAAATGAATAAAACTCTATATTTCTGTGTTTCTCTATAATAGTAATTGAAAATTCAATCATTTTTTTAAAAAAATTATGAATTCTGGGTACATCTACTAATTTCGAAAAACCAATATACACCATCGATAGTCTATCGATAGCCTATCGATAGTTTTTAAAAAAACATCGATATTATCGAAACATCCAACTATCGATGTTTAACGTACACTAGTATAGGATGATAAAAATTGAAATTTTATTTTTTTAACTAAGTGGTTTCAAAAGTTTGAACTGGTTCTCATCAGACATCAGCTCAAAGTGCATACCTGTCTGATGTGATCACTTTCAGTGGGAGATCATGTATATATATATATATATATATATATATATATATATATATATATATATATATATATATATATAAATATATATATATATATATATATATATATATATATATATATATATATATATATATATATATATATATATATATATATATATATATTTACGTTAGCTGCGACAAATTTTCACATCCTTGACTTATATCCACTTGTACTATTTCCTCATTAAGGATAATAATTTGTGATCGCGATGTCTATAAATTAGCAAAGACAACGTATATCGAATCTAAATTTTTTGCTTCGCAGAGAATATTTGAAGCGGGAATATAGAACATTGTATGCAAAGGGATTGTATGCAAGGTAATATGGATCATTTTATTCGATTGCAAGACAATCCTAAATTGTTATGCTAACTTTAAAATTAAAATTCAATAGTGTTAACAACTCTTATTCAAGTTAAGGTTGGTAGGAGTTTGGCCGGAAAATTGATGTAGGGCTGATAGCTATTTTCATTTTTGTAATGCTTCAATATTTCTTCAAAAAGCGATGGTATCATCGAATTTTCAAATGGCAACAATCTTGTAAGAATTTTAACCAAGCAGCACTAAAACACTTTTAGGCCTTTCAAGTCCCCAGGTCGGGAAGTTGTTCTGCCTGCCATGCTTCAAAAGAAAGGAATGCTCACCAATTCTTGGCTTATACAAATTTACAAATTTTGTTTAATGGTAAGTCATGTACCTGCAGCCTGGAGGACAGCTGAAGCTGTTTTTACACCCAATACGGGTAGAATCAACCATACGTACATGAAGGACTACAGGCCAATAGGCCTGATTTCTTTCCTTATTAAAGCTTTTGAATGATTTTCAGACCTTCACTTAAAGACAACACATTGATCTCAAGCTCTATTGAGAGCCCAAAACGTGTACATGAAAGGAAAATGTGCTAAGACGGCTCTCTATAGGGAAGCCCTCGAAACAACAGCCATTATAGAGCGCCTCCACTAAAGCAATACCCAATTCGCTATATCTAGCCATATAAGCAACATGCTTCAGCAAAGGCTCATATAGCTGGATTGGGTGGAGCACAAACCATAAGGAAGCTGTACAGAGGTACGCCCCAAGTTAGGTTCTACCTCCTCTTTGGTGAAATCTCATAACAAATACAATTTTAAAGAGTTTGATGACTAAGGGTCTGATGGTAGTGGCATATATTGATAGCATTGCGATCTTAATCACGAGTTAGTTTCTGCATACCCTTGGGGCTGGTTTAGGGGTGCGTGAATATCGAATGACTTGGCATCAACTCCAAAAAGACCGATCTTGCACTCTTCACTAGGAAGTACACAATTCCTGCATTAGGTCCAATTAGGTTGGGCGGCACCATTTTAAGTCTCAAATCACAAACTAAGTACTTGAGCCTTCTTCTGACCAGCAAGCTCACATGAAAGATAAATTTAGAGGAAAGAGTTAAGTGGTCAAATACCGAATCGTCAAACCGAATCTTGTAGTGACAATAAATAACAAATATTTGGGTTTTTAATATTTTAAAAGATTTGTGTGCGGTAACCGCACATTGTTCTGAAACCCTATAACTTCAAATACAATCATCGCATCGAAACGAAAATTCAAATGTGAAATGGCTTTAATGCAAAGCAGGATTGGTAGGCATCTGACAATCGTTTTAGCAATGAAATGCCAAAACTATGCAGTTTTGTTATTTTGTACTAACAGATACTAACAATAAACATTCATCTGTAAAACATCTACAATGAAAATAAGTAAACAGTATTTAAATTTTCCAAATTTCAGCATCTGTAAATATCTTTCTGTCTCTGTATCTTTCAATGAAAGTCATCAGCTGAGAGTCCACAGAGTAGATTGATTTGACGTGAAGGAGTTTTGAACGACCTTTGAATGCACTGCTGGTAAAATGTTGCAAGTACTAAGCATTTTTATTCTTTACATTAAAAGCGACGCTGCTTTCGAAGTTTCATATAATAAGTCTCCGATAGATATGAATAGATTGATATGGACAACAAGTGTTCTTTTCGTAAATTTTGGATTTAAACGAGTGAGAGCCCTGAAAACCTTTCCATTCTATGAGTTTCAATTTAATATTGAGGTCAAAGTAATACATGACCTTGCAAACAGGTGGGCTGCAATAAAAAGCACTTGTGGTGGAATATGCACTCAAAATCTGCACGATTCCTCTTATTTTCTTCAAATGTTCGTGTTGCTAGCAGTTCTGATGCACCCGTTTTTTTCTATATATTAAAGGTAAAAATATGTTTTCCAACCATCTCTCAACTAAGACTTCGTCGTAGTAACTTCTATTGAATCTTTTTTCCATAAGAAAACACATAAGATTCTACCTCTTGTTAACCGCAAAAGTCTTTATGAGGTTCTTGTAATATATATATATATATATATATATATATATATATATATATATATATATATATATATATATATATATATATATATATATATATATATATATATATATATATATATATACATATATATATATATATATATATATATATATATATATATATATATATATATATAGATATATATATATAGATATATATATATATATATCAAAACATTTCAGTGAAAAAATCTCAGGAACGCGCCATCTAATTGAACTGAATTTTTCAGGATACGTTGGTGTATATGCAGAATAGTGCCAAGTTACACTAAAAGGTAATAATCTTTAACCCTTTGGCGCCAACGGCCATTTTAGTGCTATTTTCAATAAATCTATTTTTCTGCCACCAATTAACTTTCACAAAAATAATGTTTCTGAAATGAATTTCGATGAATGTTTTGGACCACGTCTGATAGAAACGATTTGGGAGTGCGAGCAACTCTGTGCCAGAGTTGCCATTTTGAAAAAATTGCTTGTTGCCCTATGAATTCTGGTTCAGTTACCAGGTTTTAATGAAATTCACACAGTAGCTCTTACTGTTAACAGTATTTGGTAGAAAGTTGGTTACAAAATGGTGTTGGTGCTACCAGCTATGGTCATTTTGGTTCCTTGGGTTTTGAAAATTTTCTAAGGAAAATAAAGCTTTTTGCCCTATAACTTCCAGTACAGTCATGTAATCAAAACGAATTGCGTTTGATACATGGAATTTATTATAGGCATTATGGAGAAGAAATCAGGTTAAAAAACCATGCTAGGGTTGCCAGCTATTGTTGGTTTTGTATTTATTTGCAATATCTTTATTAAGCGATTTGATCGTAAAATTTTTAAACGGCAATGATTTTGTAGTGACAATAAATAACAAATATTAAGTTTTCGAAAATTTGAAAACTTTTACGACTGGCAGCCCTAAATTTCTTCGTAGCCCTAAAACCTCCAACATAGTCATTGAATCAAAACAAAATTTGCAAGGTAGGTTGATTTCAATGTGAAGCAGGTTTGGTTCATTTTTTTGGGCTTTTGATGCTAGCGAAGGGTTGCCAACGCGATGCATTTTATGCAATTTTCGTATCAATAAATGCTTGCATTAAGAATTCATATCGCGAACATTTACAATGAAAATAAGTTACCAATGTTTTGGAACCAAACATTTTTCGTTTTTGTGTGTGCATTTTTCTCTCCCTGTAACTTTCGACGAAATCATCGGATAAAATCGAAATAGATAAAGTTATTTAATTTTGACGTGAGTCAATTGTGGGAGATTTTTAATTGCAGTGCAGGTAAAGTGTTGCAAGCACTGAAAATTTACTTTGCTTCGGCTATGTTATGCTGCTCTCAAAGTTTTGCAGTATTTGACTTTCCTAAATCCTAAAATTCATGCAAGCAATAGTCCTGAAATCCTTTCCACCCTATGAGTTTAAATGAATTCTTAAGATCAAAGTTGGTTTGCATTTGAAACGGGTTGGAGCCCTTGAGGTAGATTATGCACTCAAAGTCTGCACGATTCTTCTATTGTTCATCGAAAATTAGTATTTCTAGCGGTTCAGGTGCGGTTAAGTTTTTTTTTGTCTGTGCTCAATGATGGCTGCGACGAACTAGAAAGTTGCGCTTTATATTTGATGCCTTATGTTAAGCTTAATTGTGGTTTTAAATTTTACTTTTTCGTGCAATTCAGAAGAAAGAAGATTATTTTTCATACCTGTCTTTAGAATTCACATATAAATATGTCATTATGTCCAAGCATCTTCTAAATTTTTCTTTTACCGACCATTTTACTTCTCAAATCGTTTAATCCAGTGATTTAATCATAGCCAGTATGGCAAGAAAAAAAAGTGACATTCAAAGTGCATACAATAAATTTATGTATCACTGAACGAGTTTGTTAGTCACAAAAAAAGGTAACACCGAAAAAGAATTCTCAAAATAACTCGTAAGAAAGGTTACTGTGATAAAATTTTTCTTTCGTTCAATATCTCTTTCACAAGAAATGTGAGTGCTTATTAAGTGAAAGTGATCACTAATTAATTCAATTAGAATCTATTGCTGTAACAAACTTAATAGAATATGCAAATTACATAAATTCATATAAACAACTTCAAAGTAAAATCAAACACAGCATTTTCAAATCAATGAACCCAACGACTTCAAATACTTTAGAGTACTTTTGAAATTTTGTTTCATATATTTTCTGCAAGAGCGAATATGTCCTAATCAAATGCTTCAATCTTGTTAATAATATAATTCAATATTCATTTAAACTAAGAAACCTTGTTTGAGTAGCTGTAATTCAATGAGTGAATACTTCGAATTGGGAAGCATCCACGAAGCCTTTGTGCTAGATTGGGTCGATAAGTTTAATTTCAGCAAAATCAATTACGTGCGATAATTTTCAGGTTAATAACACGAAAAATTATCTGAAGTATATGCAGTTTAAATGTTGTTCGTTCAGATTTTGAAAAATGATTTCATTGTTACTAAAAACTACTTGAAACCAGTACTTAGCTAAATAATCAAGTACTTAGCTCAATAATAAATAAAATAATCGAAGAAAATCTATAATGAAATTCAGAAACTCATGTCAATATTTGAAAAAATTGGAAATGTCCTTCTTATTTAGTTAATCTGTTTCGAAGGTCCTTACATCACTTCTTTCCAGAATGCATTGATAGATCTGCATTAAGGTCTGTTGATTATGTGAATGTCGTATTGAGTTCATTACTGCACTGGAAGCTATAACGCAACAAATATTTATTTTGCTGAAGGAATTTTTAAGATTCGATACGCAAAAATTACCATAGTTACTAGTTTCAACCTAATTTTTCAACTGAATTTCTACCAAACGTGGCTTACAGTAGGGCCCAAGTTAGAGTTGGGTCGTACTCAAATTTTCACATACTAGATAATTCTAGTACACTCAGAAAAATATGTTTCCGAAAATCAATGAAAACATTTACTTGTTTACGAGATGTGAAATCTTCCACAAATCAAATAAACTTTTATTTGATATCAGTAATTTGTATAAATATCATGTAAAAATTTCTAACATTCAACGGAATACAATTTTTGCTTTACCTTATTTCAAGTAAGTAATTTTCCTCAAATCTTGTAAATTTTGTCTATGAATTTAGTAAATTATATCTACACCGCGAATATTTTTTTCTATGTTTCAACAACTACCATGCTTCAATATGCGACGAAAAAATTGATAGTTTTTATGACTTCTATGAACATTTCCTCTTCACAATTAAAGGGTCGATAGCTTAGCTCGCTAACGTGTCAATTCAAAGCAGCGATCTACCGCTCGTGGGTTCGAATTCCGCCGGGTTCATGGTTGACTTTGTTCGTCTTCAGTTGTCCTAACTCCATTGGTTAATTATCACATTATAGCTTAAATTGGCGACTAGGCATAAATAATACTAGCGCTTCAAAAAATAAGAAAAAAATGTGGCACTTTGAAAATAGGAAAAAATGGGAAATTTTTTTTTTCAGAGTTTTTGCGTGCCAACAACATGCGATGCTTTCAAAGCGGTCCCCCATCTAAGTAGTAGCCACGCGCAGCACTGCTTAACTTCGGTGATCGTACGTGAACCGATTTATGCCAGATGCCAGATGTTCTTAAAACTATATCAAATTTTACTCAGGGCAAGTGCAATATCAGTGCTTGAAATGAATAAATTCGTTTCTTTCGATTGAGTAAATATTTCTTTGAAACTATACCAAGTTTTACTCCGGGCAAGTACAATATTTGTTCTTTGAAATGAAGAAATTTCTTTCTTTGGATTGAGTAAATATTTTTTTTAGCGCAGAATCATTATCAATTTTTTTTGATAATGTGTTCATTTTTCTTCAAAAAATAGAAGTATTTTTCTCAGTGTAATTACAAATGATATTCTTATGAAATATATACTGAACTAATACGGAATTAATTTTTAAGTATTTTAAGTAAAATTTGTTCACAAAATACAAAATAAAGACAAAACTAAGAAATAAAACCTAAGCCATAAGAAGGTACAGTACATTATTCTGTAAAACTGCCAGCAACTAGACCGCATACTTGTGGAATCAAAAGTTTTTGTAGAGTAACATGAATAAAGGAGTGTTTTACAAAGTTTTACAACGATAAAGAGTTTTCGACTCACTTTTGAGTTTTCTGAATCAATTTCCATTGACATTTTATTCTCCTATATGTTGGCATTGACCTACAACAGGTTCAAATACCACCATTCAATTCTACTACCCATATAAACTACACCAACCATAAAATCATTTTCCTTAAAATGTTAAAAAGTCTACAATGTCTTTCACAAGACGATTTTCTTCAAACAAAAACGAGAATGACAAACATAGCTAATAGCAATATACTTTCTTTGGCCTTGACAGCCCATAAATAACAGCACAAAACTAACGAACAAAAAACATTTGTCTGAGCATAAATCAATCAGAAGTTACAATTTTCCAGCAAGCTGTCTAGCATCACTTGTAAGCGACGCTTGCTCCGTCTTCAAAATTTACATTCGACCGTTACTTTCACTCTTCTCAAAATATTATACTTATCTTTCTTCGAGCAACTATGAAAGAAAGGAGACTGCTGAAAACAAATTTAAGTCACGAAAAATAAAACAGCAATACGGAAATCCCGAATGGGCTAACTATTTGAATAAGAGTTTTTCTGTATATTAATGTGCAGTGAAAGTTGAGTAAAGAGTAGTGTTTCAATTGATCAGTAGGTTTGAAAGCCAACTTTGGTTCAGGAATTCAGCTTCGTTCAACAATAATTTTTCTTATTAAACCTAGTTTTCCCATATTGTTTAGTAAAAAAAATGCAAAACATGAATGATTTTATTTTAAACGTGTAATAAATAGTAGATAAATGTGCTTTAAGACCTTATACTCGTATATAAAGGGATAGCCACTGTGACGGGTCAAAATATTTTTTTTTTACTTTAAATGAACCTATATTTTTGAATGATAAGTCATTCAAAAATATAGGTATGAAATTCGAGATCAAAATTTCGAAAACTTTTGGAGCTATCGTCACTTTAGTGAGAGCAGGTGTTTCCTGAGATATATGATTTTCGAGTAACGAAAATATATTCAAAACTTTGATCGCGTTTTTCTCAAAACGACTTTTTTTAATTTGGTCGCTTCAATAACTCAACCAAATATCAGCGATATTCAAATTTGTTTTTGTTTTATTCGACTTTATAGTGACTAAAGTTGCAATTAACCGATTTTCAAAATTTTAATTTTTAAGGTTTTTTAAAGTTGTTTGAATCAATTGATCACCATTTTCTTTCAAATCAAAATGAAAAAAATCAGCTACGTTCAACGATAACTACGTTTATACAGCTCATTATGCAATTTGAATTTTTTTCTTCAGATGACCCGTTTATGTGAAATTGATGTGACCATGGAGGGGGAATTTTTTCGGGGTTCGACAAGAAACGGTTTTATATTTTTAATAAAAATTTTGGAAAATAATTTTCAATGTACACCTAATAAAATAAAAAAAAAACACCTGATTTCCAAATTCCTTTGTTTTCTCAGTTGAAAAAACTCCCGAAAATAACATATTTTTTCGGCAATCACAGTGGCTATCCCCCTTAAACATAAGTAAGACAAACTATATTCTTCCAGAAGAAAAAAGTTTTACTACTTCAATAAACCTCAAAATTGTCATTTTGCCGATAAATGAAAACGAAAGATTTGCATAAAGCATACAAAAATCTATGTATTTTCTTTATTTTTTTCTCATTTTTTAGTGTTTGTTGTCGTTCACTTCATTGCCCGCGAGCAATTTTTATGAAAACTTATGTCAACTCAAATGTCGGAACAATACGACCAGATATTTATTGAAATGTACTTAAAAAAATTAACAGTATCTACGAAGAATATTATTCGCGAATGACCGATGAAATTCAGTTTAAGTGGATAGTAGCAGAAAAAATTGTAGTTTTGTCACTAGCAAAACAAGCAAATGTCGAAATTTGATCAAAAGGACGAATCTAATAATGGTAAGTAAAGTAAATGACATAAAGCAAATTCAAAATTAGCGCGAACAGATACTTTTTTTATTTTTTTGATTTTATATTTCATAAAATTTTCAATATGTAATTTGCAAAGTATTTTTAAAAAAACTGGTTATTTAATTTGAAAACTAACTTCTCAAAAAGGTCTCTAATTCGATTCGTTCTGCTTTTATCAATCTCAAATCATTACCCTCACAAAATCTTCTCTACCTTACACATTTCTTTTCATGACTATTTCTCATCTTTCCGACCCAAACGGTATCATTCATCACTCAACTTGCTCGTAAGTTGTAGTCATCTTTTAATGTTCTCGGTGATCAACTAATACACACTAGACACACATTTCTCTCATCAATCAACCGAAAACATCCAACAGAGCGCAGTCACTGTAGAACATAATCAGGGAACAACTAGATAATCGATGAATGAATGGATATAAAAACCGAAATATCTGTTTTCTTCTTATTAATAATGTGCAAACACTTTTTTCCCTTAGGATGAAACAGCTATATTCTGGATACTTTCTTTCATTGAAGAGAGAAAGTCACGGACAAATTAATTGGCAGTTATTTCGATAGATTTTCTGTGGGTCAATCAAATTGACTCGTAAAATGTATAGTGTATGAGAAATTTCCCAAAGCTGCAGAACAACTATTAATATCTTTCATCAAGCTTCTGTGACTTAAACAAAGTAACATTTTAAAGTAATATCTAGCCTTTCGACGCTACGCATATGTGACGTAAAGCGTTGTTTTGTAAATCATAGACTATTCGTCAAAGAAAAAGTAAAGATATTGAAAATAAATTTACTTGGATAGAACGATAAAAATATGCTCAATAATGAGTTGCATTTGCTATATTAGCTAAGAACATATGGTCTTATGTGACTTCAGAAACGTATCCAATCACATCAGCCTCCACCATATTTGAAATTCAAACAAATCATTTCAAATTAAATTGGTTTAAAAGAAGCCACTAATTACGGCTACTACATTGTAAATAAAATAAGTTCTTCCATAGCCTAGAAGTTCGAATCTTCCAGAAAAATTTGTTAGCAAAGATATTTAAAACAAATTCATTCACTTGATTTAATGCATCTGCAACCATTTCAACCAACGTTATACGTGAACCATCTCTGTTTTTGACTGCTGCGTATTTCCCGACTCCAAGTTGAATGAAGCATGACTGCTGGCCTGATTATTTGACGGACACAACTGAGGCTCTAGCATGCGCGCGTATGTTAACCCTCCAACTTTGGCAAGAACGCTGTAGTGAAAGTGGAAAAGCGCTGGACGGCTAAGCTGGCTAGTCTTTTTGAGCCTTGTGTAAGAGTACAAAAAAAAACATAAACATACGAGAAACAACCTCGAATATCGCTTACAGTATTTATTTATTTAGCTATATATATATATATATATATATGTTTTTCTTTGCTATTTTGGCGGCAATGTGCCGCTTTGTACTCATTGTGTTATGGTGGACCTCCGAGCCTGAAACTAAAAGAAAACGATATGTGAGTGTGGCACAACTTATCCAGCGTCTAATATCACTCACACACCCACACACGAAAATGTTACGTGTTCTACTTGCGTGGCCGGCATTCTTCTCCGCTTGGCAATAAACGCGACGCGCTCACGAGAAACGAACTACTATATTCCTGTTTAAGGGAGAACACACGAAAACAAGAATATAATGCGCGAGGAGAGGAGTACCATCTCCGTATTTACGTCCTGGAAAAACTACCGCATGTACGTGTAGCGCAGCGTCACACTCGTCGTCAAGGGAGAACGCACAAGACGATGAACATGACCCGCAAGGAGAGGAGTGCCATCTCCATACAAACGCACTCGGTAAAACTAATGCACATACAAGCATATCGACACCATCAAGGGAGAACACACAAGATGATGGACGTGCAACGAGGGGAGAGGAGCACCGTCTCCACACACATGAAAGGGGAGAGCCACCAATCATGTGTTCACTCGATCGATGCATTAGCAAGGGAGGAGAACCGTCCCAAACGAATTATAATTATCGCGCTTAGTAACCGACGAGAACATTACCCCGAGAATTTTGCACTACTGTACATAGGTAGTACATCGACATCATCAAGGGAGAACAACGCAAGATGATTAGCGTAACGAGGGGAGAGGAGCACCATCTCCACACACATGAAAGGGGAGAACCACCAGACATGTACTCGCACGGTCGATGCACTACAGGGAGGAGATCCATCCCAAATAAAACAAAATTACTATGCGTAGGGAGGAGAACCATCCCGGATACCCGACGGACACATTAAAACGTAAAAAAACTTACGAACGCCACGCCACGATCAAAAGAGTTAGTTCATATTTCT
Organism: Nemotelus nigrinus; assembly: GCA_947369275.1. Taxonomy (NCBI): domain Eukaryota; kingdom Metazoa; phylum Arthropoda; class Insecta; order Diptera; family Stratiomyidae; genus Nemotelus; species Nemotelus nigrinus. The sequence goes on from OX376373.1 coordinate 81,938,445, forward strand.
CTGATGCATTCAATAAACTCATAGCAAATAACAACAATATCTACATGCTACTCTAGGTTTTTTTTTTTAATTTTAGACAATAAAGACCACACTCAGTGAATAACTCACCAAAAATCCTTCTTGCTTCACAACACTTACAACAATATTCCTTTCACACTTTCCAATTACACCCGTTTTAAAGCGCGGCACCATACGGAATGCTGAGGCTCTTATCAGCCGTAACATTCCGAGGATCTAGCAACGAGCACAAGTGACTCATACATACACGCAAAGGATACAGGACAAAGAATACAGGACAAACGACAGATACACGAATACACACCTTTTCTTTGCTTACATTCGGCCATCCTGCAACAAACTCGACTCGAGTTATGGATCTGGATCCTCAGCATCACTTGTTAGAACAACTCCATCTTCCCCGCTTTCGCTGTCAGTCTCGTCTGATATGCCTCCGGGGATGCTCCATGGTTTGATTCTGTCCACCGCAATCACTCGCTCATAACCTCCTCTTCTCGTTGTTCGGTGACTCCCTTGCATGTCTTTAACGATGTATCTATCATTTGGTAACACTCTTTTGACGACAAACGGGCCGCTGTACGGTGGAACTAGCTTTCTACTAGTGTTGGCTGCCAGTTCTGTCTTCTCGATCAACACCAGATCACCTTCTTTATAATTTCTTGGCTTCTTCCGTTTCTTATCGAACTGAATTTTTTGTTTTTCTTGAGCTTGTTTAATATTTTCTCCAGCTAAGTTTCTTTCTGCCACCAGGTCATCAAGAATTCGGGACGTCTGACTGACTTCATCACTTAATAAGACATCCGTACCTCCTCTTGGTTTAAATCCAAGCATAAGTTCGCTGGGTGTTTTTCCTGTACTTTTATTCACCACATTGTTTATGGCAAATTGCACCTGCTTGACATTTTCATCCCATAATTCTTCTTCAAGGGTAGTGGTCATCAACGCTGATAAAATGGATTTATTTAATCTTTCAATCTGCCCATTCGCACGGGGTGTAGCCACAGCATTTCTGATATGCTTGATCGCATTTTGATCGCAGAAATATGTGAACGCTTTTGAGGTGAATGAGCTTCCCTGATCTGAAATTATCTCCTTCGGTATTCCATAAACTGAGAATAAATCCCTGCAGAAGTCAATAACGTATTTTGTGTGCGTGGTTTTGACTGCTCTTATGCACAGAAATTTGGTGAACGGATCGACCAACGCGATGATATAAACATTTCCCCGCTTACTTTTTGGGAATGGCCCCAAATGATCAATGTGCATGGTTCTCATAGGTTCAGGTACTTTTGGGATCGGATGCAAATATCCTTCCTTTTTTCCTGCCTTTCGCTTATTAAACAGACATTTAATACAGCATGCAATATACTTTTCAACGTATTGTCGCATCCGAGGAAACCAATAGTTCTCACACAAGCGATAGAGTGTTTTCTCGACCGAAAAATGACCTAAATCATCATGAGCAGCTTTAACAACTTGATTTCGCATGCCACGTGGGACTACCCATTGAATTCCTCTTGCCGTAATCCTGTATATTCTTCCTTCTCGTAATGCATAGTTCTTGTATACACTCCTCTCGTAATCAGTTTTCGGTGGTTTCATTAGCACCTTATGGATTTCTTGAATTTTTTCATCTGTTAACTGTCCTGCCAGAACCCAATCAGCTTGGGATATTTGCATTACTATGTGCTCTGCTACTGGATTCCGACTTAAGGCGTCAACATGTTTCATTCGCGTTCCAGGTCTGTAAATAACTTTGAAACAAAATTCTTGAATTTGTAACCACCACCTAGCTATTCGCGGTATGAGTTCTTTCTTATTCTTCGTAGCTTTCAAAGCATTACAATCGGTGACAACAGTGAACTCTGATCCAAATAAGTAGCTTCGAAATTTTTTTAACGATTCCACGACCGCAAGGGTTTCAAGTTCATATGAATGAAATTTGCTCTCGAGATCAGTGGTTTGCCTGCTGAAATACGCTACAGGGTGCAGTCGACTGTCTTGTTGATATTGCAATAAGATACCAGCTACGCCCAACGAACTAGCGTCGGTGTGAACCTCGGTAATAGCATTAGGGTTGAATAAGGCTAATACGGGTCTGTCCACCAGGATACTCTTTAATTTTCGAAATGCATCGTCCTCTACTTCTGTCCATTTCCAGGCACAGTTTTTTCTAATCAACGAAGTTAATGGGCGAGCTATGGTCCCATAGTCCTTCACGAAATGCCGAAAGTAGCCTGTTAGTCCCAAAAATTGTCGGATGTTCTGCACTGTTTTAGGTGTTTCAAAATCAGCCACTGCCTTGGTTTTTTCAGACCCGGGTTGTACCTTGCCATTGCTTATAGTGTATCCCAAAAAGGTAACTGACGTCATAAGAAACGAACATTTCTTTAAGTTTAGTGTAAGTCCTTCTTTGCGAAAAATCTCCAAGACGTTTCGAAGGCCATCCAAAGCTCGAGGTATGGTGTCGGCATGCAGTAGTACATCATCTAGATAGACTGACGCAATGTCTCCCACTGGTCTGAGTATCCTATTCATCAGCCTTTGGAAGAGTCTGGGTGCATTAGTCAGCCCGAAAGGCATTCGTTCGAATTCATACTGACCAGCCGGTGTTACAAACGCAGTATATCGTTTTGATTCCTCCTCCATAGGTATTTGGTGGTAGCCTGAACGTAAATCGAGACTAGTGAAGAAGATACCCCCATGTAATCTATCAATCTGATCGTCGATTCGAGGAAGAGGATGATTGTCTTTGATAGTTACTGAGTTTAGTTTCCTAAAATCGACACAAAGTCGAGACTCTCCATTTTTCTTCTTCACCAATACTATTGGAGACGCGTACTCCGAATTAGACTCTCGGATGATGTTATTCGTCAAAAGATCATTGACAATATCATTCACAACATCTTGCTCGTGTCTTGCCATTCGATAAGGGCGAAAAGAAAACGGCTTGTCTTCTTGCAACCTTATTTTCATTTGCACTGATTCTGCGCAACCAATTTCGTCTATGTTTATGGATATACAATCACGGTACTCTTGAAGAAGATCTAATAATTGTCGTCGTGTCTCGTCGTCGATTTGTCCTACATTAATATCTTCTGCCTTCAAGTCTGGCGTGTTTTTGGTTTCAATTCGAAAAATATTTTCATTGCTCATAGCACTTTCATCACAAGGCCAAGCTCGAGCCACAATTTTGTTGGCTTTAAGAACGATGTCTGCATCTGACAGATTTGTTATTGGAACCGAAATTTCCTTGTTCTCGTTGATTGAGAAGATTCCCCGGGGTAAACAAGATTCCCTCCCTTCTTGGGGACGTAAACTAGCCTCCAGGTATGCTATTCCGGAATATTCATCAGATTTGAGTGTAATGGTGTTCTGATGTTTAGGTGGTATTATATACGTATCTGTTGCCCGCAGAATGATTTTTCTAATAGGGGTTTCTAACTTGCACGCTGATAATAGGTCCTGTTCGCCATCTCGTTCAAGAAATCGTAACGACTCCCCGCTCTTGATAACGATGACATGTGGTAGCTCCGTAAAAGTTCTTCCTACAATGACTGGAATGTTCTGCTCACTATCGGAAACTACAACTGCCTCTACCACAGCAGTGACCTGATCGACCTCAATTTCAATTTTCGTGGATCCTCTACTACAAGTTGATCCATTACCATAACCACGCAAAGTTACACGTTCTTGAGTACAAACCGCTAATTCCAAACGTCGAGCCTCACTCCAGGTAATTATCGTACAGGAGCTTCCAAAGTCGATGTACGCTTGTGTAGTGTGGCCATTAATTTTAATTTCCTGATAATATTTTTCATTCGCTTTATCTGGCGCTGGTGTTTCGAGCAGCGCTACCATTTTGCTCGAATCAGCTCTCGGTCTCTTTGGGCAATTTTTTTCTTTGTGGTGATAACTTCTACATACCCCACATCGAACGTCAAAAATCTCCGTGGAACTGCACTTATTAGCAAAATGCCCTTGTTTACCGCACTTGTAACATAAAATATTAGTGCTTGTCCCTTGGCTCCGCTTTTCGAAGCGTTCGTAAGGCTTCACTTTGAGGGACCCCCTTTGGCTGTGGGGCTTGAATGCCGCCAACACTGGCTCATTAAGACGACTCAAGTAATTTAGGAGTTCTTCCGGGGATTTAAAACAACTCGCTTTTGCACCCGTTTTTGCAACTCGATCATCCATTCCCCCAACAATGCATGATACCGCCTTTTCTCCACTTATACCACAAGTATTTAACAAGGCGAGTTTTTCGTAATAGTATTTCAAATATGACTCTTCGTGCTTTTTACGACGCCTTATCATTTCCACCAGATTTTCATAAAAATCTCCCGTGGGCGGAAAGGCTTGCAATAATTTGATTTTCCACTCAGGCCAAGAATATTTAACCGATCCTAGGCTTTTATACCATACCTCTGCCAATCCACGTAATTTCGATACCGCAAAATAAATTGTTGCTTCCTCAGGCCACCTGAAAATTTCCATGAGCTCGTCGATTTTTTTACACCAAGCTTCAGAGGACTGATGGCGATCTTCCGGATTGAATACTGGCACTGCGTCACCTTTAAGTTCAATACCAGATGGTCTTGAATTATTTTTTTCAATAATTGAAGTCAATGCTTCAGTAAGTCTATCCAATGACGCCGTAGTAGATCGCGAGTCACGCCGAGACCTCCTTCTATGATCATGATCGTCACGGCGAGAGGTCGATGGAGTGGGACTGCGGTCTTGATGTCGAGATTTAGTCTTCGCGCGTCCCATAATGATAATAAGTCTAACCCATAAACAGTAATTTAGTGACATGTTCAATATGTAAATTATAATGCACACGATGCATATGCGAAAACTACAACTACATAACAATGTATTTCCAATTATACACACAAGAAAAAAAAGATGCTCGGATGTCCAACCACTTTGCTGTAATTTTTCTTCTACATTCATTATCATTAGCTCGGTGTTTCTATCCCACTTCTGATATGTAAGAGTACAAAAAAAAACATAAACATACGAGAAACAACCTCGAATATCGCTTACAGTATTTATTTATTTAGCTATATATATATATATATATATGTTTTTCTTTGCTATTTTGGCGGCAATGTGCCGCTTTGTACTCATTGTGTTATGGTGGACCTCCGAGCCTGAAACTAAAAGAAAACGATATGTGAGTGTGGCACAACTTATCCAGCGTCTAATATCACTCACACACCCACACACGAAAATGTTACGTGTTCTACTTGCGTGGCCGGCATTCTTCTCCGCTTGGCAATAAACGCGACGCGCTCACGAGAAACGAACTACTATATTCCTGTTTAAGGGAGAACACACGAAAACAAGAATATAATGCGCGAGGAGAGGAGTACCATCTCCGTATTTACGTCCTGGAAAAACTACCGCATGTACGTGTAGCGCAGCGTCACACTCGTCGTCAAGGGAGAACGCACAAGACGATGAACATGACCCGCAAGGAGAGGAGTGCCATCTCCATACAAACGCACTCGGTAAAACTAATGCACATACAAGCATATCGACACCATCAAGGGAGAACACACAAGATGATGGACGTGCAACGAGGGGAGAGGAGCACCGTCTCCACACACATGAAAGGGGAGAGCCACCAATCATGTGTTCACTCGATCGATGCATTAGCAAGGGAGGAGAACCGTCCCAAACGAATTATAATTATCGCGCTTAGTAACCGACGAGAACATTACCCCGAGAATTTTGCACTACTGTACATAGGTAGTACATCGACATCATCAAGGGAGAACAACGCAAGATGATTAGCGTAACGAGGGGAGAGGAGCACCATCTCCACACACATGAAAGGGGAGAACCACCAGACATGTACTCGCACGGTCGATGCACTACAGGGAGGAGATCCATCCCAAATAAAACAAAATTACTATGCGTAGGGAGGAGAACCATCCCGGATACCCGACGGACACATTAAAACGTAAAAAAACTTACGAACGCCACGCCACGATCAAAAGAGTTAGTTCATATTTCTCTGATGCATTCAATAAACTCATAGCAAATAACAACAATATCTACATGCTACTCTAGGTTTTTTTTTTTAATTTTAGACAATAAAGACCACACTCAGTGAATAACTCACCAAAAATCCTTCTTGCTTCACAACACTTACAACAATATTCCTTTCACACTTTCCAATTACACCCGTTTTAAAGCGCGGCACCATACGGAATGCTGAGGCTCTTATCAGCCGTAACATTCCGAGGATCTAGCAACGAGCACAAGTGACTCATACATACACGCAAAGGATACAGGACAAAGAATACAGGACAAACGACAGATACACGAATACACACCTTTTCTTTGCTTACACTTGGCTTAACCGTTGCCAGGGAGTGGTATACTTCTGCCATTATTAATTCTTGAAAGGGTACGGTTACTTTAGGAAACACCTGATATCGGGAAGGTGGGTACACCATACTGCCAATACTGTGTGTCTGGACTCGATTATGCTCAGTTCATATTCTTTGTATGCAGCCACTTCGTAAATTTGAGACGCACCAGTGAGTTCACCCTGGTCACACCTGAGACGGTCTTGGATGCAATGGTGCAAAACGAGAAGAACTGGCGCACAGTATGGCTCACATACGTTGAGAAAGTAAAGCGTAAAGCAAAAAGCAGCAGGAAGGTTTCCTTACCGACCCTTGAGCTGTGATAATTTTTGAAGTCCGCGGTTACCGATAGGTGAGCCAGCACGACTGGGTTAAAGCGGTACTTAGGTGGGACTAGGGCTACCAACTCAGTGGATCGGAAATCCGGGTGGAAAATTAAAAAAATGAGTGAAAAACAATTTTATTTATTTAAAATTATATTTCTTTACACAAGGAGTTACTTGTAATGTCTTTTGATTTGCAAGGATAAAGCTATCGAATTCTTTAAATGTGTAATTAAAATTTGTGCATACCTGAATTTCTGATTTTACATGTGTTTCATTAAACCGATTACGACTTTTTCACCACAGTAAATATATATTACCAACTCTGGCGCACTTAAGAGGAGCAAAAGAAGAGTAAATAAGAGGAGCAAAGAGGAGCAATAAGGACGCATGATTTATACGATGATCTTGAACTGCTGAGCTGATAAACAGCCCATCTGAACTGATAAACAACCCAGTTGAGCTAATAAAGAACCTTGTTGAGCTGACAGCACCGTTGGGCTGGTAAATAGGGTAGTTGAACTGACAAACAACCCTGTTAAGCTAAAAGCCCAGTTGAACTGTTTATTAGTTCAAAGATCATCGCTTACGTCATGTCCGGGCCGATAATCGAAGGCACCATGTCCTTATTGCTCCTCTTATTTGCACCCTTTTTGCTCCTCTTAACTGCGCTGGAACTGGTATTATATATATACTGACCACAGTTCGTTTACTTCGCTGAAAACACGATCAGCGGCATCATTTGAAGATAGGGATCGATAGAGCGAATATAACAAGTTCTTTTATTTCTTTGCCCGATTCTTCTTTACATTTTTCAAAAAAATTAAGTTTTCCCTCTTTGTTCTTCTTGCGACAAGGTCATGAACTTCTCGCAGCGAACAGTAATCGTCGTACAATTTATCCTCATTTATTGGCTCATATAGAGAAGCACTCAAATTTTTTATTTAATCAATAGTACAAATCTAGTGCAGTTTACGATTTTTTATCATTAATATTGTATTATTTACAAGCATGTAAAAGCGAGCATAAAATATAAATAAAAATATAAAAATTCCGTAAAGGCAATTTTTGTAAAATTTCCAGGCGAAATTAACTGTATTCCGGGAGCCGGGAGATTTTTTAAGTGAACTGTATTTTTCCGGGAGAATCCCGGAATTCCGGGAGAGTTGGCAGTCCTCGGTGGGACCCAACGTTACATACACCGCAGTTTGAAAAGTCAACCGATGATCTGCTGCGGAAATTTTTTTCGGCCATCTTCTTTAAGAAAAGAGCCATTAACATGTTGTCGTAAGCCGTTAAATACCTTAAATTTTCCAAACAAACGTTAAGAATGTATTGGCTAATAAGATTACGAAAAATGACTTAGGCATATGAATCTTACTATGTGTAGACAATTTGATAAACTATTTGCTTGCAAGTCAAATATTTTTTTTCATCGGTAAACACCCTGCGAAGGTTCTTATTTCATCATGAGAATTTCCAACTAATTCATGCTTTGCTTTCCGAACCATCCGCCAGTACTTTGATCAAGCGTTGGAAAAATTAAGCAAAAGCACTTGTACCTTGCTTATCTTTTGAAAGTTTATCTTTCAATGTAAACTATACTATGGTTCAGTTGAAAATGTTGATAGTTGCAAATCTTACGACAAACTTTTCGTGTCTTTTTGGAATTACTTTTGGAATATGTCCTATAGGCTAGATTGTATCTGTTGGAAGTTAAATTAGAAAATAAATTTGATTTTGTTTTAACCAGATATTAGAGCTCTCCAAAGTGCAATTTTCTAATATTTTTAGTACGCTTCGAAAACCAGTTCACGGTTAATTTTTCATAAAATTCAGTAAATTAGTTGAAATTAAATAAAATAGATCACGACTCACATGAGAGCATTGTAGAGCATGTTGAATTGCTTCACACATACCACAATCTGAGTTTTAATTTACTATCTCTCTAAGTTATCTATATGCACGCAACATTTACATTTTCACTGACACTCTTAATATTATAACGCTAATAAACACACTCATCCAGTTATGCATAATTTTAAACCTATTCCGAAATAGGACTTTGTGCTTGCTACTGCCACATTGTATCTATTGCTGTGCTAAAATACATCTACTCATTTTCTATCCTTATTCGTAATATTTTGGCGCTTTGATTTACGGCAAAATACAAAATTGATGAATCTGTCCATATTATGAATAATTCAAAACAAACATCCTGAACGGATATTGTGAATTATTCAAACATTTCCTGAAAGTGTGTTGAGAGTATAGAGTTTGAGTATGAGGTACCTACGAGAATTTCGAAATTATGGAGAGTATGCAAATATTTTGACGATTCAGTTGAAGATGTTATCCGCTGATATGGAGATTTTTCCAAAACTTTTAAGCTTGCTGGCAATATATGATGATATGAGCATTTGAAGCTTGAGCATGCTTTGGCTTTGTTGTCTCCCACCGTGTGTGGCACGGCAGGACTCATGGACTCAAGGAAACAAATTGAATCTCCAATCAATCCAAACTTCATGGACTCAGGCCATCGGGCCATTTTTTGGCTCGACCGTGTGTGGGGTAATAGTAGGCCGAGTTTGGACAATTCAAAAAATGGACTAGTCGTATGTGTTGAAGCCTCAGTCCAAACAACGTGGTAGTCTTGCATCACACACTGACCTGTGACAAGCTCATTGACTGTTTCTGTAATTATTTGATAGTAGTGGAAATGCTTTTGTGTTGGAAGATATCGAAAAATATACGTCACATGAATGTAAATTAGGTATGTATATTATTTGACCCAAAGCCTGCAACTGCTTGCCAAGTACCGCAAAATAGCGGTCAATCTTTCGTGAGGAGTGATAGTTTAACTCATATTTGTATCCATTCGTTTGACAAATGGGGTGACCAACTAAAGCAACGTGTTATGTGTCGTGTCATCCATTTTTAAATAATTTTGCCAATCAGAAGGCTCAATTGTGAGTTCTTTTACCAAATTTTACAATTTTTGGCAATAGTTGCTTTATGTAGATGCAAGCTGATATTGCAAAAAAAAATTCTTTCGCTTGCTTCTGATCCATTATTAGAATAAAACTATTTTTTTTTTCAAGTTTATCTTTGTTTTTTTTCTAAATTAATAACAGAGAATGAAATGGACTGACTAGATCGAGGCCCTATCGTGAGTGGCGAGCTAAATTGGACTTAAGCCAAATGGACTCAAGCTAAATGGACTCAGGCCATTTGGACTGCTCGTGAATGGGGGCCTTAACATGTCGTATCATCCATTCTTAAATAATTTTGCCAATCAGAATGCTCAAGTATGAGCTATTTTACCAAATTCACCTGACTCATTTGTTTCCGTTTGGCAAGCCATCTTTTTTTGCCACTTCCTTTTTGGTTTTCGTTTCTTTATGTAGATGCAAGTTGCAATTGCAAAAAACTCCTCCATATGTTTTGGATTTTTTATTCAAGTTTATCATTATTTTTTTCTAAATTAATGACAGAAAATGGAGTGGACTGACCGGATCAATGATATAAAAGTATAGAGGATATGCGAATAGCATATACGTATATTGTACGTGACTGTTGCCAGAAACAATTGTATGAATATGGGTGAGAACGCAGTGTTCTGACATTCCCAGGTGTTCTAGCATCGTTCCAGTACCTGGGACTGTCAATTGGAGTTTAAAAAAATCGAGCGTCTTCAAGCCGCGCATTCAGAAAACGTTTTATAATTCATGATCGGGAGCTGCGTTCAAAGAATTTTTGCATTTAGTGGCTTGTGCATATGATTGGCAGTGTCCAGTGATTATTTCATTAAGTTAATGTGGATACATAATTAAATAAAGGAGGTTTTAAGTTGTGCGGTTTGGTTGTGGTGAAATAAAACATAGTTTATGAGTGAACGGTCTAACATTACTAAAATATAACTATTGTTAGAGAATGCGTGAAGTGTTTAAATTCCAAATACGCCTGTTTATTTTGTTTGCGTGAATAGTAGCTTGGCAATCGTCGCGAGAACGAAAACATCACCCGGTTTGTTTACATTTTAGGTAGTGTGACATATTGAATTTTGAAGTAGGTCAAAGCGGGTACTAAACTTAGTACTGAAGAGGGGCATATGCTCAGGTATATGAAAATAGAAAATGAAATAGTAAAATGGTAGTTTTTGAAGCCAATAAATAACAGTTGATTATATAACGAGCACTGTAAATCTGCCATAGCCGGTCCCAAGCCCGGTTGAGAAAAGAGGAGGGAGGTGTGAAACTGCGATAATAGTTGGGTCTTAGTGCTTCTATCGAGTATGTATTTATATATAAATAGTAGCATTGGAAACAACAATAACAAGAGCAGGAGTTTTCGTTCGTTTCAATGCAACTATCCTAGCCGGCTCTCGATAAAAGCGCGAAAAACAGCAATTTATGTAATTAACTAGGGGTTCATAAATATATATTTTTGCATGAAATTTTCTTATAAATGTTTATGAAGTATGTTAAATAATGATACACTTGTACAAATAAAGTTGCACATACTTTGTATGTCTATTTGTGAATTTAACGATTAATTTTATTAAAATGCATATATATTCGTATGTATATATAGATATATGTATATATATACATATATATACATATATATATATATATATATATATATATATTTATATATATATATATATATATATATATATATATATATATATATATATATATATATATATATATATATATATATATATATATACATATATATATTTATATATATATATATATATATATATATATATATATATATATATATATATATATATATATATATTTATATATATATATATATATATATATATATATATATATATATATATATATATATATATATATATACTAGGTGGGGTGAAAAGTAACCTCCTTGGGAATGAAAAAAATGTTTTTTTAAATTTTTTTTTTAATTTTATTCAATGTTGTCCTCTTTTAGGTCGATACACTTATTCCAGAAATTTTCCAACTTTTTGATCCCGTCCGAAAAGTAATTTTCCGGAAGGCCTACAAAATACTCATCCACGGCGTCGATGATCTGCTCGCACGAGCTGAATTTTTTATTGATGAACCATCTTTTGAGGTTTGTGAACAGATAATAGTCCAAAAGAGCCAAGTCAGGCGAATAAGGTGGATGGAGAAGCAATTCGAGCCCTAAATCGTTGATTTTAGCCATTGTTGCGATGCTCTTGTGTGACGGCGCGTTGTCTTGTAAAAACAAAATTTTTTTGGCTTCATGTGAGGCCGTTTCGCATTGATTTTGGCTTTCAATCGCTCCAATAATGCGCAGTAACACTCGCTGCTGATGGTATTTTTTTTTTTGAGGTAGTCCACGAAGAGTATGCCATGACAATCCCAGAAAACCGACGCCATGACCTTTTCCACCCATTGAGCCTCCCTTGGCCGCTTCTGAACACTCGTGCCGGCTTCAGTCCATTGCTGGGCACTCATTCTGTTCTCTGGCGTGAAATAGTGGATCCAGGTTTCATCAAGTCACCAATCGAAGCCAAAAGTCCACCCAATTCCGCATCAGCATGGCCAAACACGCTTCCGAAGTGCGCTCGCGTTCGTGTTTTTGGTCCGGAGTCAGCATGCGCGGCACCCAGCGGCAGGATAATTTTTTTATCTGCAGAATCTCACCCAAAATATGGCCTGTGCGCTTGGTACTAATCCTTGTGGCATCTGCTAGCTCGCGCATCTTCATTTTCCGGTCGGCCAACACCATTTCATGTATTTTTTTGACATTGTCCTGTGTAACTGCATCGGAGGGCCTGCCGCTGCGGACTTCATCGGCAGTGGAGTTTCGGCCACCACGAAACTCTCGAAACCAATATTTCACGGTATAATCTGAAGGAGCACTAGCCCCATAATATTTATCCAACTTTTCTTTTGTTTCCTTCGCCGTTTTGCCTCTCAAAAAATAATGTTTTATGAGAGAATGAAAATGGTTTATTTCCATACTCAACATTATTCCAAACACGTCAACAAAAATCGGCTGTAAAAACAAAACAAATGACTGTATCGCTCTGAAATTTGACATGTCTGCCTAAATATGAATGGAATAAAAGGTACAATAATCTTTTTTGCGATTGCAGCGCATTCTGGTGGTCAAGGAGGTTACTTTTCACCCCACCTAGTATATATATTAACATATGCATGTGCAAATGAGTTAAACGGTAGTTATTATTATCAATAGCATTGATTTATAATGCGTACTGATTTGTGTTGCATTTTCTCGGTATAAAATTCAGAAATTTATTCAAATCATCGATTTAATTTCTTATATTTGAATGCATCACAAATGTTAATAAATAAAATTTCCCCGTGCAATTATTCACAAGCTTTGACAACGGAAAATGTTTTGTATTTCATCATTAACCTTTCATAGATATTGTTAATGTATTTTACTATTAAATCCTTCCACTTAAATCTTAACACCGTTTTAATATATCTAAAATAAATTGGCCCCTTTTATTATACGAAATCGTGTAATCACTACACCTTTGTATTTTCAAGCCCCTTGCATGTTTTCACTACAACTATCAAACAATCCAAAAATGGCAACATAAATTTCGCTATGCCCATATCCTCTATACTTTTATATCAATGGACCGGATCGAGGCTCTATCGTCAGTGGCGTGCTAAATTGGACTTCAACCAAATGGACTCAAGCCAAATGGACTAAGGTCATTTGGACTGTTCGTGAATGGGGGCCTTAAGTCTATGTCAATAAAAACATGTGACTTTTTTTTGCTCATGGAAATATTTTGCAAATAGAAAGCTTTTATATATATATCTTTTTGCAATATTGCCGTAAAATGCTAGTTTTCCTTTAATTTTCTTTTTAACTGCTAAGCTTCTTCTACTTTTCCATTCTATGTTTCTCCTTTTCCTTTTTCTCCTTTTAAGTTATTTACATTTTCTTTTTTACACCCTGGCATTTTTTTTTCTTTTTAAATCCTGTTTTACACCTTCCTTTTTTTTAAAAGTTTCTTTTATTGTCCTTATCAATACGTCTTTTTCTTCTTCTACTGTTAATTGCTAGTCTTCTTCTTAGAAGTGTTTACTTATTTTTTAGTTGCTAGACTTCTTATTCTGCTTTTGAATCCTACCCATTTTTTTCTGTCTTTATACCTAATCTTTCATCTTCTTCTCCTATTAAATGCTATGCAGCCTTTTTTTCCTTTTGCTTTAAAATAATTCCTTCATTCTCCTTTGGAATGGTAGCGTTCGCTTTCTTCTGCTTTTTATTACCAGCCACCTTCTTCTTCTTTTAAATGCTGGCTACCTTTTGCTTTTAAATTTCCTCTTTTTCTTTTAAATACTAGCCTTTATCTTCTTCAACTTTCAAAACCTGGTCTTTTTGTTCCCCTTTTTTTATTAAGAGCTTTTTTCTTCTCCTTTAAAATGCTATTTTTCCTCTTCCTTTTTTAAAAACTTGCTTTCTTTTGCTTCTCTTTTCAGTGGTTTAAAATATTTCTCTTTCTTTTCTCTTTTTCTCTTTTAATATGCTTACCTTCGTATGCTTGTCCGTTTAAAAGCTAGTCTTCTTCTTCATCTAAATAATGTTTTTTGCTTCCCTTTTAAATGTTGGCTTCATTTCTTTCATTAAAATGCTAGCATTTTTCCTCCTGTATTTTAATTGCTGTGTTTTTGTGGGCAAATGCTTACCTTTTTCTCCTTTTAATAGCTGGCTTTCTTGTCCTCCTTTAAAAATTTTATATACATAATTTAATTTTTTTATATTTTTATTGTTTTTTTTTTCAATTAAATGCTAGAATCCTTCGTTTCTATCTAACTGCACTTCTTCTTTTTCTCATTACAAATCCTTTTCGTCTTCGTCTCCCTTTAAAACTGGTCTTCTTCTACTATTTCTTTGTAATTCTTTTCCTCTTGTTCTTTTTTTAAAAGCTGGTCTGCTTTTTTCCTCCGTTTGAATGCCAGCCTTTTCCTCTCATTTTAAATGCTAGCTTTCTTATGCTTTTTCAAAAAGCTAGTCTTCTTCTTTTAAATACTACTCTTTTTCTTCTCCTACTTTTTAGTCGTAGCCTTTTTACTTTTTCTCTTTTTATATGCTAGGTTGTGTCTTTTTTCTATCAAAATTCTCTTCTTGTTCTCTGCAAATGCTGGTTTTTATCTACTTCGCTTTTTAAATGCTAGTCTTTTTCTCTTCGATTAAAATGTTAGGCTACTTTTTCCCGTGCAAATAATAGTTTTCTTACTTCTACTCCGCTTTTAAGTGCTAATCTTCTTCTGCTTTTAAATTTTGGCGTTCTTCTTCTTCTTTTTGTGCTTTTGAGTTTTAGTTTTCTCCTTTTTCTCCTTGTGCTTTTAAATACTAACCTCTTTTTGCTTATAAATGTTGGCCTTCTCTTTCTGCTAAAAAATGCTGGTTTTCTTCTTTTGTTCTTAAAAACTAGCCTTCTTCTCCTCCTACTCTTCTTTGTTATGCTGGTTATTTTCTTTTGAATAATTTGCCTTTATTTTCTTCTGCTTTGAAATCAACTAGTTTTTATATTTATTGAACAATTCACGAAACAATCTTGCATGACAATTTTACAACAACAGCTTAATATATTTCAGTTCTATGTCTTAATAATTTGCCTAATTCTATGTCTTGTCCAATATCAAAGCTACAAAAAATTGCGCACTTTATCAGTAGTGTGGGCTGAATTACCGTTCATTATTCTTCTAAGATTCAATCATTTTCTTCTCTTCCTATTAAATGCTAGCTATTTTCTTCTTCTCCTCTTCACCTATTTTCTACCTTTATTCTTCTTAATTTCTTTCTTCCTCTTCTTTTAAATGCTAGCTTTCTTCTTCTACTTCTTCTATTTCTACTGCTTTTGAACTATTATGCTTCTTATTTTTGTACTTTTAAATTTAAGCTTTCTTCTTCTTAAAGGTTATTTTAATTTGTGATCATGGTTCCCTTCCTGTCTATAAATCAGCATAGACAACGTATATTGTCTCTAAAGCTTATCAAAGCAGTGGCCACATCAGTCAAGTATGCACTGTGAGCTGGTGTCTGATGAGATTCAGTGCATATTTTTAAAACCATTTAGTCAAAAAAATTTCAATTTTAATCATCCCACAAAAACAATTCTACTTATTTCTTCTACTTTATCATGCTAGCTTCTCTCTCTTCTCCTACTATTTTCTAAATTTCTTCTTCTTCTCATTTTCAATACCAACCATTTTCCGCTTTCAAATTGCTCTTCAAATGCTTTCAAATTTTTTTTCCTGCATTCAGTCGCTTGTCTTATTCTTCTCCGTCTCATACTTTGCTTACTGCTGGCTTTCTTCACCGTTTTAATGCTTGCTTTTTTTCCTTTAAATGCTAGGTTTTTCTTCTTTATTTAAATGCAAGCCTTTTTCTGCTTAAAATGTCAGTATTTTTCCCCTTTTCTTCTACCTTTTTCTTCTCCTTGAACTTGCTAGACTCCTTGTTCTCCTTTTGAATATTGGTCTTCTTCACTTATTTATGCATCGCTTCTTCTTCTCCTGTAACATGCAAGCATGCTCCTTTTTCTCCTCTTAAATTCTATCTTATTTCTCCTTCTTATTTTCAATGTTAATCTTTCTATTCTTCTCCTATTTTTGCTTGAATTCTTCTTCTTTACCATTAAAATGCTAGCTTTCTTCTTCCTCTATCTCTCAATACTGATCTTCTTCAACATATGCATTGAGATGCCGGCCTATTGGTTTTTTTGCTTTTAAGTCCTAGTTTTTTTCTGCTTATCAAAGCCGGGCTTCTTCTTTGCCTTATAAATGTTTGCTTGCTTAAGTTCTGCTTTTAAATTCTTGCTTTCTTTTTCTTTTACTTTTAATTTATTTTCATTTTATAAATGTTTGCCATAAACTTCTTCTCCTTTTCAATGCTGGCCTTTTGATTCTCCGTTGTGTTAGATGCAGAACGTTTTCTTTTTTTTTCTTGAAGTGCTTGCTTCTTTCCGCCTGTGAAAGTTGACTTCCTTTTCTGCATTTACATGCTGGAATTCTCCTTTTCTAAATGCCATCC
Organism: Nemotelus nigrinus; assembly: GCA_947369275.1. Classification (NCBI taxonomy): domain Eukaryota; kingdom Metazoa; phylum Arthropoda; class Insecta; order Diptera; family Stratiomyidae; genus Nemotelus; species Nemotelus nigrinus. The sequence goes on from OX376373.1 coordinate 81,955,216, forward strand.
TTTTTTATGTTTTTCTTCTTCTTCGTCACCTTTTAAACGAGAACCTTCCTCTTTTCCTCCTTTAAAACGTTAATCTTCTCTTTTTTCTCTCTTCAAATTCTAGTCATCTTCTTCTCTTTTTAAATACTTGTCTCCCATTAATTGCAGAGCTTCTTGTTACTAATGTTCGAAGAACATTAGTATTCAAATCGCTTCGGCCAAAAATTCATATTTGCATACATATACATATATATATATATATATATATATATATATATATATATATATATATATATATATATATATATATATATATATATATATATATATATATATATATATATATATATATCATCAAAAAATTTCAGTGAGATAATCTCGGAAACGTGCCATTCGATTGAACTGAAACTTTCAGAATACATTAGTGTGTATGCAGAATAGGTTCAGGTCTCACTAAATGTCAATTATTTTTAACCCTTTGGCGCCGGCGGCCATTTTAGTGATATTCTTAATATACCTATTATTCCGTACACAAATAATTTTTGCAAAATTAAAGTTGACGAAATAAATTTCCAACGTGTTTTACATGTGAATCGGATAATGTTTTGGATTTTGTTAACCCCATGTGTGCGCTGGGTGCCTAAAAACAGAACGGGAAAATTTGAAAATTTTTAAATTGCGATAACTTTTGACAGAGCTATTCAATTATTACGAAATTTTCAGAACGTATTGGTATTATTTAGTTGTAGCCTTGTGTAGCTTTTGATGAGCGTGCTGGCAACCCTGTAGCTAAAGCAGGCACTGAAAGTGATAACCTCCAAATCATCGTCTCGCTTGAAAAAATGCCGCTTCCTAAAAAAATGCCACTCAAATGTAAACCTTGTGCTTTGTTTACATAAAAAAAAATATGAGATGGAATAACGGGCACGCCTGGTAACCCTTGCCCAACTAACCTATAATTTTAGCATCGATAGCTATAAAAAACAATAAAAAAAACAAACAAATAAACAAATAAGCTCACGATCTGATCAGCAGAATTAATTGAAATTTGCAGAATGTATTGGACTTAAAAAGGACCAGGTCTGATAGAAGCGATTTTGAATTGTGGGCAACTCTGTGCCAGTGGTGCCATCTTGAAAAATTACCAAGAAAAAAAACTGCTTTTTACCCTATGAATTCTGATTGGGTTCATGAAATTGACACAGTACCTGAATCTTACTCTAAACCCTGTTTGGTGGAAATTTGGTTGAAAAATTCGATTGGTGCTGCCAACTATGGTAATTTTTGTGTCTTTGGTTTTGAAAATTCGCTCAGGAAAATAGAGCTTTTTGCCCTATAAATTCCAGTGCAGTCATGAAATCAATACGAATTTCATACAATTAATGGAACCTATTTTAAGCATACTTCAGGCCAAATTTGCTTGAACAGCCACGATAGGGTTGCCAGCTATTGTTGGTTTTGTGTTTGTTTGCAATATCTTTATTAAGCAGTTTTATAGTAGAATTTTCAATTGGTAATGATATTGTAGTGACAATGAACAGCAAATATTAAGCTTTCGATGATTTGAAAAAACTCGCTGCAGGTAATTTTAAATTTCTTTATACTCCTATAGCTTCGAATGTAATTAAATAACGTGAAGCAGATGTGATATATTCTTGGCTCTGACACTGGCAGAAGGTTGCCAGCACGAGTCGGTTGTGCAACTTTTGTATCAATAAATGCTTACAGTTAGTATTCATACCGGATACATTTACAATGAAAATAAATAACCAATGTTTCAATTTCAAAACTTCTGCAAATTTTTCGGATCGCAGCCCCAAACACCAACTTCAGTTACAGTGCTGCAGGCACTGAGCATTTTCTTCATTGATGTTATATGAGATGCTGCTTTCAAAATTTTGTGAAATAAGCAACTGATAACGAATATAATTAACCCGTGTTTTGCTCTCATAAACGTTGAAATTCATGGCAGTGGTAACTGAAACCTTCCACCATATGAGTTATAATGCATTCTTGAGATAAAAGTAAAACGTGGCGTTTGAAACAGTTTGGCCGTAATAAGCAGCTCATGTCGTGGAATATGCTCTCAAAACCTGCATGATTCTTCTCCTGTTCTTTGAACATTAGTGTTTCTAGCGGCTCAGGTGCGCTTGAGTTTTTTTTCGTTTACAATGCTGGCCATTTTCTCTTTTTCTTTTTAAATGCTAGCCTTCTTTTTTTCTTTATAAATTTTAGATTTTTTTTCTCGTCTTATGATATGTGCTAGTCTTTTTCTTTTCCTATTTTGTGCTAGCCTACTGCTTCTCCTATTACATGATAGCTTTCTACGTCTTTTACTTTTTCTTCTCCTTTATAACGCTTTGCTTTTTTGTTTTTGTTTTGAATGCTGGTATTTCCTACAAAAATACTAACGATCCTGCAATGACAATTAACAATAAAGATTGAGGTTTCGAAATTTCAAAACAATTGCGAATGGTGACCTTAATTTTCTTTTCCTTATAGCTTTCAGCGCAGTAATGGAAACGACTTTCACAGGGTGGGTTTACCCTAACTTGAAGCAGAATTGGTATATTTTTGGTAATGCTGCTAACACAGGGTTGCCAATTACAGACATTTTGGTTAATATTGCACGAACAGGTACTTCCATTATTTACTTCAATCCAAAGCATTTGCAATAAAAATAAGGAACCTATGTTTGAATTTTCCGAGTTTTGAAAATTTTACTCAAACATCGTCTATTTGCTGAAACTTTCAATGAAATCCTCGGATGAAAACGATATTCAAAGGATGAGTTGGAAAACTTATTGCTGTTTCATTGGAAAAGTGTTGCCAGCACAGAACGTTTTCATCATTTATGTTATAGGAAATGCTGTCAAGAAATGGTTTTTGTTGTTTTGGGTAAGAAATGGTTGGTATGATACTACGAAACAATATTGTATATCTTTCCACATGTTTTGGTCATTCAAGGACAATTTCTTCGCAAATCGGTTTTCTAATGGCTTTGAGGCGCTTGAATCTTTTTCTTCTATTGTTTTTCAATTTTCCCCTTCTTTTGCTTTGAAATACTCTTCTTTTTTCCTGTTCCTAAATTATATTTATTTTTACTTCGAATCCTAGTATTCTTATTTTCTTTTTTGCTTAAAGACTTTCTTTTTTTGACCTTATTTTTAATGTTATTTTGCTTTTTTGCGGTTTTTAGTTACTAGCTTGTTTTTTCTTCTCTTTTGAACTCGCTTCTTCTTCTGGCTTTAAATGTAAGTGTTTTTTGTTTTCGCTTCTACATGCTTCTAAATATTTTTCTTCTCTTTACATATGCCAGCTTTTCTCTCTTTCAACCGCTGAATGCCCTCTTTATTCTTTTCTTTTAAAATGTTAGCCTTTTTATTCGACTTTAAAACACTGATCTGTTTCTATTGTTCCTTTTACATGCTGGTTTTAACTAATTTCCTTATTAAATGTTAGTCTTTTTCTGAAATTGTATGGTAGCCTTCGACCGTCTTTCAATGCAAGTTTTCTTTTTTTCCTTCTTTTAAATGCTACTCTTGCTTTTTTTTCTTCAATGAAAGATTTATTTTTCTTCCTCCTTTTCTGCTTCTAGTGCTAGTTTTGTTCTTCTTTTCCTTTTATTCTAGTTGTTGCTATTTTTCTTATTTGTTCCTTTTGAATACTATTTTTAGTCTTGTTTTTTTTTTTAAAGTTAGTCTCTTCTTTTGCTTCTACATACCAGCTTTCTTCTTCTCCTTTTATATGCTAGAAGATTTATTCTTCCTCTCGAACTTAAGTTTTTTCTTCCACTCCTTTGAAAATGTGTACTTTTTTGTCATTTTTTCATCTTGTGTTTCTCTTACTCCTTTTAAATTCTTGGCTTTTACTCTTGATTATAAATAAAAGCATTCTTTTCTCTCTTCATAATACTTCTTTTTTTTACTTTTATATCTTAGCCATATTTTCCGTTTCCTTCGAAATGCTAGTCTTCTTCGGGTTCTCCTATTAAGGACTAGCCACTTTCTTTTTTACTTATAAACGCTAGCCATTTAACCATATAGTTTTAGATGCGAGCATTCTGCTTCTCCTATTAAATAATGATAAATTTTTTTCTCTTTTTAAATGCACACCTACTTGACTTGCTTCTAATTTCCAGTATGGATACATAATTTACTAAAATTACCATTATATTTTGAGCGTTAAAAATATTTTCTCGTTAGTTAAAAAATACTACAACTCAACAAAATTTTAGTTTCAGTCCACAAAACACTCTGGATAAAAATTAACTGAAAAATGGTTTTGAGTATACATATATATATATATATATATATATATATATATATATATATATATATATATATATATATATATATATATATATATATATATATATATATATATATATATATATATGTATATATATATATATATATATATATATATATATATATATATATATATATATATATATATATATATATATATATATATATATATATATATATATGTAAATATTAATGTTAATGAGCTTTTGGGCAAACTGATTCCAGTTTTCACTTATTTTTATAATCAGTAAAAAATATGAGTTTTCAGGAAATTGTCGTACGAGGAAGCCGAGGCAAATCGTGCACCGTACGAAGCAGGAGCAGCTGAAACAGATGGTGTACCGTACCAGGTGGGAGCTTACTAATCTTTTTCTTCCTGTTTTCAAATTACACATTATACAATAACACTCACATGGTGATAATGCGATACTGCTTAAAATATTCACGAAATGAAACCATCAAAGTCTGAAAATTTAGTTTTGCTACAATTGTTGCACGTCTCTCATAAGAACAGGAAGGCACTCAGAGTTTCAGTATATCATTAAGAACTTGATTATACCCAAAAAAAGACACATTTTGAATTAACATCTCTCATCTACTATCACAAGAAAAAAATCAAAATAACAGAATCAATAATTAATTTAATTTAACATTATATAAAATATTGATGTCTGGACCCGTAACAAATATAATCTATGAAAATCGATTTAGCTGTACTCATTAAACCTTTCAAATTCAAAGCTCATTACCATCAATTTTCATTCATGGAGACTATTTTAATGTATTACGAACTTTCTTGAACAATTGCCATCTAACTAAGTTCACCGAAGAAAATGTCAAGCAAAAAAGAGACGAAGTTGAATTTGATGTACAGTTTTGCTTTAAATTATTATTTCTTCTCCGGCATCATGAACTATGAAACTAGTTATGAGCTGTATAATTTAAGAGAAAAGTTTGGAGCTCGCAACGTTAAATTTTAATTATTCATTGTGGTCAGTGAATTTAGTATATCGTAATAGGTGCGCTTATCTCACATTCGAAAATAATCAGTATTGCAAAAGTGTTGTTTAAATAAAGTTTAATTTGATGCTTCTTATAGATTCCATACAGTTCCTGATTAAAATTTTCACATCCATGATGCCTACTAAATCAAATCTTCTTTCTGCAAAAAACACCAGCGAAACGATTCGAAAAGAAAATCTTGTGCTTGTGCTTTCATCTGAACTTATTGGTATCGAAAAATAATTTTCAATAGTGTTTGATTGACAACCAGTGCTGCCATTTATTTTTTTTGGAATAATGCTAGATTCAATTTTATTTAATGCTAAATAATGCTAAATCTTGTAAAATTATAATGCTAAATAATGCTTTCTTATTTAATTGAAATAAACATGGTTCAATATGAAAACAATATGTATATTTATATGAAGGTTGATCAATAAGTAATGATAATCGGTTATATCCAGTTCGCATAAAATTAAAAAAAAATTTTTTTACTATTACATAGGCCTTGTTTATGCCGTAGCTAAAATAGCGTTGCCAAACTGGCGCTGCTATAGTAGTAGCGTTTACACCGTACAGCTTATTAACCAAAGCAAAAATGGCGTAATATCTGAAAGGAGCCCAATACTAAGAACAAAAACACCCTTGGACCAAGGTCTCCGATTGCGAATGTCACTCAAAACTAGAAATCCTATTTATGACTGTTTTAGTGTTTATACCACTGCTACCTTCACACTTATGACCGCGCTAAATTTTAGCAGCGCTAAAGTAGCGTAGCCAAAATAGCAAGCTCAGCTAATTAAAAGTGGTTTATACCGCTGCTAAATAAGCAGAGCTCACTAATTTGGCTACGGCATAAACGCACTCATATACTCACTAAGTCAGCATGAAAAAACATGTAAATAGGCTACGATTCCAGGGAGCTACATTCATTTGAATACGAACAGTTGAAGAGAGAACTTCAAAATGTGGAAAAACGAAATTAAAGCTGTCATTAAGTACCTTTGTTTGAAAAAACTGTCTACCAGGGGCATACACGGCGACTTGGGGGAAACATTAGGAGACTCTGTTCCTCCATATTCCACTGTTGCACGCTACGCCAAGGAGTTTAAGCTAGGAAGAACATCCACTAAAGATGAACACCGCGAAGGACGTCCATCCACATCCCTCGCTGAAGACAACGTAAAAAAAGTCGAAGATGTCGTATTAGCAGATCAAAGAGTGACCCTCAGGCATGTAGTTGGGTACCGAGAATGTTAACGGACGAGCATAAGAAGAAATGAGTCAACATTTCAAGGCTGAATCTCAAGAAGTTCCAAGCAAGTTAGGAGAATTTTTTGTCACATTTCGTGACTATGGACAAGACCTGGATCCACCATTTCGATCTAGAAACCAAAGTGCAATCGATGACCTGGAAGCGACTCTCTTCATCGACGCCGAAGAAATTCAAAGTGTCAAGTTCGGCAAGAAAGGTTATGGATTCAGTTTTTTGGGAAGCTGAAGAAATTACTATGGTGGAATATTTAGAAAAGGAAGCCATTATATCCGGCTCTTAGAAAGTTGACCAAATAAGAAGATTGCGAGAGGCAATGAAGGAGAAAAGACGCGGCAAAATGCGAGCCGGAGTCCTATTTCTTCAAAATAGCGCACCGGCTCACAAGGCTGCAGTTGCGATGAATACAATTAAAGAAACAGGATTCGAACAGATTGAACACCCACCCTTTTTGCCAGATCTAGCACTCAATGGCTTCTACCTCTGTCCTCGGCTCAAACAACACCTACGAAGTAAGAAATTTGAAGATGATAGGGAAGTGATGGGCGCTGTTGAGGCATTTTGGGAGAGTCAAGATAAAGAATTTTTTTTCTAAGGGTATCCTGGGTTTGGAAAAAGATGGACTAAATATAATGACTTCTTAGAAGACTATGTTGAAAAATAAATATATTTTTTAAGTTTTATCACCTTAAAAACAAATTAGAAGTTTAAAATTTACATCTCAAAATGATTCTGTATCTATTGCAGACATATCAGTTATACCTAAATCTCCCTCTCTTGTGTAAAGCTCATTTCTACCAATATTTTTCAAAACATCGTTTGGAATCCCAGAATCAAAACAGGAACAATTATTTATTTTTAAGTGAAGAAAAAGTATTTGTGTCGGATAACGAAGATTTTTCTCCAGCGTTATCCGTGCGATTGCTTGCATTTGAAGCCCTAACAAAACATTTGACTCACATTATTCAGGAAAAAATATGTAACTAGAATACACATATTGTGATAAACTTGAACCTGTAGATGTCCGAGGCTCCTGGGAGTTTGAAGTGGACGGGACCATATCACTGATTTTTAGCATTATCACGATTTAATGGAAAGTTTCCATATTTAAAGCAATATAGATAACTTTATAACCTTTATATTTTAGACTTTATAATCACTATCATTATTTCAAAATCAAACAATTGTCACTTCTGGTTGTTACTTCGAAGACAATGACATGAGCGCGTTTTTGTATTTTGTATGAATTTCCGCCACCACATGATACAAGAAGTTTCCTTTCATGAACGCGACTGAAAGCACACGCACAGAGCTATTATTGAGAAAAATTTGATGGTTGAGATTGTAAATAGATGAATGCCAGATTATTCCGAAATCTAAATTTAAATGCTAAAAATAATGCTAGATGCTAACTTCGAATTTCGAATGCCGTCTTGGAAAAAATAATGCTAGATCTAGCATTCAAAATGCTAAAATGGCAGCACTGTTGACAACCAGCTAGTGGTGCACGGTTCATAGTAATTTTCGAAAGGGTTAAATGATAGTACTTCATGGCCAAAGTAGGATGAATGCTCCTAATATTGGTCTCCAAATGTCAAATACTCAACACTTTTTGAAGCAAGCATCAGATTCATTGTAGCTTAATTTTAAGTTCAATACTTGGAACAATGGCCACTGTTCTTACTTTAAATGCCGTCTTAACGAGTTTGAGCCATTTCGTAAGACAAAAAAGGGCTAACAGAAAAGGATTGCAGCAGGCCGAGTCTTGGAAGAAACTCCCTTCTTCTGTGCATCGAGAATCCGAATGTATATATGTACATCCACAAGAACAAGCACATGTGGGCTATAATGGTTTTCGGTTAGTATAAAATAGCCTTGCATTCGAAAATGCTGTGAAGCTGGCCAAACAATCCGGACTCAAACTGAATCGGTTAGACTCGAGTTTACGCACAAGTGACTTCGTTATGCTAAATTTAAATCAAGCACAGGTTTACTTTCCAAGGTGAAATTTTCAAATATGATTTGGTGCCATATACGTTTCTTTTTAATTCAAATACAGTAATCCCTTGACTTATGTCTCCCTTGTTATACGTTTTTTCGACTTACGTCGTTCATTATTTTGAGACCAATTCCTTGAAATTACGTCGTCCATCCCTTGACTTACGTCGCCGTTTTCATAGAACAGATTTGTTTTATGTACAATTTAAGTTTTATATTTATAACAATCAAATGGATAGAACAAAGCGACAACATTCTGCTGGGAAACCGTACCCGAAGAAAATGCGAAAAATGGTCACTATTGGCAAGAAAATAGAACTTTTAAAACGTTTCGATGAAGGTGCAAAATCGACAGTTATAGCAAGTGCTATGGGACTTCCCCAATAACTGTTCGATAGAAAAATAATAAGTGAATAGAAAAATAATAAGTGAAGCAACTAAAGCAGGGGCATCCACAAGTGGTACAATAATTACCAAAAAAGAGCCCCTGCATTGGGAAAAATGTTGATTATTTGGATCAAAGACCTAAATCATCAAAATATGCCGGTGATCACGTTAACTATTAAGGTGAAGGCAAAAAGCTTATTCGAACAAGTAAACTTGAATCGAGGAGACACTTTCGTTGCCAACAATGGATAGTTTGAAAACTTCAAGAAAACAAGTAAAATTCACAATGTAAAAGTAACAGGTGAAGTGGCTAGTGTGAACTATGTCGCAGCGAAGATCTTTCCAAACACTTTACATCATATTATTGAAAATGGAGGATATTGCGCACAGCAGGTGTTTAATGTTGTCGAGAGAGGCCTGTATTGGAAACGCATTCCCTCAATAACATTTCTTTCGATTGAAGAAAGAAGAGTTCCTGGCTTTAAGGCAGAAAAATCCAGGATTACTTTGCTTCTTGGAGGGAATGCATCAGGTGATTTGAAACTGAAACCTCTTGTTGTTTATCAATCAAAAAATCCAAGGACATTCGAAAATGTATGCAAGGAAAATCTACCGGTTATTTGGAGGTGCAACAAAAAGGCCTGGATTACTTCTTATATATTTCGTGATTGGTTTGATCAATGTTTCTGTCCGACAATATAGAAATATTTGGAAGCCAATAATCTTTCTCCTACAGCGTTACTAATCATATATACAAACATGTACAAAGAAAATTATCCCGAAAAATTAAGAAGTGCAGAAATTTCAAACAAAGTCTACACTTCTTTCAACGATTACAAAGCAGGTGCTCGAAGAATAAAGAAAACAAACTTTGTCCCAAACGCGAATTTCGAACTTCTTCACCAGTAAACCAGTCAACCCACAAACAGTAGAAATAGAGGCTATTCATTCTGTAGATGATAGCAATTAGTGTGTGGCTTTTTAGTGTTTTATGTCAAATATGAACATATTTGTACATATTTAAAGAAAGCCGACTATTTTCTTCTTCGTATGTTTTATAAATACGTATTCCGGTTGCTACTTGTTGCCTTTATTTCTATTTGTAACTTGACGTGTAGTCGTGTACAGACAATTGATGAAGGGTGCAAGCAACAGCGAAAATACGCAATTGTATACCAAAATAAAACTTCTGTAGACGAAAACCCACTACTTTCTTTTAAAAAATGAATTATGTAAAAAAAATAAATACATTCCTATTCAAAAAATGAAAATTCATACATATATTGCCTGAGGTTCTTTCTGTCCTCGAATTACGTCGTTTTCGACTTACGTCGCAAATTCTCGGAACTTAAGGCCAATGACACACAGAGCGGTTTTTGCGAGGCGTTTCCCGAGAGGAAAACCGAGTCGGTATAGTCGTACATTACTTTAGCATTGTGATGACACACACCGCGGTGCGAACCGCCTCTCGGTTTCAGAATCGCGTCGGTTGATGAGAGAAATGACCCACCGACTCGGTTTTCGAGCGTTTTTCGATGAGTTCATTGCTGCGTAGTCCGATCGAGCTGAAATTTTCTGGATGCATTGATGAATGCATGGGATAGGGGAAGGAAAATCTGATACTTCGACGTAATTTGTAACTGAACCGACTCGATAAACGCTTCTGAAAACTGCTGTATGTGGCAGCCGACGCGCCAAACCGAAGCGTTAAACGCTTCGGTGAAACCGAACTGTCTGTCATTGGCCTAACTCCGACGTAAGTCGAGGGACTACTGTAATCTGATCTCATTTCAATAACGCTGTATCAAAGTGTGTCTTGTTTGTTTTAATGTTTTATTTTTCATTCAATGATGCACATTTTGATGTAAAAATAACATTTTTATAATAAAGTGGAATCATTTTTATTGAATGTAGGGGATTATTTAATTCAAATAAGATTTGTTTTCTATTTAAAAGTGTTTCAACTTTTTACTTAAATTTGATTCTATTAAATTTTCAGTGGTGAAATTTTTCTGAATGTATGAACAAATCGAAAAACGCTCGAAGAACCGAGTTGGTGGTGATTTCTCTCGTCTATCGACTCGTTTCCGAAACCGAGAGGCGGTTCGCACCGCGGTGTGTGTCATCACAATGCTAAATGAACGCACGACTAAACCGACTCGGTTTTTATCTCGGGAAACGCTTCGCTGGAACTGCCGTGTTTATAATTGGCCATAGCTGGAAACTGCGTTTTGGTTCTCAATACAATCACAATATCAACCATGCAATTTACACTGCGATCCAGGAACGCACTGCAATCGCGATATGAAATTTTCTTGGTTCATGTACGAGATTTTTCGCTTCGTTTAGTAGCGTTGAAGTTGGAAAATTTGAATATTAGAATTGTCAATAGATCTGTTCGCGTATTTTCAGTCACTGAATTTTACTGAATTTTCCTGAATCATGTGGTAAGGGAAATTCAGAAAAAGTACGAAAACGCTCTCATTGCATTTCCTGAACATTGACAAACAAAACTGTCAGTTGTCGGTTTTTGGGAGAACAATAGTGATTATAAAGTCATCCTAATTGACGATAGACTGTCGCCATAAAAATATTCGTCCTTCATAATAACATTACGCCTAAAACCGTTTGACAGTTTTCAGTATTTTTCAGTAGCTCAGACCTTACTGAAATTTACTGAAAGAGGAAAAATTATCAGTTTTCAGTAAAACGGAGTAAAAAGTCGCGAACAGACCTAATCGTAAGTAAATACTTGCAAAACGGGAATTTTATACAAAATGCAAAATGAATCGCGAAAACCAAAGCCACATCTAAGCTTTTTAGAGCGAAATAACGAAATTTATAAATTGAATGCAAATAGAAACGATAACGTCACTAATAGTATTTTTATTTGATTTTAAACATTGCTCATGTTACTCGTCTCGGAAATTTATAAGTACATGATATGTTAATCATTAATACCAATCCACTTTTAAATGAAAAAAATCAACGAACTAGCACAATCATTTCAAAATCCTTAAAAATTATTTGATTTTGATATTTATTATTATATTTAAGTTTGATTTCTGCTTATTCATAAACACTTTCTACTGTCTTTCGAGATAAATTCTAGACAGCAGTTTGTCGATACTGCATTTTCAATGTGTGTCTTGGTTCTCAGTATATGAAAAATGCAATTCCCTGACGCTTTCTAGGTCTCTCGCTTAAGCTGTAACTGTCATAACTTATGTATTTCAAACCAGTTACTCAAACAACGTCATCTGAGCAATGCAAAATAATCAAAACCTTTCTGTTAGTAATTTGACCATGAGAATGCACAAAAATCTTTTTCAAATCTTTCATTATACCATAATAAATATTTAGAAGTCTTTCAACTAACTCTACATCTTTTCCACTCCCGAAATGCCTCAAACATCGCACTTGTTTGTGTTATTATGCCCGACTCATTTTCTCATACTGTTTTCGTGGTTTCATTTTTCCAAAAATATTTTTTCACCAGTCGGCCACGATCCTTTTAAAGAGAGTAAAATCTAGGCTTTGATAATATAGCTTTGTACCTTCAAAATACAAACAATCTCGAGACTTATATCAGGAAAAAATGTCAATATATGGTACAATGCTGTGTAGACAACCATTTTTGCTCAGTTGAGGATAAAGAGATGGAAAACCAGCAACAAACAAGAGAGTAAAAAAGAGAAACCTATTTTTTCCCTATGAAATGTCTGAAAAATTACTAACCATTGACTGTCACAGGTTTTTCTATGAAAAGAAAACAAAAAGTAAAAACTCTAGCGCACTCGAACCGCTAGAAACACTAATGTTCGTAGAACAGTAAAAGAATCGTGCAGATTTTGATTGCATATTCTACCACACGAGGTGCTTATTACAGCCAAACTCTTTCAAACACCACGTTTTACTTTAGTCTCAAGAATGCATTATCACTCATATGGTGGAAAGGTTTCAGATATTACCACTGGCATGAATTTCAAAGTTTATGAGAGCAAAACCCTTGTTAATTATATTCGTCATCAGTTGCTTATTTCACAAAACTTTGAAAGCAGCATCTCATATAACATCAATGTAGAAAATGCTCAGTGCCTCCAGCACTGTAACTGAAGTTGGTGTTTGGGGCTGCGATCCGAAAAATTTGCAGAACTTTGGGAATCGAAACATTGGTTATATATTTTCATTGTGAATAGTTACTGTAAGCATTTATTGATCCAAAAAAAGCACAACCGACTCGTGCTGGAAACCTTTTGCCAGTATTAAAGCCAACAATGTATCACATTTGCTTCACGTTGAAATTAACCTACCCTGCGGATTTCATCTCGATCCGATGATCGCGTTCAAAGTTATAAAGAAACTTAGGGTTACCTGCAGCGAGTTTTTCCAAATAATCGAAAACTTAATATTTGCTGTTTATTGTCACTACAATATCATTACCATTTGAAAATTTTACGATAAAATCGCTTAATAAGGCTCAGCTACTGTGTCAATTTCATGAAAATCTGATAACTGGATCAGAATTCATAGGGCAAAAAGCAGTTTTTTCTTTGTAATTTTTCAAGATGGCACCACTGTTACAGTGTTGCCCACAATTCAAAATCGCTTCTACCAGACCTGGTCCTACTTAAGTCCAATGTATTCTGCAAATTTCAACTGCATCTGATTATTGGCTCTTGAGTTCCCGTGAACAGAAGTTTTTGATGCTAAAAATATGGGTAAGTTGGGAAAGGGCTACCGTTCTTGTCCGGCAAGAAATTTCCAAAATTTTACTTTGACTGTGTAAACAAAGCATAAGATTTGTAAACAAGTTGGTTTTCATTGCAAGAAATGGCAATTTTTTAGGAGATTCGACGGTTTGAATGTTTTCACTTTCAGTACCTGCCGTAGCTACAGTTTTGCCAGCACGTTCATCAAAAACTATGCAAATGTTGTTAATTAATATGTCTTGTCAGTTTCATATTGATTTGATGATCTAATAAAAAGTTATCGCAATTAAAAAAAATTCAAATTTCCCCATTCTCATTTTAGGCGCCTAGCGCACACATAGAGTTAAAAATTACAAAAACATTATTCACATTTAAAACACGTTCAGAATTCATTACATAAACGTTGTTTTTGCAATAGTTAGTTTTTGACAGAATAATAGGTATATTTAAAATATCACTAAAATGGCCGCCGGCGCCAAAGGGTTAAAGATGATCAATTTTTTGTGAGACCTGGTACTATTTTTCTCACACACAAATGCATCCTGAAAATCTCAGTTCAATCAGATGGCGCGTTCCTGAGATTTTTTCACTGAAATTTTTTGATGATATATATATTGATATATATAGAAATATGAATTTTTGGCCGAATCGATTTTAATATTAATGTTCTTCGAATATTAGTAATAACTCGATGGTAAAATTTGATTGAAGCGTGTGAAATTAATTTTGTAATTCCACTGTCAATACATTTCAATTCATTCTACATGAATATATGACATTTTTATAACTCGTGAAGCTATGATGTTTCGAACAAATACCTACTCAAATCCAAATATCCTAAAATATGTATTATATCGTACATTACTTTTTCTTACCAACATAATATCTTCGATTTTCATTTTAGCCATATATTGCAGCCCACAACGTTTTCCAAATCGTAGCAAACAAGTTAAAGTTGAAAATCAAAATAACTGCACCATCTCTCGGGTGTCTGCGTATCTACAGGCAAAGATTATGATGACACAAAGTCTGCAAATTAAACTTTCAAAAGATTCTTCATCCGTACATGCAAGCATATGTGCCAATTACAGAAATCTCATAAGCTAATTGGCGAAATAACATCACAAAGTTTATGTTTATCTGCCAAAGTTAGACGCAACATGTTGAAACGGTAATATGTAATACCAAGATATGTTGGATGAGCTAATGTGGATTAATGTACAGTAGAATATTAAATATGGTTGTTTTGCTTCTTCAAAAAGATTCAAAGTAAGTAGGGCTAGATTTTTTTTTTCAATTTATAATTTCATTGCAGTGAGCATAGTCAAAAACTTTTTTTTGCTACCAATGTAACAAAATTAAGATCATGTTTTGTGTTTGGCTGTATATAATCTTTGGCATACAATGTTATAATAATGTTTATTTTTACTAATGTTCGAAGAAGAACATTAGTATTAAAATCACTTTGGCCAAAAATTCATATTTCTATATATATATATATATATATATATATATATATATATATATATATATATATATATATATATATATATATATATATATATATATATATATATATATATATATATATATATATATATATATATATATATATATATATATATATATATATATATATATATATATATATCTATATATCATCAAAAAATTTCAGTGAAAAAATCTGAAATTTTCAGAACACATTGGTGTATATGCAGAATAGTGCCAGGTCTCACAAAAAGTTAATAATCTTTAACCCTTTGGCGCCGGCGGCCATTTTAGTGATTTTTTAATATACCTATTATTCCGTACACAAATAATTTTTGCAAAAATAAAGTTGACGAAATAAATTTTGAACAAGTTCTACATGTGAATCGGATAATTTTTTGGAATTTTTTAACCCCATGTGTGCGCTGGGTGCCTAAAAAGAGAACGGGAAAATTTGAAAATTTTTAAATTGCAATAACTTTTGACCGAGCTATTTCATTATTACGAAATTTTCAGGACATGTTTGTTTTATTTAGTTGTAAATTTGTGTTTGTTTTAATGAGCGTGCTGGCAACCCTGTAGCTAGGGCAGGCACTGAAAGTGAAAACCTCCAAATCATCGTCTCTCTTGAAAAAATGTCGTTTCTTAAAAAAAACAGCCACTTATATGTAAATTTTGTGCTTTGTTTACATAAACAAAAAAAAATTTGATATCGTATAACGGGAACGCCTGGTAACCCTTGCCCAAGTTACCTATATTTTTAGCATCAAAAACTTCTGTTCACGGAAACTCACGATCCGATGAACAGGATTTATTGAAATTTGCAGAATGTATTGGTCTTAAGTAGGACCAAGTCTGATAGAAGTGATTTTGAAATGTGGGTGATTCTGTGCCAGTGGTGCCATCTTGAAAAATCACTAAACAATATAATGGCTTTTAGCCCTATAAATTCTGATTGAATCGTTCGATTTTGACGAAATACTTCAATCCACGTTTGGTAGAAATTTGGTTGAAAAATTCGGTTGGAGCTGCCAGCTATGATAATTTTGGTGTCTTAAATTTGAAAAAATAAAAATTTGGAAGTGAAAACATTCAAACCATCGAATATCCTAAAAAATGTCCGTTTCTACAATAAAACCAATCTGTATACAAATCTTATGCTATATCTACACAGTCAAAGTAAAACTTTGGAAATTTCATGTCGGACAAGAACGGTAACCCTTTCTTAGTTAACCTATATTTTTAGCTTCAAAAACTTCTGTTCACGGGAACTCACGAATCAATAACCAGATAGAATTGAAATTTACAGAATGCATTGGACTTAAGTAGGGCCAGGTCTGATAGAAGCGATTTTGAATTGTAGGCAACTCTGTTCCAGTGGTGCCATCTTGAAAAATTACAAAGAAAAAAAAATGCTTTTTGCCCTATGAAATGTGAATAAGTTACCAGATTTTCATGAAATTGATACAGTAGCTGAACCTTACTCTAAACTCTGTTTGATAGAAATTTGGTTGAAAAATTCGATTGGTGCTGCCAGCTATGGTAATTTTTGTGTCTTTGGTTTTGAAAATTCACTCAGGAAAATAAAACTTTTTGCCCTATAACTTCCAGTGCAGTCATGAAATCATTACGAATTTCATACAATTACTGGAACCTATTCTAGACATTATTTAAGCCAAATTTGGTTGAAAAGCCACGATAGGGTTGCCAGCTATTGTTGGTTTTGTGTTTGTTGCAATATCTTTATTAAGCTGTTTTATCGTAGAATTTTCAATTGGTAATGATATTGTAGTGACAATAAACAGCAAATATTAAGCTTTCGATTATTTGAAAAAACTCGCTGCAGGTAACCCTTAATTTCTTTATACTCCTATAACTTCAAATGTTATATAACATTGTGAAGCAGATGTGATATATTCTTGGCTTTGATACTGGCGAAAGGTTGCCAGCACGAGTCGGTTGTGCTACTTTTGTATCAATAAATGCTTACAGTTAGTATTCATGCCGGAAACATTTACAATGAAAATAAATAACCGATGTTTCAATTCCCAAAGTTCTGCAAATTTTTCTGATCGCAGCCCCAAACTCCAACTTCAGTTACAGTGCTGCAGACACTGAGCATTTTCTTCATTGATGCTATATGAGATGCTGCTTTCAAAATTTTGTGAAATAAGCAACTGATAACAAATATAATTAACCCGTGTTTTGCTCTCATAAACGTTGAAATTCATGCCAGTGGTAATATCTGAAACCTTGCACCATATGAGTTATAATGCATTCTTGAGACAAAAGTAAAACGTGGCATTTGAAACAATTTGGCCGTAATAAGCAGCGCATGTGGTGGAATATGCACTCAAAACCTGCACGATTCTTCTACTGTTCTTCGAACATTAGTGTTTCTAGCGGTTCAGGTGCGCTAGAGTTTTTTTGATTAAAATCAACACTCAAAAATATAACTTGCGCAGCACATTTTCAACACGGTGAAATTCAACTGGTTTTGTTGTCTTATACATAATATTTAATGCATTTTGAAAGTCATGGGTCAAAATAGCCCCACTTTGTATGCCGACGGTTAAGGTAAAAAATTAAGAATATTTGGGACGTCTACATGATTTCCTAAAAAGTTCGTGTAGCGTAGTAGGTAGAGCACTGACTCTTGGTGTGTAGGATCTTTAGTTCAAATCCAGATATGTACGAGAAACCACACAAAGAGCTTTGATTTCGCCTAGTTCCACACTCGTATTAACGTTCCTTTTGGCCTGAGTGCTTAGAGATGCCAGGTGCGTCAACCAAAACACACGTATTCGCTTTGATTGTAAATTTGTGAATGAAACTCTCTTTCAGCCTCTACCACTAGACCCGAAGAGGGATGTTGTGAAAAACTTTAGTTTACCACATGAAATGTTTAGGCATTGAAGTTGAAAAAAAAAATTCAAAAAGCAAATGCTAAAAATCAGTTTGTTTATTACTAATCTTGAGCAGACAAATGGCTTTCTTCTCTGAGCTCAACCTAACAGCTTTCGGTTCTAACGAAAATTGATTACACTGAAGATTACACTAACCAATAATTGGGGCCGTATCCTGCCAATAACGTGGCACATGTTGTCTTCCAAATGGTCAAGCGTCTCGGGTGTTTGTCGGCGTAGACGATTGATTTGACGTATTCCCACAAGAAACAGTGCAGCGGTGTTAAAGCATAAGATCTCGTAGGCCAGTTCACGGGTCCAAAAAGAGAAATTATGTGCTCATCAAATGCTTCTTTCAAAAAGTCGTGTATGGCATGTCGCAAAATGTATGATATGTCGCACCATCCTGCTGAAACCAGAGGTCCTCTGTATTATGGTGAGTCAATTTCGAAACGAGAAAGTCATTGATCATAGCTCTTTAGCGGTCACCATTGATTGTAATGTTATTCGCAGTGGCATTTTGGAAGACATATGGACCAATTATTTGACCGATTCATAAAGCACACCAAACTGTGACTTTCTCTGAATGTAACGATGTTTGGACAACTGCTTGTGGTTGTTCGACACTCCAAATGCAGCAGTGTTGTTTATTGACGTAGCCATTCAACCAGAAATGGGCCTCACCGCTAAACAAAAAATAATACATGGGGTTTCGATATAATTCTGCATAATTTGCAGCCGTTGCTCAGGCGTCACCCTATTTATGATAAAATGGCAAACCAAACGAACAATAAAACGCAGGACAGCTATCAAACCATACATATTATTAAAAAGTGTTGGCAACTTTGAGTTCTATATCTCTACAAAAATACCCTGAACAACTACGGTAAGAGAATTTAGCGATTTATTTATTCATTAATTTTTTGGATTTTGGAGCGGTATTTAATGCTTTATCTGTTCACTTTTTGATTACAACAACGAAAATAAGAGCACTCAAACAATTTGCTTTTTTCACATTTGCATTTAGATGGCTCAATTAGAACACTAAGAACATAATAGCGGAGGTTGTCTGCACCTTAGATGAATCCACAGATATTGGTAATGATAAAGTCCTATGAAAACTCACGACGGAGTCTTGGTTCCAGCTAGTTCACCATTTGTCCATAGTCAAATACCAGAAGGTTGAAGTCTTCCGACTCAAGATATGTAACGTTCTCCCACCGTTTGAAGAAAGTGTTGACTTAGTTTTTCGGTTCGGTTGAATCAGCCTTGTAAGCGCATGGAAGAACGCACTTAAGTGCCTTTGAGCTGAATTTCCGATAATAGTAGCAGATTTTCGTTTGTGTTTAGGAACGTGATCAATTGTTAGATCTAGAACGCAACCATGTCCACAGGTGTCGATTAACCAGATGGGTAAGAGCAGGCATTTGTTTCATTAGCTCAGACATCTTTGACTGCGATGCGGAGATAGCGACCTCATGCTGTTAGGACTTAATAGCTGCTGTTGGGGCTTAATAATAAACTTCCGCCAGTTTTTCTATGATGGGTTCCAGAGAACAACTTGAAATTGCCTAGGTTTTTTCTGAGAGCCGCTGCAGCCAGAGGGTTCGTAGCTATTCCACATCGATTGTGGAACTTCCAGCTGGTAAAACAAACTGGCTCTCTAGCTAGTAAAACAACAAAGGTTGCTCATGATACCAAAATGCGGGGGTTTTTACAGATGTCACATTTAGTTGAGGAGAGGATGACGCGCCTCAGGGACTGACGACTGCCGCTGGGTTGAACGACATCTTAAAAGGGATTTACGCGACAGAACAAGCGGATAAGGGAACTGAAAAGTATGCAATATACAAAACAAACAAAATATTGTAAAATAGTCCTTGTGTAAATACAATATCAAATTTCCGAAAAAAAATGTTTGATGAAAATTATCATATATTCCCAAAACGGTTGTGGAATGTTCCCTGGATTCGTATGACGTCTTCAGGAGCTATTCAATATTTCAGTGAGATCAGATTGCAGTCTTTACCGTAGAAAGCATCTTTCCAACAGGTCCGTTGGATATTTGCGCTCAATAGGCCTGGAGCTGGGAATATTGAATCGACCTTAACGGCACGCTTTATTTAATAATAATATGTTACTTCTGAGTTTTTCAATCCGCCGATTATGCGTTGATAGTCTTCATTTAAGATTAACACACGCTTTAACGTGCGCAGTTTTTGATAACGATCCAGATGCTTGAAAATTCTTTTCATTAAATTGGGATGCCTTGCGCAGTTCTTAATTTTTCGACTCGCCTGTTGCTATGAAATCCACTCCGCTCAAAAATAAAATTTAAATACCAAAGTAAGATAATTCTTAATCTCTATTTAACGATTTGCTACTCGGCTTTCTTGTCGATAGCGTCTTCGTGTTGCTAGCTGTCTTTTATATATTTATTTTAAATTTTTGGCGGTATATTATGGCTTGTCAGTCCACTTTTTGAAAGAACATTAGAGCACTGAAACAATGTATTTTTTTTATAACCTTATGTGTCGAGTTAAAAAGTAACCATTTTTTTTACAAACTTTAAAACATTTTTAATTGACCTGCTAGTGTGTTAAAACTGTGAAGTGTAAAGTGTTTGTGGAGAGTTGTTGATTGGATGTGAAATGAAGTGTATTTCTGTAAGTGTATTCACAAGCACCATATCAACACACGTGATTAAAAACCTTTTAAAATTAAACAACAAGAGCAAAAAAACATAAAGTTATAAACTATAAATGATCATGTAATACTTATTTTATCTAACGAAAAAAATCTGTTCGAAAATAAGTTTTCCAAAATTCAATGTTTAAATTTGACCAATATCTTGATGATGTTTGATGAAAATTGTTATTATAATTGGAATTGTTTTTTGCGGGATGATTAAAATTGAACAACTTCAACAATCAATAACCCTTATAAGTAAAATTATATCGATGGATATAAGTCGGAGATGTTAAAATTTGTCACAACTATCGTAAATACAAATTAATGATTTCCAACTGCAAGTTGTCACGCCAGTCAAGTATGCACTGTGTGCTGGTGTCTGATGAGAATCAGTGCATACTTTCGAAACCACTTTGTCAAAATAGAATTTACAATGTGGATTAAAATTTTTAATGTAAATAAAAAAGCCGTTCAGTTTTAATCATCCCGCAAAAACAATTCCAATTTGATTCTGCTTTAGGAGGCTGATTCCGCAAAACAATCGAGCTTTCCGTATCAATATTCTCTGCTTTTAAAAGCTTTAGAGATGATATACGTTGCCTATGCTGATTTATAGACAAGAAGGGAACCGTGATCGCAATCAATAGCCTTTATATGTAATTATAATGTTTAATTATAATTGAGCTATTATCCGAGCATGACTGGAATCCTAAAAAATAATAATTTTGTACTAACATTTTCATACTAAAGTGAGAAACTACCAGTGAAGAATACTAGTTTAATTTTTGAGCTTGCTAGAAATTAAGCGTTGCCACAGTATCGAAACTTAGTTTGCACAATAGGCGTGCTTTTTGCTCTTCTATCCAGTAAAGAATATACTATAAGGCATGTTTTTTTGCTCCTCTATCCAGTAGAGAATAGAATATACGCATTGGAAACAACAACACTCCTGCACCAGTGAATTCACTAGTACAGAAATTGTATTCGTCATAGGTAGTTCACGTGCTGAAGTATAGAATGTGCTGATAGAAAAAAGAAAAGCTCATACGAAGTTGTCTTTTTTTCTGTGAGATGGCTTTGGTTTTTTGAAGGTTAAGTTGAATGTTTTGGTAGTTAGTAAATTAAAAAAATCTCACATGATATGTAAAAAGTTAAAAGAGATAATTTTCTGTTAGTCCTTTTGCTATTGTTGTGGTAGTGTATATTCGTTATTTTCTCCCTTTATTTTGAGCGATTGAGTGGTACCACAGTAAATACAGCAACCTACGTCAGTCTTAGCGAAAGCATCAGCTGTTTTGTAATGGATCGTTTTTTTGCGTCATTGTTCTATTCTGTTCTGTATCGGAGCAAAAAAAAACACGCCTAATAACGAATAAGTGATATATTTTGAATATTATATGATAATTTTACTCCTTTCTCCTGCTGTATACTAAAAACCAATGATTTCATACAATTATCAAAATGCAATGCAAGTATTAAGCGGATCCACTTAATGCCTTTTTTTGTGTTGTGCTGTGTAAAAGCCGACCGACAAAGCAGCTCTTGCCTGTCCAATACCCACAGCCGCTTCGCCTTGCTCCTGTACGTCTTGACAATTAATTGACCTGCTAGTGTGTTAAAACTGTGAAGTGTAAAGTGTTTGTGGAGAGTTGTTGATTGGATGTGAAATACTTTTTTGATACTTTTCTATGCAGCTGTAATAATTCACTTCATGAACTTTTAGTAGCATTTGCTGACATTTAAATATGGAATCGCGTTCTTTTTCTTGTACTTGTTTCTAACTGATATAGAATTATTTAAAAATCAAAATCAACTTCGACTTAAGCTCTATTTATATTGGCTTTCATTGATAATAGTTTTATTTTTCAAAGCAAACATTAACAGGGTGATTCATTATGAGGTTCAGTTTTTAGTCTCAAATAAAAAGCATTAAGTTTCAAAAATTCTATCATATTCATAATTGAAACACTTACGAACCTAGCTTTTATCAAAGTCATTTGTTGATAGAATAATAAGAGTTCTCAAATTATAACTTAAACTACCGTCGGCGCCAAAGTGTTAACTACAACAGCATTTTGGTGAAATTTGAACATATTCTAAATGAAGGCGTGTTCTCGAGAAATAGTCACTGAATTTTTTGATGATATATTTATGTATATATATGTGTATATATATATATATATATATATATATATATATATATATATATATATATATATATATATATATATATATATATATATATATATTTTTTTATATATATATATATATATATATATATATATATATATATATATATATATATATATATATATATATATATATATATATATATATATATATATATATATATATATATATTAGGGTGTCCCAAAAAAATCAAAGTTATTTTTTTTTAACGCATACCCTCTTAATTTGTTTGAATGATGTTGAAACTATTGTAGATCAAATTTGGTGTAGGTAGGATCATGATATCCCGTGCCGACTTCCATCGGAACTTGTCAATACTTGCTAACTACGGCCGACGCGCTCGAACGATCGATGTGCTTGTTATAATTTGTCTTTCTTTAACCGTAAACACATTGTTTTTGTTTGGTCAACATGTCAGTAAAATTACGCAGTTCTAAAAAGGATATATTTTTAATAGGTGACGCAAAACATTGAATAACGGGATCGAAACTTAGCAGTGTTATTTTACCACATTCGTCAAGTGAATTTAACTGTAAATGAAAGTGCAAATCTCACTCTTCGCGAGTGTATTATATATTGGGAAAGGGTGCGTATACCTACGAAATATTTTCCTCATTGTGTAAAGAAACTTGTGAATTTATATAAAGTTTGGAGAGATTCGCAAAAAATGCACAAAAAACCCACGACGTGTTTAAACAGCGTCAACAAGAGTTTGTCAGGAACTTAGACAATTTGTTTGATATTGCCAACGCCGATGCGCTTCATTTAATAAAAACAAATGAAGGCAAGTCTTTTTACTAATTATCACAACGGGAGCCAGGTCATTTAGATGGAGTAGACAAAAAAGGGACCGATAAAGAGGAAAGGATGCGCCTGAGAATTATTGAGGAAGATAAACGGCGATCTAAATATTTCGCAGAGTCAACTTCATCGACATCATCATATGATTCTATACAAAAAGACTCATCTGATTTGGACGAAGACATAATATCTTCGCAAGAATATTTGCCAACTGAGATCAAGAGAGCGCAACCCGAAAAAAACGAAAATATCTGCGCGGGAAGACTTCATCACTCCAAAATTAGTAGCGGCGCTAGACAGGTGCCAGTTAGGTTAGTGAAGAGGGCTGCCAGAAACGCGGCCAGCATTAGGCTACCAGTTTGAGCCCATCTGCCACCTTCATAGACAATCACACGCGTTCACACTTACACCCATGGCACTGGCGGGATTCGAACCCGCAGGCCCCGTAGCACGCCGCTTTACGGCCTGACGCCTTAGCGAGCAGAGCTACCGGGCCCCCCAGGTGCCACTTAAGTATGAGAGATTCCGTGTATATTCTTGAAGCTACTATTGAAACACTTGGATACAATACTGATGAATTTCCGATAAGTAAGTCCTCAATTCAAAGAATTCGCACCTAAACACGCAATCCATAAAAATTGATTTTCAAAACAAGATGCCAGAGGTGATGACCATTCACTTTGATGGAAAATTTTTGCCTGCTTTAGATACTCGGCAATCAAAAGAAGAACGTCTTCCGGTAGTTATTTCATATGGAAATAAAGAACAATTGATTGCTGTGGCAAGATTAGAAAACTCAAAAGGAGGAACAACAGCAATTTTTATTACGCAAGAACACCGAAAGATTTATCCAGACTGTAAAATACAAACCTTAAAAAGAAAATTTGAACAATCATGTTTTTTTTATTAAAAATAGTAAATGTTAAATAGTAATATGTTTTGGGTATATTAGTGTTTTATTGACTAAACAAACTTGAACTTCTATAAATCTTCTATACTAACCCGGAACAAAAATGTATATTTTATGTTTGGTATCAAGTCGGCACGGGTTGTCATGATCCAATTGCAATAATATTTATTATTTAAGCTAATAAGGCCATTTAGAAAAAAAATAGAGGGTATGCGATTTTATTTTCGAGAAAAAAAAATCCTACCTTATCTCTTGGGACACCCTAATATATATATATATGTATAAATATATGTATATATATGCATTTTATACCAAAGTGATTTTAACACTAATATATTTCGAAAATTAGTATAAATCTTAGTGGTCCAAATTCATTGAATAGAGACTGTATAAGCTTTTCTGAAAAGATACCTTCACAGTGGTTTAATAATGGAACTTACTTGCTCCTTACAACAACCCTGAATCTTATGCTCTTTAAGGTTCCTTCATTCAACAATACCCTGTTTTTTATCCCACTTCTCATAAATCACCTATAACCCTTCCTTACAGATTTCTTTTTACGATCGCATCTAAAACTAATAGCATTCTTCACCTGCACACAGAAGATTGCCTTGAAAATAGAAAATCAATGGTTTCCGCAGATACCACTCATTATTTTCTAAAAATTTCATTTGGAACCTGTACGCTTTTATCGCTGGCAATAAAAAATCGTTTAAGTCAAATATATATATATATATATCTGAAGAACATTTTACTAAGTTCACATGTGTTTCTATGGTCGTTGGGACGAAGTGGTGTAGAGTTGATGGTGAATTTGCCAATCTATTGATTTTCAAAGGACTTGATACATTTGGGCCCTTAATCTTTCCTGACATTGATTGATATTTTTGCTTGACTGGCTTTAGCACAAGGGTACTATTGAGATATCTCCCGTGTAACATGTTCTTGGAAGAAGCTCTAGAAAGGATGCTCTCCGAGAATGAATGTTCAGTTTAACATGAAACAAAGTCAAATGGAGTCGGTGTGACACAAGATTTTCAGACTATCGGATGATATAATTATCGATAAACGCAACAAACGGGAAATTGAACCCATTGTTAGTAATTCTTTCTATTGATGAAATCTCAGACGTGCGAAGGCGTGTGTTGGAAACGAACCCATAGCAGCAACAGTATTACGAGATATAATAAGTCCTATGCGATTTAGATTTTATTAGCTTAGATTTTCATTCAACTAGAACAGAACACAATTAATCACTGTCATTTTCGGTGGTTTACTGCGGTTTGATATTTTACGATTTTTTTGAACATCTTGTCGTTTCGAACAGGTTTTTTAAGGAAATAAACTTGAATCTGTACTAATGATTGAGAGAGCTATTCGGGTTGTAATGGAGATGCAAAAATGTTGAAAAATTACTCTTAATAATGATGTATCAAATCAGTCCATAAGTTGCCGCATTTTTTAAGATAAATTTAAGTACAAAAATATATAACTATCTTTAATATCAATAGATTCTGTATTTTCCTTCATTCAATTCACAATGAGTCATTAGTATTTTTCTTCTTTCTCGGTATCACTTCACATACGATCTTTTGAAAAGCTGATTGTAACATGACTAACTGTATATACTGCCCTACTAACCATAGAGGGCCCATCTACATTTTAGCACTTTCGAGATACTCAATAGTCTGTGTTTTTCTAAATGCGGCGGACACCTTTAAACGAGACGAAATTTTAAACATGGACAAAAATACGTTTACTTGAGACACATCTTAAGTAAAAGCTTTCACGTTGAAAATAGTTGTGGAAGATCGGTTTTATGTAGATAGGACTTTTTTATAGTAGCATGAAACGAAAAACTGGCCCCATTACTAAGCATAAAGGTTCTATCTGCACATTTCCAAGCATAAAGGTTTTATTTGCAGATTCTATCTTAGAAGTGCGACGTTTTTTGTAGATGGGGAGATTTTTCGCTATTGATTTTAGCATACTTCCACATAAGATTGGTTTTTCATATGATGTAGAATGATGTAATTGAGTATGTAGTTTTTGATTCCGGTGTTAACTCAAAAATGACAAAAATGTAGATAGGCCCTTTATGGCCAGTATAGTTTCTGGGAGAAAAATGGAATGGTGGTTTCTCTGATCTTTTCGAACACATATGACTCCTACAATTGCCTTGGGGATAATACGCGGGAACTTATGGACTGACCTGATATGAATTCTGCATTTACCACTAATTAAAACCGTAAACAGTATTTAAGCTCTGCGGCATTCGTTTTAATTGTAGCAAGTGAACAGATTTGAGATAAGTTTCATTAAAATTCGTCCCAGTATTTCTAACGTATGTAGCTGGGTCTGTAAAATTACAAAAAAAAACCCTGAGAAGATAACATTGCTCTCAATCGAATGATTGATTTTGAAGAGATATAAACGGAACAAAAATAGGCTTATAATCTTGTGAATGAGAAAATCCTTTTTTTTCTAGTACAATGGATGAGGAAATCTCTTCATATTTAAAAACCCGAAATAGCACCTCACATTGAACTTTTCATAACAAATTTTGCATAACTGATATGAAAGGATTTCTTAAATACTTTCAATGCAATTTTGCAAGCACCATCGTTCGTAACTTTATAATATTCATGTCAACAACCTACCCTCTGTCTATATCCAATCCAATAAAAATCATACCATTGATTCTAAGCCGTTTCAATGGCTACGAATCAGTAAACACTCCTGCTTATTGGAACACAAACATAAAAATCTATAATCCTCACCAATCACTTTTATTGCACCACACAAATGCGAAGTGGTCGTCTTAGGCCAATGACAGACATGGCGGTTCCAGCGCAGCATTTCCCGAGAGGAAAACCGAGTCGGTTTAGTCGTGCATTCATTTAGCATTGTGATGACACACACCGCGATGCGGTCGGTAGACGAGAGAAATGACCCACTGACTCGGTTCTTTGAGCGTTTTTTTATTTGTTCATAGCAGCGAAAACCGATGGAGCTAAAATTTTCTGGATGCATTGATGAATGCATGGAATATGGGAATGAAAACCTGATAAAAAATTATTTTTTTTTTAAATAACTAGGATACAGTATTGGAAATTGAAAGATTTGTGGGCACTCAGTTTCTAAAATTAGGCAATTACAGATTTTCAAAGAAAATTAATATAAGAATCATTTTGTCCCAAAATTCATATGCATATATACATACATATATATGTATATACATATAAATACATATGTATGTATACACGACTACTTTCTTCACAAGCATCTATATGATACTGTGACGTAATTTGTAACTGAGCCGGTTCGATAAACGCTTCTGAAAGCCGCTGTGTGTGTCAACAAATGCGCCAAACCGACGCGCCAAACCGAAGCGTGCTTTAGTGAAACCACCGAGTGTGTCATTGGCCTTATCTGTGCCAATCAACCATGCGTTCTTCACCAGCCACAGAATGTTCGCTTTAACGGAAGCAGCAGTTGGGATGAATGTCAATCGGCGGAAGCGTGTGTAATTCGATAAATATTGTGGGAAGATTTACAATTTTTTTCAATGTATTTGGAAAGTAGTTCTTGTTGAAGTGTGAGGAATAAATTACCATAGCGGGTTGAATGATTGACGGAGCATGAATTAGCATAGGAAAGCAGTGTGAAGTGTAATGAAGCCATTCAAGAGATCAAGCTGAAACATTTGAGTTTGCTCCCTTTTTATGGAAATCATTGGGTTTAGTATAAGAAGAACATTAGTATTAAAATCATTTTGGCTAAAAATTCATATTTCTATATATATATATATATATATATATATATATATATATATATATATATATATATATATATATATATATATATATATATATATATATATATATATATATATATATATATATATATATATATATATATATATATACATATATATATATATATATATATATATATATATATATATATATATATATATATATATATATATATATCAGGGGCGGCTCGTCGATGTACGCAAAGGAAACAGTGCTTCCCTTGCTAATCCACAAATTTGATTAAATAATCAATATGAAACAACCAAAAGATTTATAATCAATATTAAACAGTCAAAGTAATAACATTAATTTTCTTACAAAAGTCAAAACTCAATCGCTACTTTCAATCAAATGGTTTTATTTTATAACAGTCCAACTACAGAGCTTCCATGTTAAATTTACAGCTACACAATGAAAACTCAAACGTTTTACTACAAACTACCGTTTTACTACAATTCAAAACATACAGTTCATTGAGATATACTATACAGAACACTGAAGTGATCTTGCTTCAATGCTCAAATTCGTTGTATTCGCATCGATCTACTTAGATGTCTAAATGATGCCCACAAAATTTTTACAATCAATGTACTCAAATATCACCGCGGACGCTGGCTCAGTTCACCGCGTCTTGGTGGATAGAAAAATTCAAAAAACCCTTGTCCCATCCACCCGCTGAACGACCCGAAAATCTTTATTAATGAATGAACTTGATACGCTGCAAAAGTATCCGCGTCTTCTGTTATGTTACTGTTCCCCCTCATGATTTATCTGTAGATTCTCTTCTGCTCCTCTTCTTACGAGCCGTTCCCCTTACAAATTGAAGCATTTTCTGCTTTGTTTGTATATATATATATATGTATAATACGGTGCAAGCTATTGTGATGTTCATGTGGGGAATAGAATAGTATGAGTAAAATTTTTTCGTGTGCAATTTTCCCCAGATCGGTTTTTCGTGTCTGCTTTGGGTTTGCTTTCCCAAAAGACGTAGTTTTTCCGTTCTGGTGCTTTGATGAAATGACCACTTGATTGCTTGGGACGCCTATGTTGACGCTGAAAAGTCGTCTGCGTCTCTATTATGTTCATGACCTACATTACAGAATTTGTAGATTCTCTTCTGCTCCTTTTCTTACGAGTCGTTCCCCTTCTAATTTGATGCCTTTTATGCTTTTTTCGCATGGAGTATGTACGGTGCAAGTTATTGTGATGTTGATATGGAGAATATGTTGTGCAATTTTCTCCAGAGTGGTTTTTTTGTATCTGTTTTGCGTTTACTTTCGCAAAATGAGTTTCTCGGTTCAGGTGCTTTGGGTGATATGACCACTTGATTGCTTTCGCCTATGTTATTTCTATGGTGCGTTTTTTATGCCTGCTTCGCAAAAATCGCACCTGTTATAACTCTTTCGACGTGTATTTTTTGTATTGTCAGTATCTATTAATACTGTCGGTTAAACATCGATAAAAAAATAGTTTTTAAAGTTAAATTATAACATAAAGCTCGTTAATGTGAGAGCGTATTGAATAGATTCTGTTTCCAAAAGTTAATATTTACCCGTTTAATATGGATTTTTAAGTGGAAAACCAAAACTAAGGTGATTGTGCCATAGAGTATTTGCTGCGGTAATCTTTTTCATTGAGGATCTTATTGAGTTTTAGCAACCAAGTTAACTGTTTTTAAAAGGTAACTATATTAGGCACTTTTATTGCAAATTATATGAGAAATTTATTTTTATTGTAGTATTGCCTATTTAATTTGCTAAAAGATGCATTATATCCTCAACTTCGCGCTATTAAAAAACTTTCGCCATATATTTAGCCTGTAATATGTTTTCAATTTACCTTTTTTTATAATTTAAAAAAAGAATTAAAGAAGTTAGTAATTTTTTTTGCTTTCAAATACTATAATTGACTTGAACTTTTGTGAGATTTTTAATCATAGTGATTAGGAAGCTGTTGACAATCAATCACTAGCTTTTAATGCAAATATGGTCAGCATTAAAATACTTAATTGATTTTTTACACGGTATTTCAAAGGTATAGTTTACTATTCGCTTCATAAGTATGCTTATCTATATTATATGTTTATATATTTTGCTTGTGCTTCCCTTAGTCTCAAACCCACGAGCCGCCACTGATATATATATATATATATAATGAGGATATGACCATATCGAGGAATGAAATATTTACTGCCGTTTTGGAGCTTCACTGTAACAAGGGCCCTGGACCTGATCTCCTCCCTCCTACTTTTCTAATCAAGTGTGTAAAACAGCTGATCTCGCCCCTTCATACTATATTCAGTAATTCTCTCTCCTCTGAACTATTTCCTTCGTATTGGAAATCTTTTTATATTACACCAATTTATAAAAAGGCGATAGACGTTTTATTCAAAATTATAGAGACATTGCCATTCTATCTGCTATTCCCAAACTTTTTGAAAAAATCATCTACTGCAAACTTTCTCCTCTGGTCGATGCTCAACTGAACGAGCAGCAGCATGGATTTAAAAAAGGTTGTTCTTCTACAACTAATTTTATGGTGCTTGTTTCTGATGTTTTGTGCAAAATGGAGAAAGATGATCAAATTGACGCAGTCTATACAGACTTCAGCAAAGCATTCGATCGAGTTGATCACTCCATTTTGATCCCCAAGCTGAAACGATTCGACCGCTTGCAATTCGTGAAATTCCAAGGTCTTATTTCTAAGAAAATCGACGCGAAATCCGGTGCACCTCAAGGAAGTCATCTTGGCCCTCTTCTTTTTAATATTTTTATATCTGACATGTCGGAGGTTTTTATCTGACATTCCCCATTTACTATATACGGATGATCTCAAAATCTACCATGTCATCAGGACACCATCTGACGCTACCTTTTTTCAGTCTAAACTGAACTCTCTAGACCATTTGTGTTCCGCGAACAAGCTCCATCTTAGCATTGCCAAATGCCGCGCAATTGGCTTCTCTCGCTAAACTGCACGCGTTCATTACACGTACCGCCTCAGCAACACGTCACTCAGCAGGGTTGACAACATATTAGATCTCGGTGTCACCCTGGATGAAAAGCTTCGCTTCAATCTACATTACGATAGAGTGCTTTCCCGAGCAAGTAAACAACTTGGTTTCGTTAAGCGACGGGCCAAAGAGTTAAAGAATCTTTGGGTTACTAAATCCTTATATATTTCACTCGTGCGTCCTCTTCTCGAATATGCATGCACTATCTGGAACCCGGCTTTTGAAATTCACAGCCAAAGATTTGAGTCTGTTCAGAAGCAGTTTTTACTTTTAGCTTTGAGAGATCTTTTCAATCCTTATGATTTCACTAATCTACTTTCATACGAATATCACCGTAAATGTATTAATTTGTTACCCCTTGCGTCGAGAAGATTAATGTTATCTGCCTGCTTCAGCTTCGATGTCATCAGAGACGTGGTTAATGTCGTTTACTTGAAAGAAAAGTTTGTACTCAATTAGCCCTTGAGAGTCACTAGATCCCGACGGTTGCTTATTGAATACCAACACAACACAACTTATGCAGCAAACGAGCCAATAAATAGGTGTTGCAGGCTATTCAATAGTATGAGCGAAAACTTTTCCCCTACGATCTCCAAATCAACGTTTAAAAATAACATCATCAAGGCTCTCTCTTTATAATCTCCCCCACCCCCACCATACTAACATATATGCATTATATATTCATTTTAAATTTAAATTTGGTATTTAACTTGTTAGTCATTCATTTGTCATTTATTTATTGTTTTATTTGTTGTCTGTTTATTAATAATTTTATTCATGCACTATTTATTAGTCTTGTATTTATTTATAGTTTGTTTTATTTTTATTTTGTTTCGTAATTTTATGCATGCACTATTTTATTTTATTCTTTTTTTATACATGTATGCCTTGATTGGTAAAATAAATAAATAAATAAATAAATAAATAGCATATGCGTGAATTTTCAAATACCCAGTTTTTATGAAAAGAACATTTTTCGAATAAGATAATGTCTGACTTAAACAGGAGATCATTATAAAATTGGCCGGTCATATTAACGATGGCTCCAAATATGGATACATGAAAATATGTACTAGCACGTTATTACCCACCCCGCCTAATTGAGGGGGTATTGACCTTCGGCTTGGTCCGTGTGGGTCCCGGGTTCGCTCAGGAGACTGGGCGTGGGCGCCACTCACTCACCCCAAGAATGGACCACGAGCCGCCGAGTGAGATTACGGCTCACCGAGGTCAGAAATTCTGGGAATGGGGATCGCTATTGCGTGTAGCACAACCCCTCTACTTCACTGTCGCCGAACCATCAAAACCGGCGAAACGTTTGATACCTCTTTTTGAACAGAATTTTGAAAAATACGATTTCGTAAAACGATAACAAATTCTTTATTTTCTCAACGCGACTTCGCGATATTACTAATACCGAAACAGTTTCCAAATCTAACGCCTACGCTACGTTAGCTTATTTCAAATAACGAGGACCACCACTCCACTATAACAATCCTTTCTTATACAAGAATATGATTCGAAAAATACCGGTCGTGTGAAAAGTTTTGAAAATTTTCTCTTATCTCTATACCAAATTACTTAGATCTAAATGTAATCTTCCAAATATTCTCAAACAAAAAAAACCAATAAATTATCGATCTGCTCGTTTCCACTGTCGCACACAGAATTTAGATTTTCCGTACCTGTTAGTTTTTTCCAATAAATTATCGATCTGCTCGTTTCCACTGTCGCACACAGAATTTCGATTTACCGTATCTGTTAGTTTTTTTCCCATAAATCATCGATCTGCTCGTTTCCACTGTCGCACACAGAATTTAGATTTTCCGTACCGTATCTGTTAGTTTTTTCCAATAAATTAGCGATCTGCTCGTTTCCACTGTCGCACACAGAATTTAGATTTTCCGTACCGTATCTGTTAGTTTTTTCCAATAAATTAGCGATCTGCTCGTTTCCACTGTCGCACACAGAATTTAGATTTTCCGTACCTGTTAGTTTTTTCCAATAAATTAGCGATCTGCTCGTTTCCACTGTCGCACACAGAATTTAGATTTTCCGTACCTGTTAGTTTTTTCCAATAAATTAGCGATCTGCTCGTTTCCACTGTCGCACACAGAATGGAAAATTTTCTTTTCTTCATCAGGTGCCGCTGCTTTCTCCATTCTCACTCGAGTCCCGTACTTTCTTCTTTCCCGTACGACCGGGTGAATGTACTTTCTCCACGTGCCGATCGAGGATTTCCACCAATCCAATAATTTACCGTGATCGTCGTTTAACCACCCCTGGATTTCATTGACGTTTGGATTGTGTCGGTTTCCGATGTTTGTTTAGGTTCTCGTCTGTCAATTGGTATATCGGTTTCGTGAGACGTGAATTTGGTGGTAGCCGTGTAGTTCGCGAAGTATAAGTTTAAATGGTGTTCGGAAGCATGTTCGCGGAGCCGGTGGATGCAGCGGGCTTGCCTTGAATAGCGGTGGCGATGGCCTATGAAGCTGCGTAGCAGCTCCAACGCCGGCTGGACATTCGGCCTCGGTGAGATTGGCAGTAGCTGTTGGCCGAGTCAATCAACCCATCAGATAAGTATCTGTGATCTGTTTCAACCCGAAAGTGGTTCTTTGGGTGGCCTATTTCCAGGTGCTGGTTCCCGATCCTCCATTGGCCTGACTTTGCTGCGGAATATGAGCCAATGAGGTATGTATCATGACCACCACCGAGGTATTGGCGGAGCGCTGGACGAGATACAGCGCCCGACTGGTGACGTCAAGCCCAGGACGCCCAACTGTAACGAAGTCTGCCTTGGACCCAATGGTACTATCTTCAACGCTGGTTGGCCCAGAAGGTTAGTGGCACCGCAGTTCTCTTGCTTACAAACTATGATATTGAGTTTAACCATGCTATAGTGATATTAACCATTCTATGTCGTAGCATCCGGCGGGTACACTACACGGGTCGGATGCTACGACCGTACCTTCCCTATGAGTGGTGGTTACAGGCACTCTACTTAGTGGAGTGGTGGTTATCCCGCGATTGTTCAGCCTTCCCCGGGGAAGGCTGTATTTTTTTTTTTTTTTTTTTTTCAAAGTGAACGCGCCCCCCTTGTTACCCCGTAACAACGTGTAGTCTAATGTATAAAGCACTGGCTTCTAGTATGTGGAGTCTCTGGTTCAAATCTAGGTTCGGACGAAGGACCACGCATCATGCTCTGGATTCACCTAGCTCTAAGGAAGTACCTGTGTTAATCTGGGGTAAAGTGATTCGTGAAGCATATCACTCTACAATCATATTAACATTGATTGTCAATGTGAGAATGAAAATCTTTACCATCTTTGTGCTAACAAGAGTTGTCATGGGATTACTTCACTTTACAAATTAGACTGTCAAGTTTCCAGAAAAATTACAGAAAATTATATAAATCATTATGTGAAATTCAGTCAATTTTTACTTTTCACAATTCCACCTGTGTTATTATCAGGGCTGTGGAGTCGGAGTCGTGGCTCTGTACATTTAAAGCGGAGTCGGAGTCGGAGTCGAACGCGACTCCGACTCCGCTTTAAATCAATGAGAAATTATGTCAAAGAAATTATTTTAAGCTGTGGCAGTGGCAAATTCTTGCCTTATCGCTGAGAGGGGAAGTATCTAGAACTTCTGAAATACCGGTGCTACCTTTTCAAATGACCTTGCCGTCAAAATAATCACCTAATAATTCGATTTCGAAAATATTGAAACTTTGTTGTTTTCGGTTGGCAGCCCTTAAATTCTTCACTTTCGACTTAGTTACCGGATCGAAACAAAATTCACAGATTGGTATAGCCTAAACTTAAAAAAGATTTGGTAATAATGAAACATTACCAGCACTAGATACTTATGTTATTACCGTTGCAAGAGGTGCCACCATGAAATTTTATATGATAAACAAATGCAATGAAAATAAGTAAAAAAATGGTGAAAAGTTCCAATATTTTTTGGCATTTTAGCGCTTGACAACCCAAAAAAAAAACTTTCTAGCCTTGTAAATTTCGAGACAGACATCAAATGAAAACGAAAATCTCAGAGATGGTTATTTTCGACGTGGAACATTGGCTCTATATTTTTCATACGATAAACATTCTAGACTGAAAACATAGATCGCGTATTTTTCCCCGGATTTTTTTTTTTAGCGAGTATTTACTGTACAAATTATTTTGACATGTGGCTTTTGATGCGTCATTGTCTCAAAATGGTAAATATAATTCAGGTAAGTCGTAATAGAGTATGCATAATAATGCATTTATTTGAAATCTAAAGGACGATTATTCGTCAAAAATCAATTTTTCTAACGGCAGGTTTTTTTAATTACACCATTTTCACTGATGTTCGACAATGAAAGAATAGCTATTGTTTATGAACTTAAAAGCAATCATCACCATTTATGTTTAAGTTTCAGCCATAAACTAATTATTTGAAGTGACGCTGCGTGACTTTGGTTATCGTTGTCGTTTACTATTAGTTAATATATTTCTAAATATCTGAGAGCAGTGTTTGAAGCTACAATAGCTTCAAACTAATTGTCATTGAAAAATATTCGAAGAAACAGAAATTGTAGCATCTGTAAAGGATCAGAAAGAGTCAACAAACTTGAGATAGAACATTAACATTTCTTTGAAAGGAGCAATTATTACTTTTAATTAAATTAAGATATATTTTAATGTATTTTGCACTAAGACTTTAAACACCATCTGTCAAAAATTCTAAAACGTTAGACAGAGCCTAATGAAAATTTCCCAATCTTTTCTCCAATTCAATTTAATCTTACCGAGCTCTTGGAAATAATTCGCTCTTCTACGCATCACCTTTGACGTTCAATACTCAATTATCCGTCGACCGATTCTATCAACCACATTAAAAATCTACTCACCTTCTCAGCAATTTTGATTTGCGCAAGTATTCTGCAAACTTTCAACCTTACCCAACCAACCAATTCATCATCAATATTTAAATCGTTGAAATGCTTTGGCAAATTGTAATATATTGACTTCGCATCATTTTGAGAATGCCGGCGATATATATATATATATATATATATATATATATATATATATATATATATATATATATATATATATATATATATATATATATATATAGGTGTATATATATATATATATATATATATATATATATATATATATATATTTATATATAAAGATATATTGTGCGGTGCGGTTGCGGTTGCGGTGCGGCTGCGGTTTGGCTGCGGTTGCAGTGCGGTTGCTGTGCGGTTGCCGTGCGGTTGCGGTGCGGCTGCGGTGCGGCTGCGGTGTGGCTGCGGTGCGACTGCGGTAGGCTGCGGTGCGGCTGCGGTTTGGCTGCGGTGCGGTTGCGGTGCGGTTGCGGTGCGGCTGCGATGCGGCTGCGGTGCGGCTGCGAGGCGGCTGCGGTTTGGCTGCGGTGCGGCTGCGGTGCGGTTGCGGTGCGGCTGCTATGCGGCTGCGGTGCGGCTGCGGTGCGGCTGCGGTACGGCTGCGGTTTGGCTGCGGTTGCGGTGCGGTTGCGGTGCGGCTGCGATGCGGTTGCGGTGCGGCTGCGAGGCGGCTGCGGTGCGGCTGCGGTGCGGCTGCAGTGCGGTTGCGGTGCGGTTGCGGTGTGGCTGCGATGCGGCTGCGGTGCGGCTGCGAGGCGGCTGCGGTGTGGCTGCGGTGCAGCTGCGGTGCAGCTGCGGTGCAGCTGCGGTGCGGTTGCGGTGCGGCTGCTATGCGGCTGCGGTGCGGCTGCGGTACGGCTGCGGTGCGGTTACGGTGCGGTTGCGGTGCGGTTGCGGTGTGGTTGCGGTGCGGCTGCGATGCGGCTGCGGTGCGGCTGCGATGCGGCTGCGGTGCGGCTGCGGTGCGGCTGCGATGCGGCTGCGGTGCGGCTGCGGTGCGGCTGTGGTGCGGCTGCGGTGCGGCTGCGGTGCGGATGCGGTGCGGCTGGGGTAGGCTGCGGTGCGGCTGCGTTGTGGCTGCGGTGCGGTTGCGGTGCGGCTGAGGTGCGGTTGCGGTGCGGCTGCGATGCGGCTGCGCTGCGGCTGCGAGGCGGCTGCGGTGTGGCTGCGGTGCGGCTGCGGTGTGGCTGCGGTGCGGTTGCGGTGCGGCTGCGGTGTGGCTGCGGTGCGGCTGCGGTGCGGTTCGGCTGCGGTGCGGTAGCGGTGCGACTACGGTGCGGTAGCGGTGCGGCTGCGGTGCGGTTGCGGTGCGGCTGCGGTGCGTCTGCGGTGCCATGAACGCCACGCCAATGGTATATAGATATATATATATATGTCGACGCTATTTTGCGTAGACTTGTGACGCAATCAATTGGTTGAAGCACCAAGTGATTGCCTCTCTCAAGTGATACCTTCAATTGGCGTTGCAAGGCGTTGAAATGAAGCCAATCAATTGGTCGAAGCACCAATTGATTGATGGTCTCAACTTGCTACTCTCAATTGGTCGACGCACCAATTGAAAGGCGTTGAAATTAAACCAATGGTACTTTCAATTGGTCGAAGCACCAATCGAAAGTTGTTGAAATAAAACCAATCGTACTTTCAATTGGTCGAAGCACCAATTGAAAGTTGTTGAAATAAAACCAATCAATTGGTCGAAGCACCAATTGATTGATCGATGTTGAAATAAAACCAATCGTACTTTCAATTGGTCGAAGCACCAATTGAAAGTTGTTGAAATAAAACCAATCAATTGGTCGAAGCACCAATTGATTGATCGATGTTGAAATAAAACCAATCAATTGGTCGAAGCACCAATTGAAAGTTTATTCCTTATATTTAAACCTTGACAAAACACATTGACGAAAAAGAACTCTGTATTGATTCAAACAACTCTTTTTTATTAATCCGTGCGATTTGATTGTCAATTCAAGACTGATCCTTTTCTCTCTATGAATCTAACTTAAGTACACAATTAAATTTTGCAGGAGTAAGCATATCATGCAAATTCCAATGTTTTGGCTATACTCATTTGCGAAAAATATGAAAAATAGACAATGTAAAGATAGAACGTGATCACCGTTGCATTAGCGTACTTAGAAGTTTACGCAGACGATATGCAAGATGATCAGGTTACATCTTTTCGTTGCATTTCAAATGCTCAAGCGTAAACATTGTTATGTCTACGAGCAATGCAATGAAGATGCACCCAGCGAAGAATGTGCTGAGTGCGTTGCATTATTGCAGTTGTAGGTTAACAACGATTGTTCAATGTTAATATTGAACATTACTCCCCGCGTTGAACGCATGTTCAATCTTAATTTTGATGCAAAATGCTTTTTGATAAAAGTAATCTAATTGTATTATTGCCTTTGAATGAATTTACATGATATGCGACTTTAAACATAACAAATGAGAAATTTTCTTTTAGTATTACAGATTCAACTTATACCTAACATATATATTTTATTCCACTGTGATTTCGAATGCTGGTTCGCAACGCTGCCTTGGTCGTGGTGTTGGTTTGGATCGACAAATTCGAAGTTGACCAGTGATCTTGTAGGATACCAAGATGATGATGAGAATAATTGCTATCAAAAGTCCGAGGTAGCTGACCGCAAATTGGTGGGTGTCGGTTTGTTTGACTCTATGTGGAAGATTCGCCAGTTCCGGTATGTTGAGCTGTGCTTGAATGGCCTTGAGTTCTTTGAGGTGTATTTGTTGATATACAATGGCTTGGTTTGTATATAAGTGAGTATTTTCGATGTTGTCAAGGTGAGGAAGATGAACTAGTTTTGTATACGAAAGATTCGTACTGCCGGTGTGTGATTGCAGTCCTCTGATGGTGAACCAATCGTGTTTGATGATACAATTAGCTTGTAGGTGCACTATACCAGACCCTTCTAGCATTTGTGACGAAGCCTGATTTCCACATGCTAAGTTGATGTTGATGCCCTCGTTAAAAGCGAAGAGCCAGGTATTTGGACTGGCCAATTTCGCCCAAAAAAAGTGATTCGCCAATTTTCTCAGCTTGCATGCGGTTGTCATCGGCATGTTGTTAATTAGGTTAACTTCACAGGTACTGATGTTAGACATCCTTCGATAAAGTGGATGAAGCGCTTTGCAAATGTAGGTTGACGAATTTGTAACCTTACAGGCACTAAGTTCCCGGTCATCCATCGTATAGAATTGGTCTCGATGGAGAGTAATGGCGAGAAGCGGAGCTGTTGGTTGTATGGCAATTAGGGTGCCATTGATTGAGCTCGGAATGGCCATCACCCGCAAGAGTTCCAAATTGTCAGTGGTGATCAATGGTACACTGAACTGGAATATTATGTATTTTTCCAACGTGCGTCCCTTGACTTCCATCAGCTGGTAAAGGTAATGAAGGTCATCTGGCTTTACGGGCAGCTGAATGGTTGCAGGCAAATGGTTTTTGATTGCGATGAGTTCTTGACGCAATCGTGTTGGCGGCAAGATGAGTAAAGGAATTTTTCCTTGACGCGTATGAGTAATGACGTCAATCATTGATGATTGCATTCGTTGTAATTCGGACACCATAAATAGCATCTGAATCGAGACCGACATGAAAGTTTGTAATATGGTTAATTGCTGAATTTCATCACTGGTGCGGTTGATGTGGTTGGTTAATCGCTGGATCTCAGTTGTGATGGACTGAAAAGCGGAGTTTGTTGCTTTCTGGTTGGTGTTG
Organism: Nemotelus nigrinus; assembly: GCA_947369275.1. NCBI lineage: Eukaryota > Metazoa > Arthropoda > Insecta > Diptera > Stratiomyidae > Nemotelus > Nemotelus nigrinus. The sequence goes on from OX376373.1 coordinate 81,995,345, forward strand.
ATGACGTTGATTGTAGAATCGATGATTGATGTTCGATTCCTTAACATACTGAGTAAATATTCTTGATTCTCTTGAGTGGAATCCAGGTTTTTCGCAATTTCTTCGGCGTAATCAGCATCAAGAAGCCCAAAAAGCGAGTTGGCTATGTGCCCCACGATATTGAATGCACCACGTTTTGATCGGTTGTGGCTTGAGTGAGGGCGCAAAAGCTCGTTATCGTCCTTTAGCTCTCCCATAATGTATTGGCATTGTTCAATGACTGGCTTACATAGGTAGCCTTTGGTCACTCGATTACATAGCTTTGTCATGGTGTCGATGCCGTCCGCTGTGCTTGCAACATCCTTCCAATACGGGCCCAAGTTATAGTATACAATCAACTTCCATTCATCCGTGGCCAAGTCAACGGTCCCCAAGTGGTCAAAATGGAAACCAAGTCCTCCACTGAATTGCTGAATTTTAATGGGTGATGCAATGGAGCAGGGCAGCACTAGAAGGGTCAAAAGGAGTGACAATAATGCTGGGCCGCTGACCACTCGTCGTTTTTTGGGAGGAATATCGTGTTGGTCTTGATGAGATCGTGCCGCTGCTGGTCTTGCCATCGGAGGATCAATCGTACTGGCTGCCATTTGAATCTTATCTAAAAAGGATTCATCGTCTGTGACCGATTCGCCGTCACATGGAAGAGGTGCAAGCTTGTGAATGGGCCGCCGGAGTATTCCTGAGGCTGTCCTTACGTCCACAACACGAACGTAACCATCCTCGCCGGGATATGTCTTTACAATTCTTCCCAAAGGCCAATGCAGTACTGGCGTGTTATCTTCCTGCACGATGACCATGGTGTCAGGTGTTACATTCGGTGATGGTGTCTTCCATTTACGACGATGTTGCAACTCGCTCAGATACTCTCGGCTCCACCTGCGCCAAAATTCATGTTTTGTGTGCGAAACCAGTTTCCATCTAGTGAGCAAACTTGTTTTGTGACGATCAGCATGCACATCAACAGGAGTTGTGAGAGGTTCGCCGACAAGAAAATGACCCGGCGTTAACGCGTTAAGATCATTCGGGCTCGTTGACATAGGAGTGAGTGGGCGCGAATTCAGGATCGCCTCGATTTCCACGACAACTGTTTCGAGCTCTTCGTAAGTTAAAGATGCTGTTGCTAAGTTTTGTTTCAACAGCTTTTTTGCAGACTTTACCGCTGCCTCCCACAAACCTCCAAAGTGTGGAGTTCGGGGAGGTATGAAATTAAAGTTGACTCCCTTTGAGACACACATTGACTTGATGGCTTCCTGTGACTGCTCGGAATGGATGATTGGGACTAGTTCGTGCAGCTTATTACTGGCGCCCACAAAATTGGTAGCATTGTCACAGTAGAGTTCCTTGCACCTTCCTCTTCTAGCCATGAACCGCTTAAGTGCCCCGATAAAGGCATCGGTGGTGAGGTCCGACACCAGCTCAAGGTGAACAGCCTTTGTTGAAAAGCAGCAAAAGACGGCAAGGTAGCATTTGTGGGGCCTCTTCCCTCTGATTTTGTAATGGACAAACAAGGGGCCACAGAAGTCAACGCCAGAGTGAACAAAAGGCCTTGCAGGCTGCACTCTAGTAGCTGGTAGATCCCCCATTACTTGCTGCAACATTTGAGGTTTACTTCTGGCAGATTGTATGCAAGAGTGTACCACAGATCTGGCCAAGGTCTTTGCGTTTAGGGGCCAAAACCGTTGTCTGGTGTCTGCAAGTAAGGCCGTTATGCCTGCATGAAAGTTTTCGCGATGAATATGTTCCATCAGCAATCTTGTCACTGGATGCGAGTAAGGTATAAGCATTTGATGTTTTGCGTCAAACTGCAACGCGGAATTTTTTAATCTCCCACCAACTCTCAAGATACCCTTATCATCTAAAAATGGAGCTAAGCTGCTAATACGGTTTCTTTTATCAACCTGCTTGTGTTTCCGTAGTTGATCGATTTCTTCTTTGAACTCTTGCTTTTGCATCTCTTTGACAATAACCTGGAGCCCGTCATCTATTTCTTGAGTAGTTAGATGGTTATCTATAATTGTAGTTTGCGGATGCCGTTTGATCTTGGAAATGAACCTTAGGGCATACGCTATTATCCGTTGCAGCTTTTGAAATGAGTTTTTGTGATTAATCTTATCAATGAAACTCCCTTCCTCCTTCACTGTTGCTGCTGATATCAATAAGCTTTTTGCCTCGATGGTGCACTTGCCACTTGGCTGAAATGGTGGAGGCCACAAACACTCATCTCCATGCAAAAATCTTGGCCCATAAAACCATAAATGACATTGTGGTAGTTTTTCGGGGGATATTCCACGAGATATGACATCAGCTGGATTGTCCTTACTTCCTACATGACGCCATTGTTGTGGCGTTGTGGTTTCTCGGATGGACGAGATCCTGTTTGCGACGAAGGTATTGTAATTGGCAGCCTCAGAATGAACCCAGGCAAGTACTATCTGTGAGTCGGTCCACAGTGTCACCTTTGTAGTTTCGAGCTTTAGATCTGTTGTCACCCTCTCGGCAAGGTCAGCTGCCAATTTAGCTGCGCATAATTCAAGCCTTGGCACCGTTAATTTTTTGATTGGGGCTACTCTTGATTTTGCACAGAGAAGGCGCACGATAGTCTGGGCTCTAGAGGTTGACCGAATATACACGGCAGCTCCGTATGCTTGCTCTGATGCATCTGCGAATATGTGAATTTGAATTTTGGTCGCATTTTCTGGCAGAATTACGTGGCGAGGGATCTGAATGCTGTCCAGTTCATTTAGTCTGCTACTAAAAGTCGTCCACTGTGTGTGGATTTCTTGTGGAACGGCAGCATCCCAGTCCAGATGAAGCTGCCATAGCTGCTGCAACATTATTTTTGCTCTTGTGATTACGGGTGCTACAAGCCCCAAAGGGTCAAACAGCCGGGCTATTTCTGAGGCCATTATTCTTTTGGTAACCCGCTGATGGTCAGTGAAGTGGGTTCGGATTCTAAGTTGGTCTACTTTAGGAAGCCATGACACTCCTAGAGTTTTGATAGCTTCGTTGTCTCTTTCTGAGAAGTTAAGTTGAACCTCTTGTTCAGCTGGTGGAATATTCTGCAGTAGTCTTGGATGGTTTGTACACCACTTGCGCAATTTAAAGCCTGCCTTTTCTAGCATACTTATGAGTTCGCTCTGAGCGGTGATTGCTTCTGACAGGGTGTTGAAACCTGTTATTACATCGTCAACGTAGAAGTCTCGCGCTAGTACCTTTGATCCTTCTGGATATGAATTTCGTTCGTCAAATGCTAGGCGTTGAAGTGCCTTGGTTGCCAAATACGGAGCTGATGCAGTGCCATAGGTCACAGTAGAAAGCTGGTAGCATTTGATTGGCTGATTGACATCTCTCCGCCAGAATATCAATTGGAAGTTACGATCACTAGGTCGGATAAGAACTTGTCGATACATTTGTTGTATATCCGCTGTGAACACATAGCGCGGTAAGCGAAAACGGAGTAAGATTGTCAACAGCTCACTTTGTACTGTTGGGCCCACAAGTAGTATGTCATTTAATGAAATGTTCGCGCTTGTTTTGGCTGAGGCATCAAAGACCACGCGGAGTTTCGTGGTACTGCTATCTGGTTTCATTACGCTATGGTGGGGCAAAAAATAGTGTGGGGATTTGATGTTCTTGATGTCAACTTCCTCCATGTGGCCCATTTCGTAATAGTCTTCCATGAACTGAATGTATTGTTGTCGTAACTTGTCGTCCTTAGCGAGCTTCTTCTCGAGAGCGTAAAATCTACGCAGTGCCATGTCTTTAGAATTTCCCAAGCAATCAGGGCTCCTTGCAAACGGCAGTGCGGTCATAAATCGACCACTAGGTAGTCGTTGTATTGTTTCATTGAAGTGCCGCTCGCAAGCCTTTTCAGAGGTAGAAAGAGTAGAAGCAATATTGGTAATTTCTTCAATCTTCCAGAACTTTTCGATCGAATCGCTTAGTTGTTCTTGGGTCACACCAACACCACAGACTGCTTCTGATCTAGTGTTGACGCTAACATTTCCTGAGACGATCCATCCAAACACTGTGTTTTGTAGTGTCGGAAGTCCCGATGCTAGCTTTATCTGTCCCACTGCTAGGATTTGGTAGAAGAACTCGGCACCAATAAGTACGTCAATATTTTTTACCATGTGAAATTCTGGATCAGCTAAGGTAACATTCCGTGGAATACCCCACTTCTCAGGGTTTATGCTTTGTGTTGGCTGCGGTGGTACTATTTGGTCTAGTACAAACGCTTCAAAGTGCTCGCAGAAACCAGTGGTTCTTGATTTCAGCTCCAAGTTGACTCGACGCTGTGTGCGTTGGCTGGCACTTCCAATGCCTTGAATATGCATGGCATCAGGTCTCACCGCGACTCCCAATTTCTTAATTATTCGGTTTGAAATTAGATTCACTTGGGATCCTGAGTCCAAAAGAGCTCGACACTCTACCTCACGTCCATTTTCTGAGACCAATATAACCCTGGCCGTACTCAGGAGAACGTACCGACTATTACATCGATTGCCCTGTGCCGCAAGTGCGATCGCTTGCTCTGGCTGCTTTAAGTGTGTCGATGAAGGTGCCTTTGGTTGCTTAATTTTGCCGGTTATCGTGCCTTTGGTCGATACGTCGGGCAGATGAAGCAAGGTATTGTGTTTCCTTGCACACTTGCGACATGTTCCACCTTCACAAGTGTTCGATCGATGACCAGGTTTCAGGCAATTTAAGCACAGGTTGTTGTTGCGTACAATCTGGATTCGCTCGGCCGGCACGCAGCTCAGGAAGACATTGCATGCGTAAAGTGGATGCTCTTTGTGGCACACTACACACAACGTTCCGGAAACTACCGATGCAAGTATTCTTGTTTCCTTTCTTGTCTGCTGCCTTTCGTTAGTGAACCTGGTCTTCAAGCCAAGCGCCTCCAAGGTTTGGAATCTTGTTTGCAGAAATTCCAAGAAGTGTTTCATACTCTGTAGCCCCTTTGGATTTTCTAGGGACTGTTCATAGAGCAGATGAGTGGATTTGTCCAGATTGTTTGACAAAATGTGTAAAAGGATTGGATCCCAGGACTCTATGGACAAGCCGAGGTTCTCCAATCCAAGCAGACACTCGCACGTAGTGTCGTGGAGTGCTTTAATGGCGGCCGATGATGCATCTGAGCCCACATTTGATTGAGATACCAGTCGTCTAATCAAGGTGGTAACTAACAAACGCTTGTTCTCATACCTGTTATGAAGTAGCTCCCAAGCTGTATGATAGTTCTCGTTTGACAAAGGAAGGTGTCTCACGAGTTTCTCAGCGTCGCCAGTTAGATTGGTCTTCAAATACCACATCTTCTGGCAGTTCCCTATGTTTTGTACGTGCACTAGCTATTCGAATAGGTCAGCGAATTGTCGCCATTTCGCATAGTCGCCGTCAAACTTAGGGATCGATATCGTTGGAAGCTGAACTGTCATCGGCTGTGCGGTGTGTTGCCCTGCATGTGGTTCACTTGCCATTCTGCCAGTTAATCTTGAAGACAACCCGATAGTCATTTTCCGTACTTCATCCTCGAGATGAAGATACTCTTCGAAATCGTACCCTGATGCTATAGGGTCACTCGAAATCTCCCAAATCTTAAGATTTGTAGCAGCAATTTGACTCCAGAGCTCTCTAAGAGTAGTCATCGATACCTCGTAGTAATGGGTAGGCTGATCATCAGTTGTTCGATCTAAACTGCCGACCAATCGCTTTAATGAATGGGTAAGCGCTCTCTGTCGTCGAATATTTCGTTCGACTTCTCTACCTTCGGATGCATCTACTGGCATTTTCATCTGAGCAGCTTCGGGAGCTTGAACTGTAGCAATCCCGAAAGCTTTTATAGCGTCCATAAAAATGCGACGATATTTGTCGTGAAGCCGTTTGATCTCCCCGTAATAATCTTTCTCGAAATAGTCATGTTCGGGTGGAAGATTACTTGCCTCAAGTTGATCATGCCCTTCTTGGAAGTCATGCCATGCTTCATCAAGTCGTTGTAACCGGACTTCAAAATAAGACTTTGATCGTTTTCGGTCTTCGGAGTCTTTATTAAAATTGGCAATAATTCGCTGAATCTCCGCACCCTTTTGCGTCTGCTTTAATATAATATCTTCCATGTTGGACCTGCTCAGACACCTCTTGATCTGAAAATCACGTCGGGGTCACCAAAATTTATGTCTACGCTATTTTGCGTAGACTTGTGACGCAATCAATTGGTTGAAGCACCAAGTGATTGCCTCTCTCAAGTGATACCTTCAATTGGCGTTGCAAGGCGTTGAAATGAAGCCAATCAATTGGTCGAAGCACCAATTGATTGATGGTCTCAACTTGCTACTCTCAATTGGTCGACGCACCAATTGAAAGGCGTTGAAATTAAACCAATGGTACTTTCAATTGGTCGAAGCACCAATCGAAAGTTGTTGAAATAAAACCAATCGTACTTTCAATTGGTCGAAGCACCAATTGAAAGTTGTTGAAATAAAACCAATCAATTGGTCGAAGCACCAATTGATTGATCGATGTTGAAATAAAACCAATCGTACTTTCAATTGGTCGAAGCACCAATTGAAAGTTGTTGAAATAAAACCAATCAATTGGTCGAAGCACCAATTGATTGATCGATGTTGAAATAAAACCAATCAATTGGTCGAAGCACCAATTGAAAGTTTATTCCTTATATTTAAACCTTGACAAAACACATTGACGAAAAAGAACTCTGTATTGATTCAAACAACTCTTTTTTATTAATCCGTGCGATTTGATTGTCAATTCAAGACTGATCCTTTTCTCTCTATGAATCTAACTTAAGTACACAATTAAATTTTGCAGGAGTAAGCATATCATGCAAATTCCAATGTTTTGGCTATACTCATTTGCGAAAAATATGAAAAATAGACAATGTAAAGATAGAACGTGATCACCGTTGCATTAGCGTACTTAGAAGTTTACGCAGACGATATGCAAGATGATCAGGTTACATCTTTTCGTTGCATTTCAAATGCTCAAGCGTAAACATTGTTATGTCTACGAGCAATGCAATGAAGATGCACCCAGCGAAGAATGTGCTGAGTGCGTTGCATTATTGCAGTTGTAGGTTAACAACGATTGTTCAATGTTAATATTGAACATTATATATATATATATATATATATATATATATATATATATATATATATATATATATATATATATATATATATATATATATATATTTATATATATATATGTATATATATATATAGATATATATATATATATATATATATATATATATATATATATATATATATATATAGATATATATATATATATATATATATATATATATATATATATATGTATATATATATATATATATATATATATATATATATATATATATATATATATATATTTATTTATTTATTTATTTATTCAATCATTATAGCTACAGGTTATTCTTAAATAAAAATACAGAATTCCTTTTAAAGATATAAAGCTCACAGCCCACATAAGGCAAAATTGTGAGTGGGTGCGGCGTTTTTTGAACAGTTTTAGCTATAGCTTTATAATAATACAATTGAAAATGATTAATATGTATACAAACTACCTAATTATTCCATGTATAACTTATACTCATGAGTTGCATTATGAAACTTAATTTTTAAATAATAAACACTGAACAAGGACTATCAACAATATACTTTTTTAGTACTTTCCTGTAATTTGATACATTAATTGATTTTTTAATCTGAGTCGGTACTTGATTGTATAATTTTGGACCTAAATTACATGCATGCCTTGACGTTCTGGTGTTCCTATATTTTTGTAGAGCTAGAGGTCTCTTGACTTGTAAACCAGTAAGATAAAAAGAGTGCTGAATTTCGAAGTCATTGAGATGCAAGTAGACGTATTTAAGCAGTTCATAAACAAACAACTGACGTATATTAAGCACATCAAACTCAGGAAAAGCTTAAGTGGTAGAATAGAACTTTGATTGCTTAATACAGATTTTTGCCAATCTATTCTGCAAATTTTGGAGAACGTTAATATTTGCGGAATATGCTGAGCCCCACACCGAAATTCCATACTGCAATAACGATTGAATTATAGCAAAATACACCATTTTCATTAGTTGTGGTGGAAGTATATATCGAAGGCTATATAATTTATACAAAGTTTTTCTTATTCTCCCGTACCTATTTTGTTTTTTCTAAATTTAGGGCTAGCTTGTGCTTACACAGCCAGTTATAAATAAGCTCCAAATCACGATTTATATTTGAAGCAAGATTATTCTCGTAATTATCACTATACAGAAGAACAATATCATCAGCGAAAATACAATTCTTCCTTTAATCATGGTTTCTTCAAATTTACATAGCTCATTCACATATATAAGGAAAAGTATTGGACCCAAAACAGTTCCTTGAGGTATTCCACATATGACTGCAAGATTATCACTTATGGATTCACCTATCCGAACATTCTGTCAGATAAATAAGATTTTATTAGCAAAAGAGCATTACCTCTCAATCCTACATTTCGAAGCTGGAATAAAAGTATATCGTGGTTTACTGTGTCAAAAGCTTTCTTGAGATCTAAAAAAATAGCTAGAGCTTGTCGGTTGTTATCAACTTCATTATTAATAAATTTCGTATTTTTGTATAAAGCATCTGAGGTACCTATTTTTGGTCTGAAACCATACTGATTAGGAGCGAAAAAATTATTTTGCTCAAAATACCACATGAGTCGAACTTTGATGCATCTTTCTAATAATTTACTCAAGCTTGAAGTAAAGGAAATCGGACGATAGTTACTCGGATCTAGCGGATTCCCTTCTTTGTAAAGCGGGACAATAGTTGCATGTTTTAGCCTGTTTGGAAAATCCCCTTTAGTCAAGGCCATGTGAAATATAAATGTTATAGGTTCAACAATTAATTGGCCACAATTTTTTAGTATTTTTTACTTATTTTATCAAAGCCGGACGACTTGTTATCTTCAAGATTTCGAATACGCATAAGAATCTCAGAGCTATCAATAGGTTGTAAATTCGTTATACAAGTCGTGCATTCATTTTGGTGCGGTATGGAAGAATTATTATCACAGATAATCCTAGAAGTAATATTTTCACCAATATTTGTAAAGTGCTGGTTTAGAATATTGCAAATTATTTCCTCGTTTTCAACAACGTTTCCCTGCTTGTCATTCATTTGTTTGATTCGTTGCTTTGTCATACCAGATGCCGCACCGCAACCGCACCGCAGCCTACCGCGGCTGCGGTAGGCTGCGGTGCGGTTGCGGTGCGGCTGCGATGCGGCTGCGGTAAGGCTGCGGTACGGCTGCAGTTTGGCTGCGGTACGGTTGCGGTGCGGTTGCGGTGTGGTAGCGGTGTGGTTGCGGTGCGGCTGCGATGCGGCTGCGGTGTGGCTGCGGTGCGGCTGTGGTGCGGCTGCGGTTTGACTGCAGTGCGGCTGCGGTGCGGCTGCGGTGACGCTGCGGTGCGGCTGCGGTGCGGTTGCGGTGCAGTTGTGGTGCGGTTGCGGTGCGGCTGTGGTGCGGTTGCGGTGCGGTTGCGGTACGGCTGCGGTGCGGCTGCGGTGCGGCTGCGGTGCGGTTGCGGTGCGGCTGTGGTGCGGTTGCGGTGCGGTTGCGGTGCGGTTGCGGTGCGGTTGAGGTGCGGCTGCGGTGCAATTGCGGTGCGGCTGCGGTGCGGTTGCGGTGCGGTTGCGGTACGGCTGCGGTGCGGCTGCGGTGCGGCTGCGGTGCGGTTGCGTTGCGGCTGCGGTGCGACTGCGGTGCGGCTGCGGTGCGGTTGCGGTGCGCCTGGGGTGCGCCTGCGGTGCGGCTGCGGTGTGGCTGCGGTGCGGCTGCGGTGCGACTGCAGTGCGGCTGCGGTGCGGCTGCTTTGCGGCTGCTTTGCGGCTGCGGTGCGGATGCGGTGCGGTTGCGGTGCGGTTGCGGTGCGGTTGCGGTGCGGCTGCTTTGCGGCTGCGGTGCGGCTGCTTTGCGGCTGCGGTGCGGCTGCGGTGTGGCTGCGGTGACGCTGCGGTGCGGCTGTAGTGCGGCTGCGGTGTGGTTTCGGTGCGGCTGCGGTGCGGTTGCGGTGCGGTTGCGGTGCGGCTGCGGTGCGGTTGCGGTGCGCCTGGGGTGTGCCTGCGGTGCGGCTGCGGTGTGGCTGCGGTGCGGCTGCGGTGCGACTGCAGTGCGGCTGCGGTGCGACTGCTTTGCGGCTGCGGTGCGGTTGCGGTGCGGTTGCGGTGCGGTTGCGGTTTGGTTGCGGTTTGGTTGCGGTGCGGCTGCGGTGCGGCTGCGGTGCGGTTGTGGTGCGGCTGCGGTGCGGCTTCGGTGCGGCTGCGGTGCGACTGCAGTGCGGCTGCGGTGCGGTTCCGTGCGGTTGCGGTTTGGTTGCGGTGCGGCTGCAGTGCGGTTGCGGTGCGGTTGCGGTGCGGCTGCGGTGCGCCTGCGGTGCGGTTGCGATGCGGTTGCGGTGCGTTTGCGGTGCAGTATGCGGTACTGTAAGCGGTACTGTAAGCGGTAACGCAAGCGGTACGGTAAGCGGTACGGTATACGTTGCGGTAAGCGGAACGGTATGCGGTATGGTATGCGGTACGGTAAGCG
>OX376373.1:82006179-82096158 GCA_947369275.1 Nemotelus nigrinus
TTTGTTGCTTTGGATAAGGAATGGTTGATGTGAGTCTGCAAAAAAGTGTATAACGTGTTTCCACATTTTTTTGTCACTCAAAGACAATTTCTTCGAAAAAAAGTTTTCTAGCTGTTCTGATGCGCTAGACTTTTTTTTTCTTAGGAACTGAAATTTGATGCACTTTCAATAAAATATTTTTCAACAAAGGGCTATGTTTATTTTGCTATACCACATTTTTTACTTATGCTCTTCTAATAAATAAATAAAATAGAAGTATATATATAGTATATATATATATATATATATATATATATATATATATATATATATATATATATATATATATATATATATATATATATTTATATATATATATATATATATATATATATATATATATATATATATTTATATATATATATATATATATATATATATATATATATATATATATATATATATATATATATATATATATAAATATTTGTATATATATATATATATATATATATATATATATATATATATATATATATATATATATATATATATATATATATATATATATATATATATATATATATGTATATATATATATATACATATGAATTTTGGGCAAAGTGATTCTAATACTAATTTGCTCTGAAAATCTGTAAATGCCTACTTTTAGAAACTAAGTGCCCACAAATGTTTCATTTTTCAATACTGGAAATCAATTTTCTTATCAGATTTTCATTTCCATATCCCATGCATTCATCAATGCATCCTGAAAATTTCAGTTCGATTGGGTTGCGCAGCTATGAGCAAATCGAAAAACGCTCGAAGAACCGAGTCGGTGGGTTATTTCTCTCGTCTACCGACTCGGTTCCGAAACCGTGAGGCAGTCCACACCGCGGTGTGTGCCATCACAATGCTAAAGTAATGCACGGCTAAACCGATTCGGTTTTCCTCTCTGGAAACGATTCTTTGGAACCGCCGTGTGTGTCATTGGCCTTAGCGTGGTAAACATCATAAATGGCTTTCGCGCTTTATTTGCAGGTGCTGCTCGTGGATAGTGAGTATGATGGCTATCGATATCTGCACGGATGAAACAAAACGAATACAAGACCGGTATGTCGTGGACTGGACCCGAAAACACGCAATTAATCAATAATAGCGACAAGTTTCCTTCTGCAAGTGGCAGCTGTGCTGCAATCCGAGTGAAAAATGAAGGTGGAAATATCATTTGATACCAGAAATTATTTGTTGCGTGCATAGGAAGCATGGTGACTTTAATTACTATCTGACACCATTTCTTACTGAACATAAATATAGCAAGATGTACTCCGCGGAAAAAGATGCAAGACGTGTTGTTTGAGTGTCTTGCTTCAAGTGACACCGTATTACCACGTTATTTCAAAACTGAGTGCGATATATGTTAGAATAAGCTACAATGTGGGACAAAGCATGGGTCTTCATCACTCACGTAATGACCGAGCTCAGGAGAATCGAGTGCACTTGGGATGGAGCTGAGCCCATGTAGGGAAAACTCCTAGAAGATAGATTGTATTTCTAAACATTCCACGAAGGAATACCGAAAGGCAGTCCCATAAAGGGAATATTGATGTTGATAGTAGTGATGGGCAAAACCAGCACACTTTGCTGTGCAAGCACACTTCGCACACCACACTTATGTCTGCTACACTGTGCTTCCAGCACATTTAGCACACTAGCACGCCAAGCACACTAAGCACACATATCAAGCATCGAGTATTTTCGTACTTGCGAATGTTTTATTCAAATATTCAAAAAGTTTTTAGGGCAAAAGTGGCCAATTTTGGGTTAAACTGATTCGGTCATAACGTGCCAACATCTATTGCTGTGATCCAAACATTTCGGTTTTGTAGGGAAGTAAGGGGTTTTTGGCCACAGTTTGGCAAAAACTGCCTTTAACGCGTTTTCGATGATTTAAAGTGGTCGGGGAGTGCTATAGTAATATTTTAAGTGCGAAAAAAATCTTTGATAGGGGATATCGGGCAAAAGCGACCATTATTTCCAAAAAAATGTTTTTTTTTTATCTAGCATGAACTCGGGGACCTTTCTGAGTTGTTTCGGGTTAAATTTCCATACAAGTCTACGAATTTTCGTCAATTTCATTTTCATTTTCATCAATCTGTAGTACTTGGCATCAATCTGCTCTTAAGTTAAATTGCGATGTTTGCAATATCAACTATACCATTTTTTGAACACACTATGGTAACAATATAAACTATTCTATCCTATACTGCCGTCCTTAGCATAAACCTTCTATCTGACATTGCTTTAATTTTTGTGTTAACGCCAGATTCGAAAATTACATAGTGTATTACATCATTCTGCAAAATATGAAAAACCTACCATTTGTGGAAGTATGTTAAAATCGCCCCATCTACAAAAACATAGCACTACTTAGCATAAATCTTTTATATGCAGCAGACAGAAGGTTTATGCTTAGTAATGCTATCATTTTATCGTTGCCTCTATCTGCTCAAAACCTATTTTCCACAAATATTTTCAACGTGAAAGCATTTCTTTCCGATGTACCGCAAATAAACGTATCGGTATCTGTGTTTAAACTTTCATCCCGTTTGAAGACGTCCGCAGTATTTAGAAAAACACAAATCATCGGTAATATACTCAAAATTAAAACTTTCACCCAGAAAATATACGAATAACAAATCTTATCTGCCTTTTTAGTTCACTAATTATCTCATTCATCAACTAATGCATTCAATAGTTAATGCTTTCGAAACCGCAAAATGTGTACACATTCTGCAATGCAAACAACGCCTTGTTACCGAAACACATCATATTAATCGAACGAAACGCGTGCACATCAGTGTGGAGAGTGCCTGCCAGTACGCGTGCTGCCCAGTAAAAGTGTGTCGCCAGTAAGGGTGTGGTGTCAGTACGCGTGTTGCGACACTTTATAAATGCCGTGACACTTTATAAGTGCCGTGACACTTTATAAGTGTATCGGCAGCACGCGAACTGGCAGCACGCGTGTTACCGACACACTTATAAAGTGTCGTACTCGCACACACACTGAAGTGTGCTAGCACACTGTGCTTAGCACGCACAGGTGCTGCCCATCACTAGTTGATAGTGTTTTGGAAGTCTCTTGTGCTTCCAATAAATACTGGTTTAATAATGTATTAAAAATAAAACGAGCTTTGTGTTGGAAGTAAAAGCATATATTCAACTCTGATATAATAAAAAATTATATCTTATTTTCTTCAAAAGCTTGGCCTTTTTGTGTAACCGTTTTAGTGTCAGTGTTGTTGAGTGTAAAGTGTTGTAGATTATGAATGTGCATTTGTGTTCCTACAGTGTGTTTAAATACTAAGGGGCATCAGCCAATCATGCATATCTCTAGCCTGGAGTAGGATATCTATGAAGGTCGCGCACTCCACAGTGGCCGCCACCGCAAAAAAGCTATGGTGTGCAATACTTTGCTCTATTATCGTTATTGAATTATCGTTTCAACAGTAATTTTGCTGTTCGGCTAAAGTGAACGCTAATGCTCCACCGCAACATTTATGAGAGAACCTAGCGGTATGCAAATGTTTCAGTTAGAGGATTATCCAAATCTGTTGTTAAGGTTGCATTCTGATTATTGGATTGGTAATTGCTTATTGATAGTTCTAAAGGAAGTAAATTTGTAAATTTGTTCTTTGGAAGAACTTGTTTTGATGTATACGAATTTGTTTACAATTCGAAGCTAATTATGGACATATGTGTACGTATTTTTGAGCTTTGCTCGCACTTCTTGGCATTTTCAGAGCATTTTACTTACTGTTTTTGCTGTAAAAATGCAAAATTGCATTATATAAATGTAAACTTGTGACTGAAAGATTCTTTATGCCAATTTTTCCAACAGTAGCTGAAAGTACTTTTTGACTATTAAAATAGCTACTATAATATCCTGTTTTGCATAAATATTATTATTTTTCACTGCTAAATCACTTACAAATCCATTTGTCTGAGCAATAGGAAACATTTAATAAAATCGAAACCAAAATTATCACTGGAAATCAGATATTCAAATATATTTTCTAATACTGATACGGGAAGCACCTTCATTCTAATTTGAAAGTTTGAAACATTTATTCGCAATAAATTGTTGTGATAAGCATCATTTAGTTTCCAAAGATTGTCAAATTTTAATTAAGTTGTATATTGGCTTTTATCGATTTGCCCTAAAGTAAATTTCAAATATGCACAGTCAGCTATAATAGACATGGTTTAATTAAAACAACCAGGAAAACAGCATTCACATGATTGTGTGTATATATGAATCTTAGCACGTGTATTTCAGCAAAATTACCGAAAAGTTTTTAGCATTTAACCGTAAGGAATGGTAGTCCGATGTTGCGTTTGAAACGTGTTCATGTGTGTAGATCTTATCAACGAGTATATTTAGTTACATTTTAATTGAAGTTTGTTAATCTTTGAATTTGTATTCCACCGCAAATAGAGTTATAATTTCCGTGTTTCGAATAGTTTCAATACAATATCTAGGTGAGTTGCCAAAAGTTAAATTTAATTGAACATTTATATTTGGGCTTTTTGCTGATATATATACATATATATATATATATATATATATATATATATATATATATATATATATATATATATATATATATATATATATATATATATATATATATATATATATATATATATATATATATATATATATATATAGACATATATATATATATATATATATATATATATATATATATATATATATATATATATATATATATATATTATATATATATCATGCTATTGAGCATCACAAAAATATTAAGAGCGATAGTCTCCAGAGTGGCCAATTTGATTGAGCTGAAATTTTCGGAGGACATAGATGTATGTAGGGAGAAGGCTGTGATTTGATAAAATGAAGATATTTGTAACGCTTTGAAGATGGCAGGTATTTTAGTGAATTTTCAGGTACCCTCATATTTCTAAGCAGAGTACATTTCCGTTAAAAATAACATGGAAATGCAAACTTATTATGTTTTATGCTTGCTCATTATAAAGAACTGGAAATTTTGAGCGTTGTGTGGGCACTGAGCGCTTAAAAGTAGGCAAGGATTTCTTTCAAATTTTGATTTTTAATAAGTTCTGACAGAAACATCGTGAAATTTGTAGAGCGTATTGATGTTTTTTTGAATACCTCTATTAATACCTTTTTTAATAGCTTCGTACAAGAAGCTTCAGTTAGTTTTAAAATCTTACATGCTAAGACAAGTGCTGAGCACTCCTCATAGTATAAGACGTGATCATTTTGGATCCAAGTTATTTTATTGACTTAAAGTCAGACAGCAAAGAGCAAACTATGATCTGTGTTTCAGAATTACAATGTTCAATACTCATGCAAAACAGTTTGAAGAGCAAAGAAAATGGCTACGCAAGTGGTTTTTTCTACGTTAGAGATGCACTGAGAAAAATACTTCTATTTTTTGAAGAAAAATGAACATATTATCAAAGAAAATTGGTAATGATTCTGCGCCAAAGAAATATTTACTCAATCCAAAGAAAGAAAATTCTTCATTTCAAAGAACAAATATTGTACTTGCCCTGAGTAAAACTTGGTATAGTTTCAAAGAAATATTTACTCAATCGAAAGAAAGGAATTTATTCATTTCAAGCACAGATATTGCACTTGCCCTGAGTAAAATTTGATATAGTTTCAACAACATTTGGCATCTGGCATAAATCGGTTCACGTACGATCACCGAAGTTAAGCAGTGCTGGGTGCGGTTAGTACTTAGATGGGGGACCGCTTTGAAAGCATCGAAAAAACTCTGAAAATTTTTTTCCCATATTTTCCTTTTTTTAAAGTGCCACATATTTTTCTTATTTTGTGAAGTGCTAGTATTATTTATGCCTAGTCGCCACTTTAAGGTATAATGTGACACTTAATCAATGGAGTTAGGACAACTGAAGACGAACAAAGTCAACCATGACATGAACCCGGTGGAATTCGAACCCTCGAGCGGTAGATCGCTGCTTTGGATTGACACGTTAGCGAGCTAAGCTATCGACCCTTCATTTGTGTAGAGGATATGTTGATAGAAGTCATAAAAGCTATCAATTTTTTCGTCGAATATTGAAGTATGGTTGATGTTGAAACATAGAAAAAAATATTCGCGGTGTAGATATAATTTACTAAATTCATAGACATAATTTACAAGATTTGAGGAAAATTACTTACTTAAAATAAGGTAAAGCAAAAATTGTATCCCTTTGAATGTAAGAAATTTTTCAATGATATTTATACAAATTACTGATATCAAATAAAATTTTATTTGATTTGTGGAAAATTTCACATCTCGTAAACAAGTAAATATTTTCTTTGATTTTCGGGAACATATTTTTCTGAGTGTGGAAAGTCCAACGGGTCAGTTTTTTTCAATTGCTGAAATTTACGGTAAGTCAGTATTTTTAGCCAGCTTGTTGGGGTGATGAGCGAGGACTGCAATATATTTTCCACTACAATTCCTAATTTCTTCTGAAATCGTCTCGATTCGCAGGTTTTTATGGGGACTAGCATTGCCGAAGTACCACGGGGCTCCGGTGATAGATCGAAATATTCTTGATTGGGTCCTCTTGATGATGTTGATGTTTGATGGGCGAGCTGCACCTCATATCTGTAAGCCATATGTCCAAATTGGCTTTAGGACAGAATTGGAGACGAGCACTTTAGAGTCGAGAGAAAGTTTTGACATACTAAACTGAGAAAAATACTTCTATTTTTTGAAGAAAAATGAAAACATTATCAAAAAAAATTGGTAATGATTCTGCGCTAAAGAAATATTTACTTAATCCAAAGAAAGAAATTTCTTCATTTCAAAGAACTGATTTGGAACTTGCACTGAGTAAAACTTGGTATGGTTTCAAAGAAATATTTACTCAATCGAAAGAAGCGAATTTATTCATTTCAAGCACTGATATTGCACTTGCCCTGAGTAAAGTTTGATACAGTTTCAAGAACATCTGGCATCTGGCATAAATCAGTTCACGTACGATCACCGATGTTAAGTAGTGCTGGGCGCGGATACTACATAGATGGGGGACCGCTTTGAAAGCATCGCATGTTGTTGGCACGCAAAAACTCTTCTTCCCTTCATATCATTAAGAGTGGCTTACTTTGAAGGGAGTGAACATTTTTTTTCCATTTTTTCCTTTTTTTAAAGTGCCATATTTTTTTCTTATTTTCTGAAGCGCTAGTATTATTTATGCCTAGTCGCCACTTTAAGCTATAATGTGACAATTACTTAATGGAGTTAGGACAACTGAAGACGAAAAAAGTCAACCATGAACCCGGCGGAATTCGAACCCACGAGCGGTAGATCGCTGCTTTGGATTGACACGTTAGCGAGCTAAGCTATTGACCCTTTGTTTGTGTAGAGGAAATGTTGATAGAAGTCATAAAAACTATCAATTTTTTCGCCGAATATTGAACAGTGCTGCCACTTTGGATACCTTCGTATCATTTTGGATACAAATAAAATTTGACAAATCTGGATGATACTATGATACGTTGTTCCCAAAATGGATACTTTTCTCATCAATTTTAATTTACCTGCACGAAAACGTGTGTTCATAAAAATTACTTTTTTCCAATTTCCATTACATTATATTTCAAATAGAAAAGTTCGATTGAATAATTTCACCATACTGTTATATTTATCCACTTCGAATGGAAGTAGCAGCATTTTCTTTCGAAAAAGTTTAGCGTTCTATTCAAAATGGGCATTAGCATGATGTGACTCAAGAAACGGGCAAGAAAGCAAATGTATCTGAAGAAGTAGCTCAAGAACTATCAAAAATGTACAATAAATAATAACATATAATAATTTCCAACCCTCAAAATACAAAGGCCGCTGCTGAAACATATTTTATTCGAATACTGAATGCATTTCCCATCTTACCTAAGAGTTATGCAAACGTCTTTGAGGAATGGCGAATGATTTCGTTGCAAGATTATAAAATCCTTTCCAAAATCTTAAGCAGGACAAAACTAAGACTTATTGGACGATAGTCTTTTAGCTTAGCATGAGAAACTTTCCCTGGTTTACGGATAAACACCACTCTAGTTTCCCACCAGATGGTCGGAACATACGATAAGCGCAGGCAAGCGGTATAAATCTCTCTGAGCCATAGTAGCGATACTTCCATGGTCTGCTGGATATCAGCAGCAAGGACGCCATCAGGGGCCGGGGATTTAAACGGCTCAAATGAGTTAGTGGTCCTCCTCTAGTTGAGAATTAGATATTCCGAATGACGGTGTTGAGCTCGTAGCCTGCTCCGTTTGGTGCATCGCTTTTAGAGGACAATAATTGCCCGAAAAATGTGCGTCCAAAAGAACATTTAGAGTACCTGCGCTCGAACTAGTCCAAATGCCCTCAGGGTTCATGATGCACCACATAGCCTTCGGTGTCGTGCTTAAAACCTTACGAAGGCGATTTGCCTTGCTGATTCTCTTCAGGTTTTCACAGAAAGATCTCCATGAGGCCCTCTTTGCCATGCCTACGGCATACTTAAAAGCCCTCAGCTTCGTTTTATACGGCGACCAGCCATTCGACTTTTCTGAACTATTGAACTCCCTCCTGCACTCTCTTCGCTAAGTGCGGATCTCCATGATCTGCTCAGCTGAGCTGCGGCCAGCCACTTTGAACGACATGTACCTATGATCGGAGAATGAACACTCCTGTAAAACACTCCAGTCAGGGAGAAGGTACGAGTGCCACCTACTGCTCAAGGTACGGTTTAAATCAAGAAAGGTCGATTCGGTGCTAGTATTGGCGATAAAAAGGTAGTGGGTAATGATGAAATCAATAAGATCCTCACCTCGGCCATTTGTGTTAGAACTACCCCATACTTCATTATGAGCATTAGAGTTAGCCCCCAGAAAAAGAGGTACACCAATTTTCATGGCTTGAGTAGGGATGGCTAGTGCCATGATCATGTGCCATGTAACAGGACACAAACCAGCATGATCTTAGTGGTTTTCTTCACAACAATATAGACACGTGGCTTCTCTAAGCTATCGAGTACTATCAGTCTGCATCCATTTGTACGTAGCCCGCAAACCGGTTGTTGGCAACCCATGGTTCTTGGATTAAAATTAGCTCCTCGTCTGTCCTAGATAAGCGGAAAAGCACGGCAGCTATGCTGCTTTGGTGTGGTGCGGAGATCTGCAGTACCTTCACAATCATTGATTGTTGATAACAGTTAGGTCGAGGTCCTCCCCCTCGGATATAGAAGCTGCCCAAGCCCATTCATCTGCATCCAGAGTCATGAGGTCCAGGCAGCCACCCAAGTCGGAGGTAGTCCTGACGCTGACCTTATCGGCATAGAGGATTCCACATCAGATTCTTCCTCAGACGTTGCCCTCAGACAGGTGACTCCGTACCTGATAGTGCCCTTATAGGGCGTCTAAAACTGGCAGTGCTTCTTGATTTATAATGAAAAGGGCCTCCCGTCGATTATCTACTATCAGCAGAATATTTGAAACAAAAATACTTTTAAAAGCTGAATGTGATTTCTTGATTAAGAATTTGATATTTTTGAAAAATATATGTTCGATTTTACTATATGCAGCGGCATGAATTGCCGATTTATGCTAAATGTCGAACATGAAATTTTATATTTCCGACAAAAATAGCTTTACAAAGCCATACAGAGCTATTATACCAAGGTATCAATTTGATACGCATTGCTAAAGTTTTGGATACGATAGGTACGTTTTTCTTACCAATTTTGATGAATTCGGATACGATATGAAAGTTCTGAGGTGGCAGCACTGATATTGAAGCATGGTTGTTGTTGAAACATAGGAAAAAATATTCGCGGTGTAGATATAATTTACTAAATTCATAGACATAATTTACAAGATTTGAGGAAAATTACTTACTTGAAATAAGGTAAAGCGAAAATTGTATTCCGTTGAATGTAAGAAATTTATCAATGATATTTATACAAATTACGGATATCAAATAAAAGTTTATTTGATTTGTGGAAGATTTCACATCTGCAAACAAGTCAATATTTTCTGTGATCTTCGGAAACATATTTTTCTGAGTGTATTGAGCATCACTTCGAGGCTTATGAATTTGAGCTTCAGCTGTTGATTTTTAGCTTCAATGTGCCGTTTCCTGGTGTGCCTCCTGTTAAGGAGCATTCCGAAATACTTTACTTCGTTACTTTGAGGTATAGGAACATTGTTTAGATATACTTGAGGACAAGTCAGTTTTAGCAATGTGAATGTAACGTCGATGCATTTGTTTTCGTTCATTCTGATTCTCTATTTTGCTAGCCTTTTTTCAAGAAATGATATGCGGGCTTGCAGTGTACGGAATGCCGTAACTGAATCTGAATCAGAGTATAGTATGGCAACGTCATCCGCAAAGGTAGCTGTCTTTGTTTTATCGCATATTGGGAGATCAGATGTGAAAATAGTGTAAAGCACCGGTCTCAAAACACTTAAAAACCCTTGCCTACGTTAAGGCACTCAGCGCCTACCCAAGGCTCAAAATTTCCACTTTTTTACCATAAGCAAACTTAAAACATAATAAGTTTTCATTGCAAAAATTTACACTGCTTGGAAATATAGGAGTACCTGAAAATTCACTTAAATGCTCGCCGCTGCCAAAAGTTTTGAGATATCTGAATTCTAGCAAGTCATGGACTTACCCGTTGTATAGAATTTGTCAAACCATGTTGTATACGCGCACCGGATTGATTTGGGATAAGTCGATCCGATCACAAAATTTTACTGGATCGGATCGACTTGGGCGTTAAAAGACCCGGATCGACGGATTAAGTTCTATTCATATATGTGACGTTCCGATATGATATACCTCACTTTAGTAGAACTAGCTGAATTTTATTCGGCCAATTGACGTCAATCCAGTCGCACCAAAAACCTAATTTGAAGTTTCATTTCAATCCGTTCCAAGCCAAGTCAGTCCAAGTCGGTCCGGCTAATTTACGAGGCTACTGATTGGTGTAAAAAAAAACACGTGACATCATGTGAGAGATTAGTTGCGCTCGACGGAAGGTTAACAAAACGTGAAGTAGATTTACTACCTGATTGGCTGTGGTGCTAACACAGAATTGTCATCACCAGAAATTTTCGTAAATATTGCACCAACAGATGCTTCTCTTGCTAAGCTAAGATAAACTAAGCATTTAAAATAAAATAAAGAACCCATGTTGAAATTTTCCGTGTTTTGGAGATTTATTGGATGGCAGCCCCAGACATAGTTCAATCGCTGAAACTTTCGATGATATTCTTGGATGAAAACAAAATTCAAAGGATAGGTTTATTTAAGCAAGTGCTTGTTAAGGTAGATGTATTGCAGCTGCGTTGGTAAAATGCTGCCAGCACTAAATATTTTCATCATTTGTGTTATAGGAGATGCTGTTAGTTAATAATTTTTGTTACTTTGAATAAGAAATGGTTGATATGATACTACAAAGGAGTGTATTACCTCTTTCAACATCTTTAACTTACTCAAAGACAATTTCTTCAAAAATCAGTTTTTTAGCGGGTCTGATGCGCTGGACATGTTTTTTTAAATATTGAAGTGAACTAACCAAATTGATCTGAAATTACCTTTACGCGTGCAGCCAAAGTATGAGAACTTTGTCATTGATACAATTGATAGCATGTGAGAGTAATAAATATAGAAATAAACGATTAAATTATATACTTTGACATTTCAAAGTAATGTACATTGCTGAGGTAGAGTGAATGAGAGTGAATATCAAAATCAAATAAAGCAGAAATTTTTAATTACCGACCGGAAAATTTTTCAAAATCTCATAATACAAACATTGGTTCAGCATTGTCACAAGATCATTACCATTTGAAAATGTAATGATAATATCACATAGTACAGATATGGCAAATAATTGGCAGCCCTATCATGATTCTTCAATCAAACTTCTATTAAATTTGGCTAACAATAAGACTCATTTATTATATGAATTTCGTGGTGATATCATAATTGAACTGGAAGTTCTTAGGCAAAAAATAGATTATGCTGACTGAATTTTCAATATTCAAAGTACAAAAACTATCATAGCAACTTAATTTTTCAGCCTAATTTCTACCAAGTTATGTTTGTAAAGTAAGGTCCAGTTACTGTATAAATGTCATTCCCATTTCTGTAGAAACCCCCTCTTAATAAATAAGTGCATAATCATACCTGGACAAAATCTTATATCCTATTATTTTGGTGCTGTGCCCTTAATTTAATATTGCTGCACTAACTAAAGTTTGACAAAGAAAAGAAAAGACAAAGAGTGAGTTGTAGCATATTTCATATTCAAGCATGTTGTGCAGTATTTTCGTATCATAAAAACATTCATAGTAAAATAGTCACATTAAATATTTTAAAACAGTCGTAACACTCATAGTAAAATGCTCACATTAAATAGTTTGAAATAGTCGTAAATAAAGAACACGGTTTCTTTGCATTTGATTTAGAAATAATACTGCTAAACAAAATCGATTAGTAAACAGGAAAACAGGTATAGAAATTTTTAACAGGATTATGATCTTAATATGAAAAGAAATAAGTCAAAATTTTGTTGCTGGCTACTAGAATATAGTTTGTTGATAATTTTTTTCAACTAACATATTTGATTTTGAAAAATATAAGTTTAATTCATTTTAGTGATATTTTCTAAAAATACTGAAAATTGTAAAACTCCAATTTTTCTGGCCTGTTCGGTTTATTTGGTGTTATCTATCATTTCTGTACCCGAATCAAATTTGGAAATGCTTTTATAGATTCAAACATCACTGGCAAACTTCTGCTTTTAAACATCGCTAATATCCATTCATATTCAATGTTCCCATTAATAACAACTTAAATTCTCACTGCTTTGATGAAATGCTCTTCCAGACGACGAATACAAACATTTCTGATTAATCCACTAAGCTGTTCAGCATTTCCTTTTGCTATCATTAAATTGGCGGTCATAACCATTTGTCCGGCTATTAACACTAATTGACGGTTGTAATAAAATTAATCTTTCCAAGTTTGCTATGAGAAATGAGCGAGACTTTGATATTAGCAGCAGTCCGAATAAGAGAAATGTTGACAGGCACGGCTGAACGAAGATGATTGTTGAAAATAAGCAGCTTTCGCTGTTTGGAATATCAAACTGTTTTACCTGTTGGCGTTTTAAATTGACCAGCATGAGGATGTAATTTGTACTTTTCGGATTTTTTCAAAAGAGTACTGGAAAGAGAGAATCCAATGTAACAGGAAAAATGATAAAAGGTGAGTTTCCGAAACAGTCAGAAATAAGTCTTTCATTGATGTGACATTAAATATTAATATTTCTTAAAATTAAAGTCAAAGCAAAGGCATAATAAATTTATAAAATAGACAGTTGTTGAAAATAGCAACCAAGTTGACATTTGAAAAGAGAGAAAAGAGAAAAATACACGTGTATAAAATTTATAAAATTTTGGTATTGTGTGTGATGCAAGAGTTCTCATTGCTTAAAACAGCGTTATTTTTTGACATGCTTCTCAAAATGATTAACACAGTCTTATATTTTCCATGAAACATCTAGCATTGATAGTTCAAACTGAAAAAAAAACAAGTAAACTTCCCATCTTCATTCAAAATACTCTTTTCAGATTTCATTTCATTATACTCTCGAAGCGAATTTAAATGGTTCTAGACCTATAACCATGCTCGCAGACAATATGCCAATTTCAGATACTAGTCGTTTGGCGGCAAATGGCTAATGTAGTGAAAGTCTCTACACAATTTTTTTTGTGAGACATCATCGTACTGTGGATCATACTATAGCTCTCAGCCTCCATACAATAGAATGAAGATTTCAGAGAAAGTTAAACGGAAACGGCATCTTTACACCGCTTACAGATGAGTAAATGGACTCATCAAACAGACGGAAAGTATTAGGCCCAACAATAAAATCCAATCAGATGTAATCGTTTGAATTTCTTTTGGAATGGCGTGTGTCGACTAGTTAGAAAGAGCACAAGAAATTATATGTAGGGTAAAAACGACTACATTAGAGGTGCGTTTGCATCACAGAGCTATCCCATGAGGTCTGGTACCATTAGAAGAAAGTGTGATTTATATTATGCTTGGCTATAACGAAAAATCAAATATTATGTTTCTGTTTTTTACTAATGTTCGAAGAACAATAGTATTAAACTCGTTTCGCCGAAAATTCAAATTTCTTGATATATACATATATATATATATATATATATATATATATATATATATATATATATATATATATATATATATATATATATATATATATATATATATATATATATATATATATGTATATATAAATATAAATATAAATATATATATATATATATATACATATATATATATATATATATATATATATATATATATATATATATATATATATATATATATATATATATCAGCAAAATGATTTTCCGAGATAATCTCTGGAGTGGCCGATCCGATTGAGCTGAAATTTTCGGAGAACGTATATGTATATAATAGGTAGGTCCATGACTTGGCGGCGGCGATCGGTTTAGTGAATTTTAAGGAACTCCTATATTTCCAAGCAGTGTAAATTTTTGTTAAAGAAAAGTATTGGAAATGAAAACTAATTATGCTCTTAGCTTGTCTATGATAAAGAATTGGAAAATTTGAGCCATGTGTGGGTGCAGGGTGCCTAAAAGTAGGCAAGAAATTTTTTTCAAATTTTGATTTGTCATTACTTGTAAGAAAAACAATGGATCATCGTGAAAATTACAGAGCGTATTGATGTTGACTAAAATTTAGCACATATAGATTTTCAGCATAAAGCGGGTAACCCTGTAGCTGTGGCAGGCTGCTGAAAAAAAATCTTTCAAATCATTGACCTTCCTGAAAAATTTTTGATTTTTGACTAACATTTCAAATCTTTGATAAATTTTATCCTTTGTCCTTCATCTCAAGATAAAATATTCCAAATTGCGATTTGCGTAAGAACGGCAACTCATCACCAAATTACCTCTATTTTCAGCACTCGAAAGTTCTGTTCACGAGAACTGACAACCGGATAATCCGATCATAATGAAATTTATAGGACATGTTGGTATTAGCTAGAACCAAGTTTGATAGAAGTGATTTTGAAATGCAGGCAACCCTGTGGCAGTGGTTCCATCTTGAAAAACAACTGAGAAAAAAAAAACTTTTTGGCCTATAATTTCCGATTCAGCCATCAGATTTGAACAAAATTTACACAATACTTGGATGTTACTTAATGTAACATTTCATAAGTTACATTAAGTAACAGAACAGAAAGGGGCTAAATATAAGACCTAGGTTAAGTTTTAGTTCTAATTAGGTTAGGTTAGTTATAATTAGGTATAGGTTAGAACTTAATTGTAGTGTAAAGTAGATTTTAACTCAAGTATTGTACAGGTAACCCCAGCACTTGTACAAGCTGGGTAGTATTATTAGTGCGTAAGATAAAAACTGTTTAAGGAAAAAATATTTATATAAAAATAGCCATAAGAGCCAACAGGCCAAAATAGTTTAGCCACTAGACTTTAAATTATCATAATAATTATACTTAAAGCTAGGTTAAGAGTGTACAACTAAAATGAAATACAAATCTTCTTCTTTCAATCAATCATCCACTTCCAAAAAAATAATATTCCTTCTCCGCGTTTCAACTGTTTCAAAGCTGATTATTTGCGAATCGCCTCAGAACTTGATGCCATTAATTGGTATGATGGGCGTAGATGCTGGATTTTTATATTTTTGCGCTTTAATTTCCACCTAAATATCTATTTACACCCCTACAACACGTTCCTGCAAATCATCTAGTCCATCCTGGCTCTCTGTTGATATATCTTTTGTCCTTTGCAACGAAGAACAGGCACGCTTGGTACACTTGCGTAGTCGCTATGATGATTCGCTTCAAAATTTCCTCAAATACAGAATAAAGGCGAAAAAAGCGATTGAAATAACTAAGCGGAGTTGCTTTGCGTACATAGAGTGATCCTTCCTTCTTAATAATTCAAAGCCATTTTAGTCGTACAAGAAAACCCTGACAATTTCAAATCACTTACCGGATAGCTTTTCGTTAAACGTTCAGTTCAACTTCAGTTTTTCGTTTTAACTTCATTACGACCATCGCCTCTGAAATAGAAGCTTTAGTTTTGCTTTCAGACCCTACAGCAAGCAAGGATTCTGACGGTATTCCTTGTGCATTTTGTGAAGTCTCTATCTTCATCTTTAAGTGCTCATTTTTCTATTTTATTTAATCTAAGCTTCTCCACTTGTGTTTTTCCTTTTGTATAAAAAGTTTCAAACGTCTTTTCGATCCTCAAATCAGGGAGAGTTGAAACAAGTTCATATTACTGACCATTTCCCCCCTTTTCTGTTTTCCGAAATCGCTCGAGCAAACTCTCCACAACAAGGTATATGTCGCCATTAACCATTTGCTATCCAAAGAGCAACATGGGTTTATTAAAGACCGTTCCACGTCAACAAACTTGGTCGAGTTTGTCAACTCCGTTGCTGGTTCGTTGGATGCTGGACCACAAGTTGACGTCATTCACACGGACTTTGCTAATCCATTTGACAAAGTAGACCATACTGTGTTGTTGGATAATCTGCGCGATTTCAACATATCCGGAATCCTTCATTCCTGGTTCTTTTCCTATATTGTCAACCGTACTTGTCGTGTTGTGTTCAATGGTTGCGTTTTTTCCTCTTTTCACCCTTTATCTGGTGTTTCCCAAGGTTCCATCCTCGGGTCCCTCTTATTCGTATTGTTCATCAATGATCTTCCCTATTGTTTCAATTCCGTTTTCCTCCTCTACGCAGGCGACCTTCCGCTTCTACGTACTGTTTCTTCTTATGAAGACTGCTTGCTTCTTGAATCAGACCCTACTGCTTTGAGTGATTGGTGTGCTGCTAACTTTATTTTCCTAAATATTATTAAATGTGTAGTTATGTCCTATACTAAAAAACCAATTCCTTTTCACTTTGATTATACCCTCTCCAGTATTATGTTGCTGCATGTAGATTAACATTAGGACCTTCGCGTTATCTTCGATCCTGGTCTGAAATTTGATTTGCATGTTCAATTCATTTCATCAAAAACGTCAGGAGTGGCATGGTTTGTGCTTCATTGTTCTCATTGCTCCCTTAATATGTCACTTTGTGTCCGTCTTTTCATGTCTTTAGTAGGTAGCAAACTAGAATACTGCTCGCAAGTGTGGTCTCCTAATTGTGTGTACTTGTCAGATGCAGTCGAGTCTGTCCAACTTAAGTTTGCTCATGTCTTCTTGGGTATGGCAGGGTTTAATGTCCCCTACTGCCCGTACAATGAACGCCTAAAATTTGTAAACCTTTTTCCGTTGCACGTCCACAGATCGTTCTTTGATGAATGTTCCCTGTACAAAATTTATGTTAGCCTTTGTTCTATCAATATTCTTGTTTCTGAATTTGTGCGGATGTCTGGCCAACCTATCAGATCCCAGTCTTTTTTCACAATCTTTTTTGTGCGTACTGAAGCATTTTTCCATGCACCATTCTTATTTGTTATTATTATTTTATTCATTTTCATTCTTTTTCATTATTCTATTATTAATATTGTTTTTCTGTTTCTTTTTTTTAATCCACTTTACTGTAATATTTTCGTTGTTTATTATATTTGGGCTATTGAAATTTCATGCATATGCCTTTTTTATTTTTGTTTTTATGGAATATTATTTATTATTATTGTTTTATATTATTTATTATTATTGTTTTTATGTAAAATGTTAAATCATAATTGGATATATATCTGTGCAATGGATTCTAAGTAAATAAATAAATGCACCGAGCTATACTGCCCAACTAAGCATAAAGATTCTGTCTACATCAGTGACGGCTCGTGACATAAATATCTGGGTCGGCCGAAAAAAAGTTCTAATTTGTCAACTTAATTTTTTGGTGCCTGGTGCTAAGAAATTTCTGTACGAACAATAAGTATCTTATCTTAAAAAAAAAGTTAAATCCTCCAGCAAGAGGAGGTCTACAGCACTCTCGCTATGAAAGGAAAGGAATGTACAAGTGGGTATTGGTATGATTGGTAATCAAATATTATGTTTCTGTTTTTTACTAATGTTCGAAGAACAATAGTATTAAACTCGTTTCGCCGAAAATTCATATTTCTTGATATATACATATATATATATATATATATATATATATATATATATATATATATATATATATATATATATATATATATATATGTATATATAAATATAAATATAAATATATATATATATATATATATATATATATATATATATATATATATATATATATATATATATATATATATCAGCAAAATGATTTTCCGAGATAATCTCTGGAGTGGCCGATCCGATTGAGCTGAAATTTTCGGAGAACGTATATGTATATAATAGGTAGGTCCATGACTTGGCGGCGGCGATCGGTTTAGTGAATTTTAAGGAACTCCTATATTTCCAAGCAGTGTAAATTTTTGTTAAAGAAAAGTATTGGAAATGAAAACTAATTATGCTCTTAGCTTGTCTATGATAAAGAATTGGAAAATTTGAGCCATGTGTGGGTGCAGGGTGCCTAAAAGTAGGCAAGAAATTTTTTTCAAATTTTGATTTGTCATTACTTGTAAGAAAAACAATGGATCATCGTGAAAATTACAGAGCGTATTGATGTTGACTAAAATTTAGCACATATAGATTTTCAGCATAAAGCGGGTAACCCTGTAGCTGTGGCAGGCTGCTGAAAAAAAATCTTTCAAATCATTGACCTTCCTGAAAAATTTTTGATTTTTGACTAACATTTCAAATCTTTGATAAATTTTATCCTTTGTCCTTCATCTCAAGATAAAATATTCCAAATTGCGATTTGCGTAAGAACGGCAACTCATCACCAAATTACCTCTATTTTCAGCACTCGAAAGTTCTGTTCACGAGAACTGATAATCCGATCATAATGAAATTTATAGGACATGTTGGTATTAGCTAGAACCAAGTTTGATAGAAGTGATTTTGAAATGCAGGCAACCCTGTGGCAGTGGTTCCATCTTGAAAAACAACTGAGAAAAAAAAAAACTTTTTGGCCTATAATTTCCGATTCAGCCATCAGATTTGAACAAAATTTACACAATACTTGGATGTTACTTAATGTAACATTTCATAAGTTACATTAAGTAACAGAACAGAAAGGGGCTAAATATAAGACCTAGGTTAAGTTTTAGTTCTAATTAGGTTAGGTTAGTTATAATTAGGTATAGGTTAGAACTTAATTGTAGTGTAAAGTAGATTTTAACTCAAGTATTGTACAGGTAACCCCAGCACTTGTACAAGCTGGGTAGTATTATTAGTGCGTAAGATAAAAACTGTTTAAGGAAAAAATATTTATATAAAAATAGCCATAAGAGCCAACAGGCCAAAATAGTTTAGCCACTAGACTTTAAATTATCATAATAATTATACTTAAAGCTAGGTTAAGAGTGTACAACTAAAATGAAATACAAATCTTCTTCTTTCAATCAATCATCCACTTCCAAAAAAATAATATTCCTTCTCCGCGTTTCAACTGTTTCAAAGCTGATTATTTGCGAATCGCCTCAGAACTTGATGCCATTAATTGGTATGATGGGCGTAGATGCTGGATTTTTATATTTTTGCGCTTTAATTTCCACCTAAATATCTATTTACACCCCTACAACACGTTCCTGCAAATCATTTAGTCCATCCTGGCTCTCTGTTGATATATCTTTTGTCCTTTGCAACGAAGAACAGGCACGCTTGGTACACTTGCGTAGTCGCTATGATGATTCGCTTCAAAATTTCCTCAAATACAGAATAAAGGCGAAAAAAGCGATTGAAATAACTAAGCGGAGTTGCTTTGCGTACATAGAGTGATCCTTCCTTCTTAATAATTCAAAGCCATTTTAGTCGTACAAGAAAACCCTGACAATTTCAAATCACTTACCGGATAGCTTTTCGTTAAACGTTCAGTTCAACTTCAGTTTTTCGTTTTAACTTCATTACGACCATCGCCTCTGAAATAGAAGCTTTAGTTTTGCTTTCAGACCCTACAGCAAGCAAGGATTCTGACGGTATTCCTTGTGCATTTTGTGAAGTCTCTATCTTCATCTTTAAGTGCTCATTTTTCTATTTTATTTAATCTAAGCTTCTCCACTTGTGTTTTTCCTTTTGTATAAAAAGTTTCAAACGTCTTTTCGATCCTCAAATCAGGGAGAGTTGAAACAAGTTCATATTACTGACCATTTCCCCCCTTTTCTGTTTTCCGAAATCGCTCGAGCAAACTCTCCACAACAAGGTATATGTCGCCATTAACCATTTGCTATCCAAAGAGCAACATGGGTTTATTAAAGACCGTTCCACGTCAACAAACTTGGTCGAGTTTGTCAACTCCGTTGCTGGTTCGTTGGATGC
Organism: Nemotelus nigrinus; assembly: GCA_947369275.1. NCBI lineage: Eukaryota > Metazoa > Arthropoda > Insecta > Diptera > Stratiomyidae > Nemotelus > Nemotelus nigrinus. The sequence continues at coordinate 82,026,683 of OX376373.1, forward strand.
TGGACCACAAGTTGACGTCATTCACACGGACTTTGCTAATCCATTTGACAAAGTAGACCATACTGTGTTGTTGGATAATCTGCGCGATTTCAACATATCCGGAATCCTTCATTCCTGGTTCTTTTCCTATATTGTCAACCGTACTTGTCGTGTTGTGTTCAATGGTTGCGTTTTTTCCTCTTTTCACCCTTTATCTGGTGTTTCCCAAAGTTCCATCCTCGGGTCCCTCTTATTCGTATTGTTCATCAATGATCTTCCCTATTGTTTCAATTCCGTTTTCCTCCTCTACGCAGGCGACCTTCCGCTTCTACGTACTGTTTCTTCTTATGAAGACTGCTTGCTTCTTGAATCAGACCCTACTGCTTTGAGTGATTGGTGTGCTGCTAACTTTATTTTCCTAAATATTATTAAATGTGTAGTTATGTCCTATACTAAAAAACCAATTCCTTTTCACTTTGATTATACCCTCTCCAGTATTATGTTGCTGCATGTAGATTAACATTAGGACCTTCGCGTTATCTTCGATCCTGGTCTGAAATTTGATTTGCATGTTCAATTCATTTCATCAAAAACGTCAGGAGTGGCATGGTTTGTGCTTCATTGTTCTCATTGCTCCCTTAATATGTCACTTTGTGTCCGTCTTTTCATGTCTTTAGTAGGTAGCAAACTAGAATACTGCTCGCAAGTGTGGTCTCCTAATTGTGTGTACTTGTCAGATGCAGTCGAGTCTGTCCAACTTAAGTTTGCTCATGTCTTCTTGGGTATGGCAGGGTTTAATGTCCCCTACTGCCCGTACAATGAACGCCTAAAATTTGTAAACCTTTTTCCGTTGCACGTCCACAGATCGTTCTTTGATGAATGTTCCCTGTACAAAATTTATGTTAGCCTTTGTTCTATCAATATTCTTGTTTCTGAATTTGTGCGGATGTCTGGCCGACCTATCAGATCCCAGTCTTTTTTCACAATCTTTTTTGTGCGTACTGAAGCATTTTTCCATGCACCATTCTTATTTGTTATTATTATTTTATTCATTTTCATTCTTTTTCATTATTCTATTATTAATATTGTTTTTCTGTTTCTTTTTTTTAATCCACTTTACTGTAATATTTTCGTTGTTTATTATATTTGGGCTATTGAAATTTCATGCATATGCCTTTTTTATTTTTGTTTTTATGGAATATTATTTATTATTATTGTTTTATATTATTTATTATTATTGTTTTTATGTAAAATGTTAAATCATAATTGGATATATATCTGTGCAATGGATTCTAAGTAAATAAATAAATGCACCGAGCTATACTGCCCAACTAAGCATAAAGATTCTGTCTACATCAGTGACGGCTCGTGACATAAATATCTGGGTCGGCCGAAAAAAAGTTCTAATTTGTCAACTTAATTTTTTGGTGCCTGGTGCTAAGAAATTTCTGTACGAACAATAAGTATCTTATCTTAAAAAAAAAGTTAAATCCTCCAGCAAGAGGAGGTCTACAGCACTCTCGCTATGAAAGGAAAGGAATGTACAAGTGGGTATTGGTATGATTGGTAAAAATGAAAACAATAAAGAGCAGTAGAAAAACCATGCCAAGTACGAACTATGATCAAAGGGAGTGTTGAAGAGATAGAAGGAATTGTATAAAATTGGGCATTGTTACTCATAACTATTACTTAAGTATATCGATTAGAAATTTACCTTTTATAAAGAAATTAAAATAAATAATACGTGCACAAATCATTAATCTTGAAGCACTTAATTCATTCTTGATGAGCAATTGATTTAATTTTGGATTGCGATTCGCTTAATTCACCTGCCGTAATCAGGGCTCCGTCTAAAGTCTGACCAATCAATTTTTTTCTTCAATATTGAATTGCCCCAATCGGTCAATCCAAATATTAAAAATGTAATTTGCATGGTGACCATTACTGATATTCAGGAAAAGGAATACTCGTTCGGTTATTTCGTCCTTACAGTCAAATCGGAAAATAACGGACAGTTGAGGAAAACAACTAATATCAGTAGTTTCATCTACTTCCAAATAAAAGCAATTTGTACTGTTAGTTTGACTGCTTATTTTATTACTTACTATTTTAATTATTGCGTCAATCAATTTATTGAAATCGTCTTTGATAATTCTGTAAAAACCGTTGTGTCTATAAATCTATTAAAATCAGAATCTAAGTTTGAAGCAAATTTAGCTAATTCTTTAGCATTTCCCTAGTTGTTGGATTCTGCTATCTCATCATTGTCGCTAAATGCCATTTTCTGCATTGACAGAAAAATTATAATATTTATCAAATACCTCATCATTTTCCGATTTTCTCGCACGTTTTGATTTTTTTACTGATACCGAATTTACCGAGTAATTTATGTTTCAAAGCCGAGTGGGCATGTTCTTTCTAAATTTGATTCTTATTTAGTGCGCGGCTAACATCCTGCGGTGTTCAGCTTTTTTTGGACTAAATTTCCCATTTTCGGCCGTGGAATGCGTAAACTTTTAAGAAAACGGTTATCTTGATATAACATGCGATTAAACTTTTTTGGTAAAAAATGATTTATTAAATCACTCTTTCTACTCACCCATTCTCTAATACTTTCCGTATCCGTCTCCATTGCACACTTCTCAATTCTAAATATATTCAAAGTTATTTTAATTCAAATTTTTATCAGCAACTCAAACTCACTATTTACCTAAAAACAGCTACGAAAACTACACTCTTTTAAACAAAATACAGAATTAATTAAATCGCTAATGTAGCACATAAGACCACCACCGTTCTACTATCAAAAGAAATGCTTTCTACTATGAGTAAAAACGTACTTGACTTTCATCTCAGTACGATCCGATTTTTAAAAAAATGTATTCTCTTTGCCATTTTTTCTTACATTATGCTTATTTTTTTATTTTCCACCTGAATGCGGCTGGCCGCCGAGTCTCTTGCATTGTCTCATCCATGCGCGGGGTGTGAAATTCTATACGAAACACCCAAATAAATAGTTGGTATGGAAACGAAGTCGCGAATGGAGACTATCTGAAAAGTTTTGAGTACCCTAGACTGCGCTTGGATACGGCCAATTTTCTTCGGCCGCGATCAGCCGTCGCTTCGCTCGGTTTTCGCTTGCACTTGCTAGACATGTTTGCTGGGTACGATGCGGCCGCCGTTTCGCTGGGTGGTTGATGCATTGTACTCATATGTATGTACATACATATGCTTGAATGAAATGATTTAGATTAGGACTGTTGACCGGCCGTCGTATGAACGATATATTTCATTGATGATTTGCTCTACATAGCCGCGTATATTAACTAGGATTTAAATATGATTGAGATCAAAACAGTTCAATGCAAACGGGATATTTATCTGTTTACATACTACCGCTTCGATCTTATTTCTGTTGTAGTGCAGTACTGTGTACGAGGCTTATGGCAAACTAAAGATTGAATGAGGTAAATATAGTTAAGAGGAAGCTATATGTAGTAGCTTAGAGCTTAAAATCAATTATTCATCCTTCCTATTTTGCATAATAATTTCCTACTTATGATAATTTACTTGGTACGGCCGGGCCGACCTTGCCGCCCCTGACGAGCCGTCACTGGTCTACATTATAGTACTTTCGAGATATTCAATGATTTGTGTTTTGATTTTTACTGCAGGTATATGGAGAGTGCATTTTTCAATATTGATTTTAACCTACTTCCACAAAAGATGGTTTTTTTCAAATTTTGCAGAATGATGCAACAGAGTATATAGCTTTCAAATCTGATGTTAACTCAAAAATGAGAAAAATGCAGACAGAACCTTTATGTTTAGTAAGACAGTATTCAACCGATACCGTGCAATCGCCAAAAATTACATTTCAGTTTGAACGGATTATGTCAGCAACAAACGCAAAACAGATTGCAGGGGTTGTTTCAACGCAGTTGTACTTTTAGTTTCCTTTGGTTAATTTTTTGAATACCATTCATTGTAGTGGAATATATCACGGTGTGATTAGTATTAAGGCAGTGAGGGGAAGTTTTTCGGATATTTTATTCGAGACTTTAAATTCATAAAGTGAAAAAATGAAATCGCTTTGTGAATAACATCATGATAATACATTATTTCATATGAATGGTATACAAAGATCAGCAAACTAGCCATCGATCGTGGATCGATTCGTTAAAAATTTGTATGTGCTTATGAAATATTGATTCAAACTCATTTATATCAGAAATTTATAAGTGTTTTCCAAATATTACATTTTGGCCTGGCGGCTTTTTTCTAGACATTTGTTAACGCAATAGCGGCCAGTTCATCTAAACTTATCAAAATTTAGCTATCAATACTTTCATATGTTGGCGTCCAGTGTGGGTAGGGCTGCTACTCGTTTATAAACTCAAATTTTACAAAAGTTTGGAGTTGATAATTTTTCTAAATTATTCTTTTTGTAGCGAAGGTTGTAGAATATTAATAAATTTACATCTTTTGACATATTTAACGTCTGTAAGCAATACAATAGCCTCTGAATGAGTTAATGCTAGTTTAATGAGTATTACGTAGCTCTTCATTAAGGGGTTACGCCACCCTGAAAGCGTATAAAATGCATCAAATTTCAATAATTTTTTTTGCGCTAATACTGTACATTATTTTTTTTTCTTTTTTATTGCTTAAATCTACACATATTCAGAAGTTTTGACATAAAAATTCATTTAAAAATATTTAAAAATGACGGAGATATGGTGATTTGAGTGCGGATCGAATTTTGACGAGTGAGCTGACGGCCCCCAGTGCAGACACGACATTTTTCACCTGAAACGATAGAACAAAATTTTTTCTTAAACTTCAGTACAATACGCAGGGTGTAGCATAGCCGTTTTAGAAAAATTTTTTTTTTCGATAAATGGGAGCATTTTGAAAATTTGTTGGGTGTTCTAACACTTAAATTTGTTACTTAACAAATCATAAAAATTGTAAAACTTAATAAATCAAAAAACCCCTATGCTTCACCATAGATAATATAATAAAGAAGATATGTTATAAATTTCAAATAAATCGGTTGTATAGTTTTCGAAATATCCGGGGGGCCAGTTCGAAAAACATAGTTTCGAGAAAAACGCAAAAGAAGATAAAATTGTGTTTAAAACCTTATACATTTTTTTTTTTCTTTACCTTTCAATCTGCAATTCCAGGCCCATATAAGACTCCTTCAGTGGCAGCAGCGATGTCTTCGTGTTCTTTTTGGGCAGCTCTCTTTAATTTCCTTGATTCCTTTGTCGCTTCTTGAGCTCGCAACTCGGCTACAGTTATTCGGTGCTTATTTTGGTCTTCGCACATTCGTTGCGCGTTCGGTCCAATTTTTAAATTCAGCAATTGCATTATTAATAATATATTTTCATATCCGTCGTTGAATATGCTGCATGCAATATACGTTGCAATTTCGACAATTTTTGCACCACTCGAGGTCGCTTTTGGTGCCATTGACCAAATTACGGAATTTACACTCTCATTGTTGTTTTGAGTGAATCCTCCTAAACAACGCTCCAATAAATCATCGTTACTTAATGTTACGTATATGGGTTTGATAGCATTTTGAACTTCAATTGGAAGAGGAGATGCATGGTCGTAATTCTTCAAAGTTCCAGAAACCTTTGCCTTCTGCCAGGTACACCAGGAGTTTTCTCCGGAAGGACACAGATGATGCTGAGGTTTCTTATTGCTTGAAATTTTGTGATAAAATGTTGCCCATATAGCATCTGTCATGTTTTTTATCGAATCACAATGTCTTCTAATAGCAAGTCCATAATAAACTGTCAGTTCGTCAATCAGTTTGGCAGTAAGCTTGCCCTTACCTCCAAGACCCTTATTATCCTTTTTTACCTTACGCAGATGTGTGCCCATTCGTTTTTGTACATGTCCAATACATTCCTTTTTTTTTATGTTGATATTTTCGTAAGGTTTTGAGTTTAACACGCTTTTAAAAGTTTTACTATCTCCATCTCCTATGTAATTTGTGTACTTCTCACCATACAATTCTTCGGATCTTTTGAACATTTCGCATATAGCATCAGGTTCCATTTTTCCGGCCGATCCTTCGTGATTAGCAGAACACTTTCCTTCGTGGTTTTTTACCCATTCTTCGTATTCTGCAGTACCTTCAAATTTACTCCAAAATTCACACACTTTACAGTAACTGCTTTTAATTACTACATCTAAAACTTTTCCTGTATAATATCCGATGATTGTAGAAATACCAAAAAGTGATGAAAACCCTCGTTTTCGCCAAGATCCATCCCCTGAAACGGTAAGTCCATCGACATTTTCTTCATTTCCTTTCTTCACCTGTTCTTCTCTTTCTCTTTTAACTGCGTTTCTCATGGATAATTCACAAATATTCTTCGCAGCGACATGGATATTGTTCACGATTTTGTCATAAAATGAGTGAAATATGGGTTTTGGCATATCCATTATTCCACAAAATTTTTCAATTCCTCCTAAGCCAATTCCAAGTATTCGAAATGCTAATACGAGCCGTCTATTGATGTCATATGCTTTATTATTGATAAGAGGAGACGAATATGCAAAAATCGGTTCACAAGAGGTACACGATAATTTTAATTTAAATCCAAGTCCACGTTGTGACACTTCGGTGAATTCAATTTTACCGTCACATTTCTTACATTTCACAGCTTCACTAATAATTGAAAAAACTGACATAAAATTTATAATTCGATAACCGAAGGAAGCGTCAGTTTCGATTTCTGCTGCAACGGCACCTTTTATTTTTTTCGCAGATGTGCTTGTGCTGGCTTCCTCTTGTTCCATTAAATAACGGTTTAATGGAAAATGTTTCTTCTTTGTACTTGAATAAGAACGTTTTGTTCTTTTTGCACCTTTTCTATCAAGATAACTAGGCTTCGGCATTTTAACGAATTTTACAGAACTATCACTTCACGACGATGTTTACTCTAGCGCAACGAACGAAAGACTGACTACCTGCCAGTGCTGCCAGATAGGCGCTGCGGCTTACCCCCAAAGAATTCCTATTTATCCCTGAAAATACCCTAAGTACCCATAGACGTCATTTCTGGGAAATTTTTCGGGATTCTCAAAAACCAGGTTATTTATATATAAATTTTTATATATGTAAGACTTTCGTCACATGAAGCAAACTTTTTTAGGGTGAGGTGAAACTTTCCTTCACTCATCCTTATCTTTTGTGACTAGTTTTTTCCTGGGTGCGTTATGTTTTCACTTAGAAAAAATTAGTCCCGAAAGGTTTATTATCGACAGAGTCGCGAGTAACCGTTAGGCAGTACCATGGGCAGATTTCATCGGTTGATTAATTAATAAGCGAGCTCGGAGAAACGAATATGACTTATTTCGATATTTTGGGATATCACCGTGTTAAATGCAATACACATCAAACAATGATACACTCTAAAAAGTGGGTCTATAATTAATACTTTGATAATAGGAAATATATTCATTTTTCCGTTTAAAATAACGAATCACAAATTTTTTTACACATTCGATGTGCATTTTTTGCTTTTACGTCATATCAGCTGAATAATACACAGCTTTTTGTAAATTTACTAGTTTGCTTTTCACCTTTGTGCCAAAGCCATAAAATTGCATCATTTTTTAGGGTAAAATTACACGATTTGGTCGTAAAAAATATTCTTTTTACGCACTTTTGTAAATTTACATCTTTAATAAGAGGATACCAGTTTCCTACTATCATAAGAATAATATTCAACCAAAATTTTTTTGAGTGTAGAGCAAGGGCGGTTTAATGACCCCATCATGGATTTTACGACAGCGTATTGCAAATAGTACCTACGAAAAAGTGAATCGGTCACTCAGCTGAACAAATAGAGATATAGGGTAGGGCAATCGCGGCCTCTGTCGTCAATCGGTAAGGTGGAAATATCAATTTTGAAACAGCATCACCAATATCCGCTTATTAGTATGATTGAAGATTGATATTTTATATTTTCTTATATCAAAATAAGGTGGACATGACGTATGTCGAAATTATTATTTATCGAAACATCCGTTCCGGAGAAATGCATTATCAAATTTCAGAATACCCTAAACAAAACCCTGAATATTTTTTCCCCCTGTTTGTCCCCTGAAGTCTTTAAAATATCCCTAAATCTAGGGTTAAAATCCCTAATATGGCAGCACTGCTACCTGCATGAATTTACCGGCCCAAACACGCATAGAAGATGTTATAATACATAGACATGTATTTCAAAACACATAGATATATATTTTAGACGGGTATTTCACGACAATAGATCATAAAACTTGTTCAAACTCGCACGGGCGCCACGAGGCCGGGCGTCAGCTACCTGCGTCCGAAAACGCTTAGATCGCGCTCCCACTGCAACGCGCATAACATTCTCAATATTTGAAATATTTCTATCGGACTAATCGTAAAATGTTCCTGACACTTCAGACTTCAAAAAAATCTAACAAAAACAAAACGATTTTTTTTTTATTTCAGGGTGGCGTAACCCCTTAATCTGCTTTCAAACATTTTCAATGCAAATATCAACTAGAGACTCGAATTTCTGCCATTGTAGTTCCTTCCTTCTTATTTACTGGTACGCCCAACCAAGCCAATTCAAAATGTACATGCGAAAACGAGCACGTGTTGATACTTCCTTTCTGTCATTGCAGGCTACGTAACTACACTCACAAGTATATGTTGACAGGCAATATCGCAGACGTAATGTCACATTAAGTGTATCAGCATTAGTGTAAGCATGAAGATATGATATGTGGAAACTTTGTCACGGCAAATCACGTGGAACATCAGTAAAACCTCGTTAAGTGTAGAATAAATTTGATTGGCAGCTATTGATGATTATTTATTAATGCGCAATACCAATCAAACATAATGGAGAAAATACGTAAATAGTTTGATTAATAATTTAAACGTTCCTTGACTCAACTATTTTGCGATCTGAATGGTATTACAAACAAAACTGAATAGTGCATGTCCTTCCAATATATTTAACATACACTTGATACTGATAGCACAATACATCACATTAACTATCATTTATTACTCTTTTGCTGATACCTTAAATCATCAAATTTCGTGCACATATTTAAAATGGATTCGAATATGACAAATCGTAAAGTTAGTGTGATTAAATTCATAGTTTTTTCAATTTAATTTTTAAAATTTATTTTGAAAAGCATCCTTGTTGAAGGCTTTATTATAATTGCCACGTTTTTTTTGCACCTTTGCAGAGCAGATTGACGTAGGGTTGCAAAAAAAAGGATCCCAAGCAGAAAGGTTGCTGTATTCGTAATGTTACCGATTTTAATCGAAATCAGACATGAAACTTGCATATGAAATAATCTACAATGTAATGTGACACTACAAGACTTGATGTAAAATAATTGACAATTGCGGAGTGCTATGCAAATTCATTATATTCAAACTGCCGGTCTCACAATAATCAACAGCAGTGGTACGAACCGTTTAGGATACTCTTACTGTTATCAGTACATTCTATATGTAAGTCCATAAACAACCGCTCCGGAGCAAATTTCTGCTTTAGTGATGAAACATGTGCAGCAGTTTATTGCCGTGTTCAATATACCTAGCAACATTTTTTAAGTTCGGAAGTGCAAGAAAATGCACCTTATTATGTTTCTAGCCCCTTGTCTTTATCCATTGTCTTTACAGCTTGAGTAGCCTAGTGGGTAGAGCACTGGCTTCTTGCGTGTGGGGTCCCTGGTTCGAATCCAGGTTCGGACGAGGGTCCGCGCACCAAGCTTTGAGTTCACCTAGCCCTAATTAGGTACCTGATTTAAATCAGGGGTAAAGTGAGTCGCGGAATTAATAATTCCTTTTCACATTGATTAAAAAAATTGTAATGAAGCTCTCTTCCAGCTTCAACCCCTAGACCCGTACGAGGGTTGTCGTGGGATTGCTTTGCTTTATCTAATCCATACTAATCCGATTGTAGCTGAAAATTTAATGCTCAGTCTTGAGCAGCATTCTGGTGAGAGGTCTGATTGTATTCTCAATTAATATGCATGGTCTATGTTTCCTTATAGTGTGTTCCCATTTCCATCCTCTTTCATTTGAAACGATCATCTATTGCTTTTCCTTTCGCCGGAATGTTTGTGATATCTATCCAATTTCCAAAGCTGGCGATTTTTGCTCTGTCTCCAGCTATTGTCCTGTTTCTTTTTTCTTTTGTTTCAGTAAACTTCTTGAAAAAATGGTCTTCTCTATAATCGTTTCATGATTCATCCTATCATCCACTCAGAACAGCATGGTCTCCTGAGGCGTAAATCTACTTTGGCTTACTTTATTCTCTTCTCAAAAGCGGTTGTGCTTGCCTTAGATCGTCAGAAACTAGTGGAGCTAGTGCATACAGATTTTTCAAGATTTATGAGACAAGAGTTACCATAGCTTGAAGCTCTAACCTGAATTTTCAACCAAACTTCTAAAGTAAATTCCAGTTAAAGTATGAATTTCGTTAAAATTAGATGGCTTTATTAATTTTTATAGGGCAAAAACTAGTATTTTATCCATAATGGCTTTTCAACATAACACCACTGACACTGGATTGCCTACACTTTAAAATTGCTTTTGTCAGAATTGGTTCTACTTAAGATCAATACAATCTGTGAATTTCGACTGATCGAATGGAAGTAATATCAATGGAAGTAATATCGAAAATGTTTGGTTTTTCGCAACAGAATAGTATGGTTTAACCAAATAAATGAAATTTATTCTGTAAAGTAAAAAAAAGCATACAAGCATATTTTTTGTGCATATTTATGTGTCTTGTAAATTTTGTAATGATTTAATGATCCCAATCCAAAATTAAAATTTTTTTTTTTTGGATTCTTTTTGGCACTGGGCAAAAATGTTGACCGCATCGGCAAAAGGAACATAAATATGGCAGAAATAATTTGGAATTCATCAAAACTGCAGAACGAAATCTATTTCGCATTTGATGTCTTCATCAATTTTCGAAACTCAATTTATATCACATGAAGTAAATTAAAATATGTTATAGCTTTTTTTTAACTATTTAACATGTCAAATTATTTTTAATTTCCAACAAAAGTGAACACCGTAAATTAAACCTGTTGGAAACGGACGCACAATATAGATATTAAAAATGTAAAAAAATAGTTGACCTTTTTTGAAGGTACATCGTGCATGTATAATTCATTTAGAAGTTGCTTTCGTCAGCTCGAAATATATACCAGGAATGTTTAAATTGGAATTTCGCTTAATGTTTAGGGGCGTAAGGCGTTGTTAATTATAGCTTAACATCTCGAGGATATAGTCCCAAGGTTCAAAGTCAATCAGAGCAAAACTCTAGAAGTTATTGACTTCTTGGTCCCATCTCCTCTACCATTGTAGCTCCGACAGCTTAGAGTATAGTAGATTATTTCTCAAAACCACTTTTTAAAAGTCCATGTCACTGCCATTTAAAAAACCACATTACCGATTCATTTCAAATTTAGCACACACTTTCTACATGTAAAATACTTCCCCCCAAACGATAAGTCTTAGATTTTTTTTCCATTTGCAAAAGGCCAAATTTTTCGTGAAAAAAAGCAATATTCATTTCAAATGACCGCCAAAAACTTAAAATTGAAAAAAAAAATAATAATCAGAAAACGTTGAGAGAGGATCTGATGCTATTTTGACTAAATTTTAATGCTCTTTGTTTTCAGATAATTTTCAGCTGAGGTACAATGAACACCACAAATCGTTTTTTCCAAAGACGTTCTTGAATAAACTTTGTCCCAGGTTTGTTTGTCGATATTTTTGCATGAAAAATTGCAGAATCTTATTGAAATGACATTTAATAATGTACTAAAGGTTTAAATAAATTTGTTCTGTCCATATTTCTAAAACAAATTCGTAAAAAAAAACGTGTTTTTCTCATGCTCAAACCCTTACCACTCCCTTAAGCTACTCTGTGATTTTTTTTGACTGTTTTATTCTATTCGGATGCATTTTATGTTCTTTAAGCTGTTGAACTGATTTACAATGGCAAATGAACAACTTAAAAAATGAACAGCAAAATAACTGTTTGACTTTATCCAGGAATGTATTTAAAATTCTTTTCATTTCTGAATTTGAGTAATAAATGCATAATTAAAAGAAAATATATGATATTGTTTGATGGGGATGCATCGACCTTTCATTGAGCGGAAAAGCAGCGTAACGTATGTATTAAAATTGTCGCATCACGCATAGGCACTAGAGCACTGCACGAGTACGTACAGAATTGTACTCGTGAATACTCTTCACACGACTAATACGATTACCTCGTGTGTACCCCAACGGGAAAAGTAATGCTTACGGATATATTCGATAAGCATTACGCGTAATGCGTGGAAGCATTACCGAACCATTGCATCTTGTTTTCTTTTTAACATTGCATGTCCTAGGCTGGGAAGATTGATACAAGGGGAAACTTATGATTTTAGCTTTATAGCTTTATGTATAAGAGCTTTTTGGAAAGTACATCGTATTCTCGCATTTCCGACATTTAGGGTGATTACGAATTGAAGCTTTGGCCAGCGGCCGATCGTATCTCAGCATGTATGGTTATTGCATGCTGAGTGATTGTGACGCTCATTGGAAATTCCAATAGTGAATTATCTTTGCTGCTAGGGAGAATTGGAACTGCTGGTTTTCATTCATTTTACTTACCCGTGATGATTTGAAATGCTCCAAAGTTTTCATCTTTCCGCTTTATATAGCAATATAGCACACTACCCATAGCCGATGCATGCTCGCAAGTTCTTTTCCCCTTATTTCTGCGAGTGATGTTCATTGGCCAGTCATGGATTTTTGGAAAAATTTTCATTTCCGGTCGTCGACTTATGACATATAAGCTTTCTCCCTTAAAGGATTCCCCATGCTCCAAGTCATGTATACGAGTATATCGCATAATTGCTGGGAAATAGTTTTCTAGCACATCACATTTGCATTACCAGCATTGTTTGATTCAAGCATTCTTCCAGAATACATTACCGCGATTCCCGTTGGGCTCGTACTCATCACGCACTTCAGTACTCGCCAGTGCTGTGAGGCTTCCAGGGCCGAAATTCCCTCGTAAATGCTCGTTTTTCCCACAGAGCAGATCGCATATTCCAATGGTTTTTCCCACGGACAATATGTAAGCTATTCATCACAGTTTTATATTTATTTATCAATATCGCGCAAATGCCAAGACTAGTAAAAAAACAGCTGTTTCATATATTATATACACATGTATATTCGATTTATTTCAGCGAAGAAAAAAAACATACATTCATTTCGTGAAAAAAAACATTTGATTACAACGCAATATAAAATGCGTTCATTTTTAAACTAATCAAATAGATTTTGTGCATTGTGCAAATTAAAATGTTTGTCAGAAGGCTCGAAATCAATGCAAGTAACAGGTCTAGACTGGAAATTTGAGCGAATGCAACAAACTGCGTCTCAAACTACCTCTGTCAAGAAACCTGGAACAATAGCGTTGGATTGGATGGACCAACAACGACGACCACGTAAACGCACAACGGATTATTCTCTCGGAACCTGGAATGTACGCTCCCTGAACAAACCGGGGGCTGAAAAGGCCCTCCTGCATCAGGTCGAACAATACAAACTGAGCATTACTGCAGTCCAGGAAACAAATTGGTTAGGCTGCGAGATCAACGACAAGAAATCGCACACAATTTTTACAAGCGGCAAACCTTCGGGCCGCAAGGAGTTTGGAGTAGCATTTATAGTGAGTTAGCAGCTTAAGTCGCGCATTACCGATTTCAAACCCGTAAACGAAAGGCTGTGTGCGATTCGCATCAAGGTGCGATTTTTCAACCTCTGGCTCATCAATGTGCACGCTCCCACCGAAGTACAAGAAGACTCTGTAAAAGACGAGTTCTATGCCTGCCTTGAAACTGTCTTCGACTCACTTCCATCAATAGACGTAAAAATGCTACTGGGAGATTTCAATGCAAAAGTCGGGAATGAAAGTTGGCATCGGGGGACCACTGGAGGACACAGCCTCCACGAAGAATGCAATGATAACGGCCATCGTCTAATTGACTTCGCTTGTAGCAGGAACCTTGTTGTAAGCTCAACTTTCCACACCGTCGCATTCACAAGCAGACCTGGAATTCTCCAGACGCACATACCGTCAACCAAATCGACCATGTCCTTATCAGCAAGAGATGGGCATCAAGTGTGATGGATGTTCGGTCGTACCGCGGAGCTAACAGTGACTCCGATCATTTCCTGGTGAAAACAACATACCGGTGCAGAATTTCCTCAGTGCACCAATCGAGATTCAGCCCTCCCAAAATTTTCGCGGTTGAGAATTTGCTGAACGATTATACGGCTCAGACATATACGACCATGCTTGAGGAAAGAATTTCACCAATGCTGCGCGACTCCAGCAACGTAGGTGTCCACGAGTTCTGGGAAGAGCTCAAAAACACAATCAAGAATGTGGCAGAAATCGTTGTAGGATACAAAGCCCGACGAGCGCGAAATGAATGGTTTGACGAAGAGTGCAGAAACTCACTTGACGCGAAGAACGAGGCCTACAGACAATGGGTCCAACGTGCAACCAGAGCCAAGAAGGAAAAATATGACGAGCTACGGCGAATATCTAATAGAATAATTAGGCGTAAGAAACGGAAATAATTTGACGAACAGTTGCTGAACATTAATGTAAACCTAGTTAGTAAGAACACCAGACAAGCGTACAGACTAGTAAACATGATCAAAAATGACTACCAACCCAGGACTAGCCTCTGTAAGGACAGAGATGGAGGCATTATCAGCGACACCGAAATTATTAGCAAACGATGGGCGTCCTACTTCGAAGAGCTTCTGAATCTGCCATCAAACATCCTCGTGGCAGAAGCTGAGCTCCATGACGATACCGTTGGACAGCCCCCATCCACACAATCCCCGACAGTAGAAGAAGTTGATCTCGCCTTGCATTCACTGAAAAGGAACAAAGCGCCGGGTGCTGACGAGATACCAGCTGAGCTACTCAGGTCTGGTGGGGCGAGTTTATTAAGAGCGCTACATAAACTACTGCTGCGAATCTGGGAGACTGAGGTGATCCCAGACGATTGGCGCAGAAGCATCATCTGTCGTATACATAAAAAGGGAGATAAACTGCGGTGTGAGAATTACAGAGGCATCTCCTTAGTCTGTACGGCCTACAAAATCCTGTCAAAAATCCTGGAATATAGGATTAAACCGTTCGCGGAAGAAATCATTGGCGAATATCAAGGCGGTTTCAGATCTGGTCGCTCAACAATCGACCAGCTCTTCACGGTAAAGCTAATTTTGCAAAAGTGCTGGGAATACGACGTCGACGTATACCAAATCTTTGTCGACTTTAAACAAGCATATGACAGCATCAACCGAGGCGCTCTATATAGCATCATGCTGCAATTTGGTATACCGGCCAAATTAGTGAGACTCACAAAGATGACGATGACAAACTCCGTCTCACAAGTCCGGATCCAGAACAGATTGACGGATCCTTTTGAAACTCTGGGTGGCCTGAAGCAGGGCGATGAAATAGTGCCCACGCTCTTCAACCTGGCACTTGAGTTTGCTATTCGAGCAATGAACCTGAGCACCAGCGGCACGCTACTTTTTAAGTCGACACAATTGGCAGCGTATGCGGATAACATTAACACCATGGCTCGAAAACGGACCGATGCAGAAGAACTTCTGCTTAGACTTGACACCGCAGCAAAGGAAGTTGGACTACGAATCAACGAGGACAAAACGAAAGTTATGATGCAATCTAGGACAAGGACGCCAGCGCACACAACCATCAACGGAGGGGACCTTTGCATCAAATTCGTGGACAACTTTGTGTACCTGGGTAGCAATCTATCGAGTGACGCTAACGAAACTGACGAAATCAAGCGACGGATACAACTAGCAAATAAGACTTTCTTCTCGGTCCTCCCTATCATGAAATTGAAATATGTGCACAGAAAGACTAAGCTCCGCGTTTATAAAACTATTATAAGACCTGTGCTGTGCTATGGCTGCGAAACATGGACCCTCACCCAAGCCTCCGAATACATGATCGATACTTTCGAAAGGAAAGTACTACGGCGGATTTTCGGGGCTATCCGCGACCGAGATGGATGGCGCATCCGGTACAACAATGAGTTGTACGAACTTTACGATGAGCTTGAAGTCTCAAAAATTGTCAAACTGAAACGGTTACAGTGGGCTGGGTACGTGCAACGCATGAATGACGATCGCATGCCAAAACGTGTCATGAACGCAAGACGAGTGGACGGAGCGAGGCCAAGAGAGGAAGACCAAGAGCTCGGTGGGAGGGCTCAGTGTATGCGGACGCCGAACAACTATTGGGTTTCCAAGATTGGAGGACGCGGTCACGTGACCGAGACAATTGGAGGAGTTCGATCCAGGCGGACAAGGCCCGACATCGGGCTGTTGTGCCACGTTGATGATGACCATATTTCACATGAACAAAGATCTTCCCAGATTGAATTTCGCGCTGTCTTTTTAAATTCAGTATCTCAAATTGATTAATTGACAGGCTACAGCGTAAAACAAATATTTCAAATAAATTAGATTTGCACCTAAATGTTTCATAATTCAATTTTCTATTTGGAATGCCAATCAAATCTGCTTCTTTTTCCCTGCAATTAAGCATAAAGGAACTACCAACTTTTAAACCTATTCAAACAAATTACAAACTGTAACATAAATCCATATTTTAAATATGACCTGTGCGAAGCCTGATGTAGGCAATCAAATACAAAACGCCCTTTTTTATAAGTTGCTTGCTGAATGTCAACCAGTGACGGCTCGTCAGGGGCGGCAAGGTCGGCCCGGCCGTATCAAGAAAATTATTATAAGTAGGAAATTATTATGAAAAATAGGAAGGATGAATACTTGATTTTAAGCCCTTAGCTTCCTCATATTACATATAGCTTCCTCATAACTATATTTACCTTATTCAATCTTTACTTTGCCATAAGCCGCGTATACAGTACTGGACTACAACAGAAATAAGATCGAAGTGGTAGTATTTAAACGGATAAACACCCCGTTTGCGTTGGACTGTGCTGATCTCAATCACATTTAAATCCTAGTTAATATACGCGGCTATGGAGAGCAAATCAACAATAAAATGTATCGTTCATACGACGGCCGGTCAACAGTCCTAATCTAAATCATTTCATTCAAGCATTATGTACATACATAATGAGTACAATGCATCATCCACCCAGCGAAACGGCGGCGGCCGCATCGTACCCAGCGAACATGTCTAGCAAGTGCAAGCGAGAACCGAGCGAAGCGACGGCTGAAATCGCGGCCGAAGAAAATTGGCCGTATCCAAGCACAGTCGGGCACTCAAAACTTTTCAGATAGCCTCCATTCGAGATTTCGTTTCCATACCAGCTATTTATTTAGGTGTTTCGTAAAGAATTTTACACCCCACGTGTGTATGAGACAATGCTAGAGACTCGGCGGCCAGCCGCATTCAGGTGGAAAATAAAAAAATTAAGCAAAATGTAAGAAAAAATGGCAAAGGAAATACATTTTTTTTTTAAATCGGATCGTACTGGGATGAAAGTCAAGTACGTTTTTACTCATAGTAGAAAGCATTTATTTTGAAAGTAGAACGGTGGTGGTCTTATGTGCTATATTAGTGATTTAATTGATGCTGTATTTTGTTTAAAAGAGTCTAGTTTTCGTAGTTGTTTTTAGGTAAATAGTGAGTTTGAATTGCTAGAAAAAAATTTGAATTAAAATAACTTTGAATATATTTAGAATTGAGAAGTGTGCAATGGAGATGGATACGGAAAGTATTAGAGAATGTGTGATTAGAAAGAGTGATTTAATAAATCATCTTTTAACAAATAAGTTTAATCGCATGTTATATCAAGATAAACATTTTCGCATTCCACGGCCGAAAATGGGAAATTTAGTCCAAAAAAAGCTGAACATCGGAGCAAATTAGCCGCGGACTAAATAAGAATCAAATTTAGAAAGAACATGCCCACTCGGCTTTGAGACATAAATTACTCGGTAAGGTATTTAATAAATATTATAATTTTTCTATCAATGCAAGAAATGACATTTAGAGACAATGAGGAGATAGCAGAATCCAACAACTAGGCAAATGTTAAAGAATTAGCTAAATTTGCTTCAAACTTAGATTCTGATTTTAATAGATTTTACAGGATTATCAAAGACGATTTCAATGAATTGATTGACGCAATAACTAAAATAATAAGTGATATAATAAGCAGTCAAGCTAACAGTGCAAATTGCTTTTATTGGGAAGTAGATGCAACTACTGATATTAGTTGTTTTTGACTGTAAGGGCGAAATAACCGAACGGGTACTCCTTTTCTTGAATATCAGTAATGGTCGCCGTGCAAATTACATTTTTAACATTTGGATTGAGCAATTGGGGCAATTCAATATTGAAGAAAAAAATTGATTGGTCAGACTTAGTGATGGGCGTTTCTGTTGTTGTGGGTTCACAAACTATGCACCAGTGCACTAAATTGTCCAGGATGGAACCACCAAAAAATGTTCCTGAACCTATGCACCAATGCGCAAAAATTATATCCTTAAATACAAGATAATGAGGTGTGTAGCGGTATGAAAATATCACTTAGTTCCTTATTCAAAACTTTATTGCAAACAAATTCAATTCCTATTTAACCAAAAATACAACAATAACTTAAAATATTAATTTCAATACACTTCACTCAATCACAAATATCAAATGGTACGGGATTAAAATTACCGTTTGCATATTGTGTGTTCTATGAACTCTATAGCATATCAACACACTATACGAAACGGTACTTTCTGGGTGTACCGTACATTAATATTACACAACCTTAACTACACGTGTATTTGTTAATGTCTTACTTAATACACTTCTTATATTTTATCAAAATTATAAGTGAGTAAGATGGAATTTGAATGTTGTGTAAAGATAGCCTTATCGGCATGCGTTTACACCTATTCGAAATTCCGAGTGAAACTGTTAGTCAGAAGAGAGAAAGAACAATTAGCATTTTAAAGGCACAATACCTGAAAGAATATGTTGCCTCAATGAGTCTAATCGCAAATAGAACGATTGTCGAGTTGGCTCTGCCTTTTATTGCGTTTTTCTGTCCTCCATCTTGAGTGGGGAAATTCTCCACATTTATGATAATCATTAAATTTGACGTTATTATTATTTGAACCTCTGATATTGTTATCTCAGAAATTCGTGAATTTAATTTTCTTTGATTACCAACTGAATATCATAATATTTGAATAATTTTAATTGAGTTTGAATAAAATTTCATGTTCCATAATTTTATTCACACAATAAATGGCGGCCTAGTCTCCACTTTCGCTGTGCTATAAAGTTGGCGGATTCTCATGTATTTCATTTCTCATATGATTTTGAGGCGCCAATTTCAGTTTGAAAAAAGAAAAAAAAACAAACGATATTTAGTTTATTTTATAATACAATTTTAATTTTAATGGACTATATGTATAGTTAATTACAACTGTGATGACAAATTGTTTTTTGTTATGTTGAGAAGTTGCTGCAACAGTTGTTTTCAGAAAACGAAAACGAACTGTTTTTTTCCAAAAATAACTGTTTTTTAAACTTTTTGAAAACTTTTTTCACTCGACCAGCAGCAGATTGATACTGGGTGTTACAATTAGTGATTGGCATATCTGTTGTTTTCAGAAAACGGAAGCTATTTGAAAAAAAGCAGTTTGAAAAAAACTGTTTTTTCCAACTGTTTTTTTCAAACTGCTTTTTTTCAAATAGCTTCCGTTTTCTGAAAACAACACAAATGCCAATCACTAACTGTAACACCCAGTATCAATTTGCTGCTGGTCGAGTGAAAAAAGTTTTCAAAAAGTTTAAAAAAACAGTTATTTTTGGAAAAAAACAGTTCGTTTTCGTTTTCTGAAAACAACAGAAATACCCATCACTAGTCAGACTTTAGACGGAGCCCTGATTATGGCTGGTGAAATAAGCGAATTGCAGTCCAAAATTAAATCAATTGCTCATCAAGAATTGTTTATAAATTTTTATGCACGCAAGATGAATTTAGTGCTTCAAGATTAATGATTTGTGCACATATTATTTATTTTAATTTTTTTATAAAAGGTAAATTTCTAATCGATATACTTAAGTAATACAATTCTTCGATATACTTAAGTAATACAATTCTTTCTATCTCTTCAACCATCCCTTTGATCATAGTTCGTACTTGGTATGGTTTTTCTACTGCTCTTTTTTTTTCATTTTTATCAATCATACCAATACCCACTTGTCCATTCCTTTCCTTTCATAGCGAGAGTGCTGTAGACCTCCTCATGGTTCTTGCTGGACGATTTAATTTTTTTTTTAAGATAAGATACTTATTGTTCGTACAGAAATTTCTTAACAGCAAGCACCAAAAAATTAAGTTGACGAATTATAACTTTCTTTTCGGCCGACCCAAATATTTACGTCACGAGCCGTCACTGATATCAACAAGAACGTTTTGGGTAGTTTTGAAGGAACTCAGTCGCTAAATTAGATTCCAAATTATTCATTTAGATAGAAAATGTAGAGAAAATATGGAAAATGTTTCAGAAATATTTCGCAATTTAGATTTTCCTAGCTTCTAATGGCTGATCAACATTCTCCGCGAGGAATTGCAAGTATAGCCGAGTAGTAGAGTGCGGATGGTTTCTTCGTCGGTTCTAGCTTGTTTTTGAACATCCGCACACATGCCGAGATCTGACGGGGACGAGAGTGTGAGTGGTTTTCTTGCCGGAGATTACCTGTTCTACGAGGGTTTCTGAGCATTAATGAGGGTCACGCTCTTTTTCCGGGTCGCTCGAAATTTCATCGGTTTTTTGGTATCGAGTCAAAAAGATTTGAAAAAAGGTCTAGTGCTGGTTCGGGTTATATTAACAAACTGATTTGGTTCTAAAAACATGGAATTGTTTTTTGGGATTATTTAAATTGATTTTTTTTAATTAAGTGGTAGCGAAAATGTTCACTGATTCGCGTCAGACATCAGCTCATGGTACATACCTGACTGATGTGACCACTTGCAGTGGGATATCATCAATTTTTATTTACAATAGCTGTGATAAATTTTAACTCTTTTGAATTATATCCAACGATATAATTTACTCATAAAGATCATTCATTTGTAAACACGGTTCCCTTCTTGTCTATAAATTAGCATAGACAACGTATATTGTCTCTAAAGCTTATCAAAGTAGAGAATATTTGATACGGGAAACTGGATCGTTTTGCGGAATAAGCCTCCGAAATCAGAATCAAATTGAATTGTTTTTGTGGGAAATTAAAATTTTTTTAAACTTAATTTTTAACAAATATTCTCTTCTTTGATAAACATTAGAGACAATATACGTTGTCTATGCTAATTTATAGACAAGAAGGGGACCGTGTTCATAAAAAAAAACCTTTATGATTTGGTTTGCTTACAAAATCATGGACAAGATGCTTCATACTCGACAAGACTCATGAGTATAGATGGGTACAAGGTACACTGTTTGAATATTTGTAAACAAATTTCTGAACAGAAAAAATGCAGCCTACCGACTGCATATGCACTTAAACTGCACACAGTTAATAGCTTCTCAACGCGGACAGGACGAGGTTTATCGCATACTTAGATAAAAAAAGGTCTATCGCTTAAATAAATGGTTTTTGAATGAAGACTTTGAATACTCTTCGAGTGTTTTGGCAAGTAACTTGAGAGGAGACTTGTCCAAACGTTCGCCATATGTGCGTTGCGGCCTTAAGACTCTTTAATTTTTTATTTTTTCTCTGCGGCTTATGCATGTTCATATTTGTTTTCCTATTTGCGGCTCGTAAAGTTTCATTTAAACGTATCGACATGAAGAAAATCGCTAAGCTCCGGGTGCATATATTGTCCAATGTTGAAATTGATTAACAGGTCACCAGAATGACTAGAAACACGCAATAAATCAATTTATCTACGTCCCGTTTTTTGCTGTAACCAGAGGCAAGCAAAATTGTTATCGGTATCACTACTCTAATGGTTAATGATGTATGTCCGACAAAAGGACGAGGCGTATATTGGGATAGAGAGAGAGAGAGAGACAGACGCTTTGAACGGATAATTTTTTTTTTCATTGAATATTTTTGTTCATGTTGAATATTAACTGTGCCCGGGACAACGTGATTACGCAGTCAGAGGTGATAAATGAATTAATTCAATGTTTATGTAAGTCGACATGAGAAATTGAAGTTTTACATGAAAAACTTCACAGTTTCGAAGCAAACCTAAGCAGATGGTTGCAAAAAGTAATAATCTTACTGAAGGACAAATTTAAAATGAAAGAATAAGTTCAGTTATATAATCACTAAGATTTTCATAATATTAGATTTAAGTGAATTAATTTTGAACTAAGAGAAATGAGTTCAGTATTTTTCGACGAAAAATATTTAAAACCCATGCCATTGGTTCAATGTGCTTTGAACAATGGAATTGCAATTATTTGTTTCGTGTTTTTACACTTGCATGGAAACTCGGTAAACTTAAGGTGTTAAAATTGCCAACATATGTATATGCATCAAGCATGATATTTATAAACGAATTGCTTTTCACTGAAAAATTTAACTCGTTTTCATTACAGGTACACTCAACAACTTTGTTTGCATTTCCGTATAATTCTTCTTGTTCGCTCCAAAGCTTCCAAACGACTACTACCTCCTGTCATTTACTATGCCTACAATTAATACCAAATACTTTGCTGATCATAGTCCATCTACATCAAATTAATTCTGACATAGTTTACAAATTTATTCAGCAGCACCTCATTTCCATTTTAATTATATTACGATTGTTTTCACCAATTTTCTGCCAGAGGCAGAAGTTATCGTGGTGAAAATTGCTTTTCTCTCCGAAAAATATTTCTTTTAAGTGTGGCAATTATGGTTGCCTGGCACGTAGAATTTTCCAAGATAAATGTCAGACAAATCATATTCTATGACGACAGCGATCATTACGATGGCGGCAACCACACCGTAACAAAAGAGCTGACTTCCGCAGAAGACATGAACTGCGAAAACGGTGACAAGTCGAAAGTGTCATTGAATTGAAAGAAACAGAAAAGTTAGTTTTGCTCTCTTATCATTCAAACGCCAATGAACGAATAGCAATGAAAATTGCACTTGACTTGCTTTTCAGGAAAGTTTTTCGCTCCTGCATATGCAAAGTTTATTTAATAGACAGGTTGAATGTATGCAGGAATGTGAAGAAAAGAGCCATGCTAGTGATCATTTAACTTCTGCTTTTAGTATTAGTTTTCAGTTTGAAATAAACATGAATTTTTTTCAAAGTATTTATAAGTTTTTTTACACTGAAACTGAATACTTGTAAAATTTATTAAAAAAAAACTACGAACGATTTGAAAACCAATGAAACGTTATGAAGTAAATTATCAAAATATTTGTTTGTGAACGCTAACCGCCTTAAAATATTTTAAAATTTCAAGCTAAAAACAATAAAATGCCTAGCACATCAGAACCGCTAAACAACTGATTTTTAAACAAATTTTCTTTGGATGACTTAAAAATGTGGAAAGAAGTAATACACTTCTTTGTAGTATCATATCAACCATTTCTTACTCTAAATAACAAAAAATAATTTCCTGACAGCATCTCCTATAACACAAACATTCAAATGAAAATGCTCAGTACTGGCAACATTTCCCCAAAGCAGCAGCATTAAGTCTACCATAACAAACTCGTGCTACAATCAACCTATCTTTTGAATTTCGTTTTCATCCAGAGATATCATCGAAACTATGTTTCAGGCTGCCATCCGAAAAATTTTGGAAACTCGGAAAATTTTAACATTGTTTGGTTATTTTATTCTAAATGCTTTCCATATAACCTCAAAATGGAAGCATCTGTTGGTGCCATATTCCAATCCTGTGTTAGCTCATTAGCTCTAACCTTTAATACCACCTGGTATCGGTCAAATAAGTTTATTGTTTTCTCCTTGTTGCGTCGCTTCTGTATTAACCTCAAATTAATTTTGTTTAGAAGCCTGCTGGGCAGGAAGATGTCGATACCGTCTCGTGTTACAAGCTTTTGGATTGAGTTGTCCAATCGCATGTGGAACTCTTGGACAGTGGTTGTCGGTCGTAACTTGTGCAAGTCTTCCATCATCGTGCCATTGATATTGATAGGATCTGTGATCACTGGATGAGTATGCGGAGTGACCTGCATTCTTGGAGTTTGATCGGATTCTACTGGTTTCCAGGTGATGTCCTCTAGTACCTGAATCCCAAAGCTGATTGTTGGTACAGTGGACGGACCTGGTACAATGGATTCCACTGATGAAGGGTTTTGGTGTTTGGTATTCGTTGGCCGGTTTAACGAAGTATATGTTGGCAATTGGACTTCTTCCCATTTCTCTAGAAATTCTTCATGATGGTAAGTTCACATCTAAAATACAGTATTTGAATTTGATTTATACTGAACTTATTATTTAGGACAACACAGGTTTCAGTACGTTGACATGCCGACTCAAATGTTAACTTTGAAAGCAACGTAATGGTTTAGTGTTAAATGGTTGATAATTGACAAATCTTGCTGATATGTCTGGTGAAAGCATACGATTTTGTTCATATTCGTACTACACGAACAAGCCCATCTGCACCTGGATATACTTCTTCAATTATTCCCATTGGTCAGTGTGTTGGTGAAATGTTTTCAATCCGCCGTAGAACGATTTTCCCCTTTCGAATGTAAGCAAGTAGTTTCAACCATATTGGACCATGTTGCAATTGATGCAAATGTTCCTGAGACCAAGATTTCCAGAATTGTTGTGTGATGTGTTGTAAGTACTTCCATTTACGGGATGAGAGCATGCTGTCTGTAGTATATGGCGGTTCGAGTATTGCGTTGTGTGATTGTTCAACCAGAAAATGTCCTGGTGTCAAGACAAAATTGTCATCTGGATCGTTCTTGACTTGACACAATGGTCCTGAATTCAAATATGCCTCTATTTGAGCGAGAATGGTGGCATAGTCTTCGAACGTTAGCATTGAATTGCCAACAGTTCGGTGTAAGTGGTATTTTATGGCTTCGACTGCAGCCTTTCATAGTCTGCCAAAATGAGGTGGTGCTGGAGGATTCATATGCCAGGTTATGAGTTTGGATGTTAGGTATGTCATTGCTAATAGTTGTGCTTCTTTGATGGCTTGCTGTAGGTCCCTTTCTAGTAGTGCTTTTCCTCCAATAAAGTTAGTGCCACAGTCTGAGTAGAGATCTGTGCACAATCCTCTTCTAGACGTAAATCGTTTGAATGCAGCTACAAAGGGTTCTGCTGAAAGACTAGACACCAATTCGATGTGTACAGCTTTTGTTGCCATGCCCACAAAGATGCAGATATATGTCTTTTGAATCTTGGCATTGCGAATGGTTAATGTTTTTATCATCATTGGTCCAGCATAATCTATTCCGACCTTTGTAAATGGTTTTGTTACATTAACTCTAGCTGACGGTAAATTCCCCATTAGTTGATGGGAGACTGATTGCCGATGTCAAGTACATCTCATACATTGATGTAATCTCGTAGTTATAGTCCGTCTATCATTTAATATCCAAAATGAATTTCTACTAGTTTTCAAAACCAGCGAAGTACCTCCATCCATTGTTTCTACGTGTATTTTGTCAATTAGAAAGAACGTCACATGATGGTCTCTAGGCAAGATTATTGGATGCTTTCTATCATAAGGTAGTAGAGCATGATCTAATTTTCCTCCTACCTGGATTAATTCATTTTTATCAGCTATTGGATTAAGCCTTAAGAGTTTACTATTGTTTGATATGGGTTGATTTGGTAGCAAATTTAACTATAGTGGTTTGTGCTTGCTTATATTCCCTTGTTGATATTGCTCGATATCTTTTAGTTTGTGTGTTTTTGCAATTTTATTTAAGGCGCTGAATTAAAGTAGCAACTAGAACCAAGCGCGAAAACGATGAATACCGAAATAAAATGTTGTTTTCTATGTTGGCTGACAAATTAATTATTGCTGCCTCTCTTTCTTCTAATGTGGTGCTGCCAATATTTTGGTGCTATTCTGGCCACTTAATTTCCGGTTTTGTGAGCCACTAAGGTCCATACCACCCTAAGTTGTTATGGAGGAGTTTACTTGCTGAAATACCTGGCGACGCCAAATCTGCTGGGTTGTCCTTCGACGACACATGTCGCCACTTGTCAAGCCTTATGATGTCCTGAATTTCGATTACTCTTTTGGCCACAAAAGTTGTCCATCTTGATGGATGCTGCTTTATCCACTGCAGTACGATTGTTGAGTCAGTCCAGGCGAAGATTGGGGTGTCTTGAAGTTGCATCCCTTGGACTACTGTTTAGTGCGCCACATCAATACTCCGCCATTTAATTCCAGTCTCGGAATTGTTGTCGATTTGATTGGTGCAACCCGAGTGTTGGAAGTAAATAAGTGTGTTTTGGTAACACATTTTTCTTGTTCTACACGTATATATTGCTGCTGGGTATGCTCTTGATGATGTATCACAAAAACCATGGACTTGAATGTGCGCACCTGATACCCATCTTGGGATTGAAAAGTTTTCTGACAGTTTCATACTGTCTATGAAATTTCCCTAATGTGTTTGCACTGATTCGGATACTACGTTATCCCAATCTATTCCAGTAATCCATAACATTTGCATGAGAAGTTTTGCTTCACCCTAGAGGATCGTATAATGAGGCAATTCCTGACAGCATACTTCTTTTGCTACTAACTTCGGCTAGCGGTAATGGTTTGAATGAAAACGCAAAATTATCGCTCTTACAATACCATTTGATTCCTAACGTTTTAATGGCTTCTGCCTATGTAACGGTCAAAACGTTTTAAAGCTCTACATGCTCTGGTGGTAAGTGATGTAGCAATTGTTTATCGTTACTTGCCCATTTTCGCAAGTTGAACCCCGCTGACTTCATCACTTCATAGTATGCAAACACAGTTTTATAAATTATTTTTGATTGAACATCAATTGTATGTCCTCAAAAAAATATGATACCTTGCTATGCATTTCGAAAGAACGGATATCAGTTTTTGATCGATAAGAATATTTGAATCTAGAGAGAGTTCGTGTCTTTTGCATACAAAAAAAAAAGATTAAAAATGCCCCATTTCACTTTTCTGCTATACAGTTTGTAGCGATTATGAAGATTGGAGGTGGCCTTAGCACAACTTAGAACCAGACCGAAGTCCAGAACCAAGAGTGCTAAGGTCTGAAAGGAGAATGGCTGTTGCCATTCAAGAGGCAAAACAAAAAAAAAAGAATTGCCCCGAGAGCAGGGTGCCCTAGAAATGGCCGTGAAGGCCCCTCGTCCGCCTTAGCGGAGCACCCTTTAACCAACCCCGACGGATGCTGGTGTGCCGCTTTGCTAGCTCGCTGCGGCTGGGGTGGGTTCATGAAAAAAAATGGGGATGGTTTGCTCTCAAGAAACGGGATGCTACGTATTATTCATCCGTCATGAATTTCGTAGCCGCAAACTGGTATATAAAAATACCCAAGGACCAAAAGGGAGCATAGCTCCGTAAAGGAAACCACCCAGGCTCTGCAACATGGGCTGACTAAGCAGACCCAGTGCTCGTGATAACGCACGGAGCCAGAACATTGAAAATCTAAAACGGGAAAATAGGAAAAAAGGCTACCTCTCTTTACAAGGAACCCGGGTGAGGCAGACAGCCCCGGGCCCCCGATGTTAGTGGAGCCCTGACCCCGATGGTCTGGGGTCCTCCACCCTCTGATACTGGCCCCATATCAAAAATTCAAAAATCTACCAAAAAAAAAATCACGGAAACTACTAGTTGGGCCAGTATCCCTCCCTTGTATAATGCTGGAAATCACGAAAATTCACGAAAAACTAATTACATTATAGGCCAGCCAGGCCAGGCGCGGACCCTGAAAAAGAAGAAGAACTTCTCGGGCTTTCGCCCAATAAGAAGGCCAGGGATTACAGTTTAGCAATTCATTATTATTTATTCCAGTTTAATAACTCCAAAACATTCGTTAAACGCAAAACATGGAACATTTCCCAATTAAACTTAAGATTTCTCGTTATGATGAAGGGTCAGAATACCCGTAGCATACCTTCTTTTCCAAAGCAAAACAAAATCAAAAAAAAAACAAAGATAATGAAGGTTTTAAATTCGACCAATGAATTCTGTTAGAGAGCTTTCTTGAGTGAATAGCATCAAAGGATTAACCTGTCTCTACACATAAATGTTCCTATGGGAACTATCATACAACCGCTCTACAACCTGTTGCGCAACTGGTATCTGAGTTGATCGTTTACAATACATGCTTTCTATTTGTTATTCTTTTATGATTTTTTTTTTTTCCTTTTTTTTTTTCTTTATCCTACAGAACAACTTAACATTTTATGGTTGATATAACTTCTACAAAATACATGCTCAATGTCCGTTTCGATTTTTCATCATTTATATTGAGCCACTTTTTACTAGAATTTTATTCTATTACTAAATATTGGAATTTTGAGGCTGTTTCACTATTTAAACTAAGGAATCCAGAAATTGTTTACATTTACTGCTAGATTGTAAATTTTTACGATTTGAATATGGAACATGCCGAGTATTTTACAGGAAGAAAGTAGTTGGCTAATGATAGGCATGCCTACTGACGTGACAAATTGCAATACCTCCATCATGTTTTTCTTATAGGTTTCAATTATTCTTAAAATTCACATTTATTCTACAAGTTTTTTTTTTGCAATTTTATTCTACAGGCAAGCTATGCAGAAAAATTTGTGTTTATTACTTAAAATCAAGATATACTTTGTCTATTCACTATGACAATAGAATATATGGTGTAAAGTGCTGAGCCAAGTATTTTAGTTGCATGTTAGATATGATGAACGCGGAGTAACTGCATTTTATATAACAAATCCAAAACCGATCGGAATCGATAAGTTTTCTCACCAGCAAACGTTCCTCATTTTGTTAAGGCATATTTATTGTTATGTTTAAATAAACCGCGAACAAAGGCTACGACGAATTAATGAGTTAACTCTCTGTTCTTGCTTTTGCTGGTTTTATGAACAGAAGAAAAATTAAGTCGGGAAATTTCAAGTGCAATAGAAATTCAACATGTCCGTGATTAGAATTGTTAATTTTCATAAAATTGGAAAACGGACCCGCAACTACGGTCTATTGACAAAACTTTGAATTCTCGTTTTAGTCTCTATCCGATATGTACGACGAACTACACTCCAAATGATCCCTTCAGCGTTAACAAGATTTTGCTTGGGTATTGCGATGGGACTACAATCACCATTAACTGGATTTCGTTTGCTCTAAATTAATAAAAAAAATCAATATTTATCGAAACAAAAGGCCGGTGCCGGCCGCTGTGACTGCTGCGGGTGAAGATAGAGGCAGTGCGCACACTCCTGATGATGGTGCTGTATGGGTGACCCAGGGATCTGATAATGGAAGATCACATGGGCCAAGCCCTGCATTCTCGGCTGCAGCAATTGACATGTGCGGCTCCTCGGTTAGTCGCAATGATGATGGATTTTGTGGAGGCGCTTGGGGAGCTGGAGGGCGCTCCGTGGTCGCTGTGACGCCAGCCACCTTTGAAAATGATTGACATACTCCACCACCAGGAAAGTCTAATCCCTTTGACAGCACACGTCCAAAGGCCCGAAAATCTTGTCTGGAATTCCCGAAATTCCCTCACTGATAAGACCAAATATCGTAGTTTCACTTTTCTAGTGTCACCTTCGCATTTTCCTATGACTGACGATTATCTCCGCCCCAAACAAAACTACCGTCATTCGCATGAAATACCAGCTCCCGAAACGTAGAGAAAAATTTTTGATGTTATAGATTCCAGCACCCAATGTACAAATTATTAATACAAACTTGACGTTTGAAATGAACGTCGGCTTCGTACGCGAGTACACATAAACATTCCATACGTCGACATGGCGACTAGTTAATTTGATGGACACCAAAACTACTTACAATCTGTCCTAAAGGTTTTGGCTAAGCTGTAAGCCCACAAAAATCTTACTCCAGGTCCTGGGTGGCTCGTCACTGGCTACAAAGGACAGTCGGAACGACTCCCCTTGAACATATTTGTCTTACCCGTGTTTATCCAACGTTTGGGACTCGAGATGGGCAGATGATTCTCTGAGATTTTGCAGTATTTGATCTGATGCAGATACCTGGCATCCAGACAATAGAAAATAAAACTGTATGACGGCACTTGGGAGATTTCCACTTCACTGCCGCTTCCCATTTACTCACTGTGTCACCTCCGTTTACCCACGATTTCACACCCACTCAATGCACATGTATGTTGCAATTATTCCACACGCTAATCCCAGTTTAAAAAGATCATCGGAACACGCGAAGGCCACCCGATTCTTTCACAATGTTTTATTTTCATAAAGGAAACCGAAATCCCGAATGATAAAAGCGTTTCAATCGTAACTATTTCGTAGTCTATAGTCACTGTCTCAATGATCCGCGTGTAATAGTGCCAAATGCCCTTGCCCAGATCGCGTTGCTGTCACTAACAGACGATTCAAACTTTTAGTACCGTTCACAATCAAGATCGTCACTCAGCCATGTGCGCAATATGATTACACCTGCGAACGAAAGCGATCCCGAGATAATAATGATAATCTTATCACGATTCACTTGCAATGCACGTACTCAACTACTAATTATTTTGCTTGACTCAGATGCGATGCGACATCTTAGATTCTTCACTAGATCTCTACCCTCTTCGCTGCTCGAGATTCAAAAACGCAATCTCCCCCGTCAGGCCATCTGCCTCCGCCACGCTTTCACACCAACCGGGTCTCACAGCGACACTCCAAAGACTGTCTCGAATGCTGGCATGAGCTACGACACGAAAACAAGATACCGTTACCGGTTCATGCTTTCGTGTCGCCTCATGCCGCCAATGACAAATCGGACTTGCAGTGTCCTGCCTTTCAAATTGAAAAACAAGATACCGCTAGTCCGAATGCGAATGATTCTGGCCAATTTCAAGGGCACTACAGTGCGCGATGAAATTAGCCGTGCAGAGATTTCGAGAAGAAATTTCTGCATGTTACAACACAGGTCTTTCCACAAGGGTAAGGCGTGGAAAGAGCTGAAGGATGGATGTAATAAGGGAAATATAAGGACGTGAACAGGTGATCATGTCGGTTATTATCCAATCCTTTTAAGAAAATCGTGAACAATGTGAACAGAAGTAAAAGGGATGATTATTAACGAAAGGAATTATCGTGAACAACGTATACTGATTTATAATGAAAGTATCTTTAGTAGAGGAAATTGTGAACGCGTTGAACATCTCTAGATACTTTTCATTTGAAGCAGGAGTGACACCTGAAATAGGCGCAAATGGACGATTTCCAAATGAAATTTGGGAAACAGATCGTGAACTGGTGAACTAGTGGGTATATCACTTAGTGATGTCTTTCGCGTGAAAGACGCCCACTGATCGTCCATGTTGATCGGCCAGCTGGTAATAAGCACCGCCGATCTTCTTAATTACCTTACTAGGTAAGAACTTCCGGTCCAGCTTTGCATTGTAGTGCGCGGCTGCGTCACTTTGCCGGAAGTTGCGCCTGTAGACCACTTCGCCAGGTTGGTATGTAACCAACCTGGAACGAAGATTATAGGCCTTGGCATTGCGAGACTGGGCTTTGGTGGTGAGGTCGCGGATGGTCTGGCGTAGAAGGGCCAGGTGGTCAGGAGGTGGCAGAGTGGTCTCGGGGTCATCCAGAAGATGGAGTTGCCGCAAAAGATGGTAAGTGCGGCCATGGGTGACCATCGGTTGCCCGAAGACTGCCTGATAGGGCGAAGTCCCTATCGTCGCGTGAGGTGCTGAGCGCAACGCGCAGGTTATCTCTGGGATTTTGGCGTCCCATTCCTTTTGGGCAGGATCAATATAAGACCGTATTGCTGCCAGTATGGAACGATTAAGACGTTCTGAGGCATTGGCTTGAGGGGAATACACGGCGGTGAAGGTATGTCCGACACCGAATTCCTGTAAGAAGGTTTGAAAAATAGACGACCGAAATTGTACACCATTATCTGTTACGACACTCTCCGGGACTCCAACAAGGTGAAATACCCTCTTCCGCAGGATGTCGATGACTGCTTTCGCAGTGAACTTCCGAAGCGGCTCAACGAAGGGGAAACGCGAAAGATGGTCTAAGACGATGAGCGCTCCAATGTTGCCAGACTTGGACCTAGGGTAGGGGCCGATAATGTCGATGTACAAGCGCTGGAATATGCGCTCGGGAACGGACTGCAGCGTCATTGGTGGACGAAGGGTGTGTGAAGGGGCTTTGGTGGTTTTGCATGTAAGGCATGATCCCACATAATCACGCACTTGAGCGGCCATTCGTGGCCAGAAAAACCATTGCCGTAATCGGCCGAGGGTTTTGGCCACGCCACCATGCGCACTCAAGGGTGGGTCATGAGCTCCCTTCACTAATTCTGCCGTCATTTCTGACGGCACCCACAACTTCCAGGCCAACTGGTCTTGAAGTCCGTTTCCGGTCGCATACTCAGTCCGCTTGTACACGAACCCGTCTACAACTTTTAGGTCCGGCAGTTGGTCTTGTTCTGCCTGGACTTTAGCCGCCAGCTCCGTATAGGAGGCACTTTTGAAGTGGGGCGACTCTAAGTCTAGCTCCATTGGAGTCTCCTCGCCTTCTGCCGGCGTCAACGCCTCGGCAGAGAACATGCGCGACAAGGAGTCCGGCACTACGTTTTGGCTTCCCTTTCGGTGGACAATCTTGAAGTTGAAACCTTGAAGTTTCAAGGCCCACCGGGCTAATCGTCCATTA
The DNA here is from genome assembly GCA_947369275.1 of Nemotelus nigrinus. Lineage (NCBI taxonomy): Eukaryota > Metazoa > Arthropoda > Insecta > Diptera > Stratiomyidae > Nemotelus > Nemotelus nigrinus. Next base: position 82,059,632 of record OX376373.1, read on the forward strand.
AGGTCCGGTTGGTTCATTAGCCATTTTAGGGAAGCATGGTCGGTCACGATTTCAAATTCGTGACCTTCCACGTAGGCACGGAACTTCTTGATTGCCAACACCGCTGCCAGACATTCTTGCTCAGTGACGGTGTAATTTCGCTGAGCGGGATTCAGTTTGTGGGACATATAAGCGATGGGGGCTTCAGCTCCGTCTTCTGTGCGCTGCACCAGCACGGCACCGACTCCATGTTGACTTGCGTCACATTGGATGGAGAAGGGCTTGTTGAAATCTGGGCTGTGCAGCACTGGGGCTGAAGCAAGGCTGTGTTTCAATTGCTTGAAAGCATTTAGCCTCTCATCGGTCCACACAAACTGACTCCGCTTAGAAAGCATGTCTGTCAGTGGTGTCGACAATGACGCATATTCCCTGACGAAGCGCCGATACCAACCGCAGATTCCTAGAAATCTTCGGAGTTGCTTCGTGGTAGAGGGAAGGGGGAAATCCATGATAGATTTCACCTTGTCAGGATCAGTTTGGATAGTGCCCCCACCAACAATGTGGCCAAGGTACTTGACGTCTCGCAAGAGGAACTTACTCTTTTCCACATTGATGGTGAGGCCAGCTTGTCTCAAATGGAAGGCGACCTGATGAAGCACCTGAAGGTGCGCGTCGAACTCGTCTGTGATCACCAACAGGTCGTCGAGGTACACAAATACCTGGTGCTTGAGTTGGGGCGGAATAACCTTATCCATCAGTCGTGACATCGTTTGGGGTGCATTACACAACCCAAACGGCATCACGACAAAATGGTAAAGGGGTCGACCGGGCACAGTGAAGGCTGTCTTCTCCTTTGACTTCTCCTCTAAACATATTTGCCAGAAGGCATCCTTTAAATCAAGGCTAGAGATGAAATTTGCCTTAGGGAGTCTGCTGAGAATTCCATCAATCAGCGGCAAAGGATAGGCATCCTTCACTGTGACCGAATTGACCTTCCGGGCATCCAGGCATAGGCGTACTTTCGAGGGCTTTACCACCAACGTTACCGGCGAAGACCATGCACTCTTCGACTCTTCGATTACGCCCAACGCTAACATCCGGTCAATTTCCTGATATAGGAGCTTTTCGACAGCTGGTGACACAGAGAAATGTCTCTGTTTTATGGGTTTCTGGTCACCAGTGTCGATTTCATGACGGATGAGCGTAGTCTTTCCCAAGCCCTCCACAGCAAACGAAGGAAAGCAAGCAATCGCAGACCGAAGTCTGCGATGCTGCTCCTGTGTGAGAGGGTGGGCGCAATCGTCGAGTGCGTCGAGGCTGTTGGTGGTGTCGACCTGTGGTGGTGGCGCAAACAGGTCTGTGGCCAGGGCGAAAAGACGGACGAAGTCCACTCCCAGATAGAGATTCTGACTGAGAGTGGGTATTATCCACAGCGTCAACGTCTTGGTGAGCCCCCGGAACGTGATGTCGGCTGATACTCGGCCTACGGCTTGATGTTGTGTGCCGTCAGCTGTTTTCAACCCGAGAGAAGCTCTTTTCCAGGGAAAAGCGTTCCTCTCGAGGAATGAGCGGGCTAGATCAGCCGCCATCACGCTCACGTTGGCTCCCGTGTCGATCAAACCCGATGTTAGTTGGCCGAACAACAGAACCTGAGCGTACGGTCGAACGTCACCTGGAGGCACGTTCAACAGAGTCGCACAATCCAATTGATAACGCCAACGACGGAACTGAGCGTAAAAACGCCTCATTCTCAACGTTGAGCGTTTAGGTGTACTAGAAGGTTGTCTAATGGTGTTAATTTCGGAGTTAAAAATTCGGTTTCGGACCGCCGTATATTTCCGCCATCTTAAATGATATGGCAGAAAAGCCAAAGGTGTAGGAGGCTCTGCCTGTAAGAGTGGGTTCGATAAGGTAGTGGAGTCCCCACTCGGCTGTATACTATCATCATTGGTGGTTGGGTCCACGGCATTTGGAGACAGATCATCAGTCCTGTCTACCTGCTGGAACGGGGTGGAGCTTGTTTGCCCTGCGGGAGGCGTAAGATCTTGTTCCGCGCTCCCTGCGATCCGTTTTTTTGTTTGGCAGTTCACACAATTAGGTTTATATGTGTCTGCCTTTCCGCAGCCATAACAGAATACTGTTCTGGGCTCCAAACAATCGTCGAAACGGTGTCCCACTTGCTTGCAGTTCCAGCAAGTAGGCAGGACCGTGACTGCCTCCACTCCAGGTTCTTCCGGGGAATCCTCATATTGGTCCAGCGGGTATTCCTCATGTAGTTCTTCTGTAGCATGTCTCCATTGGGAGGATCGGCGTCGACCTCCAAGCTCCATCTCAAAGTTCTCCGCACGGATGACGGCCTGACGGAGCAGACGAACAGAGGGAAGGTGTATTTGGAGCAGACCACGACGGATTTCTGGCACTAAATTGCGTCTGAGAATGTCAGCTAAGTCCGCGTCGCCAATAGGGCGCTGTAGCCGGTCGACAATCTTGTAGACGTCCGCACTGTAATCGTCGAATGTTTCTTGAGGTCGCTGTTTCCTTCCTCGTATCTGTTCCATCAGGTCGGCATCCGTGAAGCGATCCGCGAAATGATCGCTCAGGGCCGACTCCAAATCCCTCCAACTGAAGTCACGTCTGGAATTGTAAAACCGCCAATACCAATCAGCGGCAGGTCCAATCAAAAGTAAATGCATATGCTGGCATAGAACATTAAAATTTCCGCCCAAGGTGTTCCTGGTAAGAGCTGCTACCCTGTTAATAAAGACTTCCACGGGCATGGAGGATTCACGACCCGAGAATTTTAGTCCCCACCCACCAATGATGCTTGCCACCTTATCGTGGTGGAACTGGACATTATTACCACGAGGGGTGCGAGGTGAGTAGGATCGCGGCACTGGAACAAATGATTGTGCGCGAGGGTTCAGTCTTGGCGACTCTACATTCCGAGTCCGGGACGGAAGGTCCAATTGGGCCATGCGCTCCAGCATTACACGCATGCCGTTCTGCAACTCGTTAATCTGTTGTTGAAGTCCGCTTAAATCTTGAGGCACTAAAGAGCGCGCTCCTGCGGCTTCTGACGTCACATCTGAGATTGGGGACGCTTTTGATGACGGGCCAGGTGGCTGAACTAAACCTTCCGCCCCCGACTCGGCCTGTAAATCAAAGTTCCTGATTTCCACATCTTCATTGCTTCTCATGCCTCGGGTTCTTACTCCCGGCCGCTGGGTTTTGAGCCGAGCCCCTCGTGGCATAGATGCTGCAGCAGTGGGGGCCTGTCTGGCTCCTAAGGGGAGACTCAGTGGTCCACGGCACAGCGGGCAATCAGTGCGGTTTCTGAGCCATTGCTCCAGGCACGATTCATGAAAAGTGTGTCCACACTTGGTGGTATATGTGTCCTGGGCAGCAGCGAATGGCTGCTGGCATATGGAGCACTGAGCCTCCACTGTGGTGCCAGACAGATCTTCACTGCTGTGTCGCAAAGGCATGTCTAATCTGTGAAATTTGATAATTGATGAAAATTCAAAGAAAATGCACGATACTCGTGACTAACGAATTAATTACGCTTATAACTAAGGAGTTGCTGCAAATTCAAATGCAACCCTGTGCACAACGAGTGTGACTAACTCTTCCAAAGAGAGAAAAACAATCTTAACAGCTAAAGGGCAAGAAAAATGCCAAATATTCAAAGCTATATATAAAATATAGATATAAGTGGTTGCACACCAGTGGTGTGACTAACTCTTCCAAAGAGAAAAATCTTAACAGCTAAGGGCAAGAAAAATGCCAAAAATTCAAAAATATATATAGAATATATATATAGGTGAAAAGGAAATATATAATATATAAATATATATTTATGTGTGTGCACCCCTGTGGGGTGACTAACTAAGCAAAGGGTATCAAAAATCTTGAAGCCAAACGCTAGAGTTAGAATGGAAGAATATAAATTCCAAAAAAGTTTTAATTTTTCCAAAAGTTAGATAAAAATTATAATTCCAAAGATCGGCCTTCTTATTAAGCGAAACCCGATCCATTCCTCCCCAATTCAGGTCCGCTGGCTGGCTGGCTTTTGATTTAAAAAAACGCAAGAAATAGAAATTCTAATTATGAAATGTTAGACTGGAACAGTGTGAAAAATATTAAAAATTGTCAAAGTAAAGTGGATGTGTGATTGTGAAAGTATTGAAATTTTATACGATTGAAATTTGTAAGTAAAAACTTTAACTCGGGTCGGCTCCTGAAGGGTACCGCCCATAATGGGGGACTGTTTACCCACCCGAAATTCCTCGAAAAGAGAGGAGCAAGGGACCAAAAACAACTATGTTGCTGCTTGACTCAACCTCAGCAAATGGTTCAAGCTTGGCCAAGCTGCAGGGACGTGTAGGCGGCGCCACGCCAACCCCACGTAATCCACTACAGCCTGAACCAAACCCAAGCCAAGAGCCGAAGCTGGGTCAAGACAACAAGGATATACAAATTTGGGACAGCTTCCCAACATAAAGTGGGGCAGGGGCCCTTCGGTTGACCGGGACAGGAGCGGCGGTAAACCACCACAACCTGTTATCCGCGGCCAACCTCCAGGTTGCACCCAGAGTCAAAAAACTCCAAAAGACAACACAACAGGAAGCTGCCCAAGAGGTAAGCTAACTAGGAAATGATTTTAAAAGGAAAGGCTTGGGAAGGATTTTTGCGGCTAGTAAGGAAGAGCGAGCAATGCAGGTCTTAATTCAAGGGGTTTGTTCTCTCGAACGAAGTATATCGAATCGCAAAGGAGGCGATTCTAAGACCTGCTAGTGAGAATGGAAATTTTGGGATTTAAGACGTAAAGTCTTAAGGGGAGTATGAGTCGAAACTCATAAGTATTTTCTCACTTTGGTGTGGGTTGCCCAAAAACAAGTTTCGGGCCCCACGTTGGGCGCCATTTGTAGCGATTATTGTAGATGGGACTGGCCTTAGCACAACTTAGAACCAGACCGAAGTCCAGAACCAAGAGTGCTAAGGTCTGAAAGGAGAATGGCTGTTGCCATTCAAGAGGCAAAACAAAAAAAAAAGAATTGCCCCGAGAGCAGGGTGCCCTAGAAATGGCCGTGAAGGCCCCTCGTCCGCCTTAGCGGAGCACCCTTTAACCAACCCCGACGGATGCTGGTGTGCCGCTTTGCTAGCTCGCTGCGGCTGGGGTGGGTTCATGAAAAAAAATGGGGATGGTTTGCTCTCAAGAAACGGGATGCTACGTATTATTCATCCGTCATGAATTTCGTAGCCGCAAACTGGTATATAAAAATACCCAAGGACCAAAAGGGAGCATAGCTCCGTAAAGGAAACCACCCAGGCTCTGCAACATGGGCTGACTAAGCAGACCCAGTGCTCGTGATAACGCACGGAGCCAGAACATTGAAAATCTAAAACGGGAAAATAGGAAAAAAGGCTACCTCTCTTTACAAGGAACCCGGGTGAGGCAGACAGCCCCGGGCCCCCGATGTTAGTGGAGCCCTGACCCCGATGGTCTGGGGTCCTCCACCCTCTGATACTGGCCCCATATCAAAAATTCAAAAATCTACCAAAAAAAAAATCACGGAAACTACTAGTTGGGCCAGTATCCCTCCCTTGTATAATGCTGGAAATCACGAAAATTCACGAAAAACTAATTACATTATAGGCCAGCCAGGCCAGGCGCGGACCCTGAAAAAGAAGAAGAACTTCTCGGGCTTTCGCCCAATAAGAAGGCCAGGGATTACAGTTTAGCAATTCATTATTATTTATTCCAGTTTAATAACTCCAAAACATTCGTTAAACGCAAAACATGGAACATTTCCCAATTAAACTTAAGATTTCTCGTTATGATGAAGGGTCAGAATACCCGTAGCATACCTTCTTTTCCAAAGCAAAACAAAATCAAAAAAAAAACAAAGATAATGAAGGTTTTAAATTCGACCAATGAATTCTGTTAGAGAGCTTTCTTGAGTGAATAGCATCAAAGGATTAACCTGTCTCTACACATAAATGTTCCTATGGGAACTATCATACAACCGCTCTACAACCTGTTGCGCAACTGGTATCTGAGTTGATCGTTTACAATACATGCTTTCTATTTGTTATTCTTTTATGATTTTTTTTTTTTCCTTTTTTTTTTTCTTTATCCTACAGAACAACTTAACATTTTATGGTTGATATAACTTCTACAAAATACATGCTCAATGTCCGTTTCGATTTTTCATCATTTATATTGAGCCACTTTTTACTAGAATTTTATTCTATTACTAAATATTGGAATTTTGAGGCTGTTTCACTATTTAAACTAAGGAATCCAGAAATTGTTTACATTTACTGCTAGATTGTAAATTTTTACGATTTGAATATGGAACATGCCGAGTATTTTACAGGAAGAAAGTAGTTGGCTAATGATAGGCATGCCTACTGACGTGACAAATTGCAATACCTCCATCATGTTTTTCTTATAGGTTTCAATTATTCTTAAAATTCACATTTATTCTACAAGTTTTTTTTTTGCAATTTTATTCTACAGGCAAGCTATGCAGAAAAATTTGTGTTTATTACTTAAAATCAAGATATACTTTGTCTATTCACTATGACAATAGAATATATGGTGTAAAGTGCTGAGCCAAGTATTTTAGTTGCATGTTAGATATGATGAACGCGGAGTAACTGCATTTTATATAACAAATCCAAAACCGATCGGAATCGATAAGTTTTCTCACCAGCAAACGTTCCTCATTTTGTTAAGGCATATTTATTGTTATGTTTAAATAAACCGCGAACAAAGGCTACGACGAATTAATGAGTTAACTCTCTGTTCTTGCTTTTGCTGGTTTTATGAACAGAAGAAAAATTAAGTCGGGAAATTTCAAGTGCAATAGAAATTCAACATGTCCGTGATTAGAATTGTTAATTTTCATAAAATTGGAAAACGGACCCGCAACTACGGTCTATTGACAAAACTTTGAATTCTCGTTTTAGTCTCTATCCGATATGTACGACGAACTACACTCCAAATGATCCCTTCAGCGTTAACAAGATTTTGCTTGGGTATTGCGATGGGACTACAATCACCATTAACTGGATTTCGTTTGCTCTAAATTAATAAAAAAAATCAATATTTATCGAAACAAAAGGCCGGTGCCGGCCGCTGTGACTGCTGCGGGTGAAGATAGAGGCAGTGCGCACACTCCTGATGATGGTGCTGTATGGGTGACCCAGGGATCTGATAATGGAAGATCACATGGGCCAAGCCCTGCATTCTCGGCTGCAGCAATTGACATGTGCGGCTCCTCGGTTAGTCGCAATGATGATGGATTTTGTGGAGGCGCTTGGGGAGCTGGAGGGCGCTCCGTGGTCGCTGTGACGCCAGCCACCTTTGAAAATGATTGACATACTCCACCACCAGGAAAGTCTAATCCCTTTGACAGCACACGTCCAAAGGCCCGAAAATCTTGTCTGGAATTCCCGAAATTCCCTCACTGATAAGACCAAATATCGTAGTTTCACTTTTCTAGTGTCACCTTCGCATTTTCCTATGACTGACGATTATCTCCGCCCCAAACAAAACTACCGTCATTCGCATGAAATACCAGCTCCCGAAACGTAGAGAAAAATTTTTGATGTTATAGATTCCAGCACCCAATGTACAAATTATTAATACAAACTTGACGTTTGAAATGAACGTCGGCTTCGTACGCGAGTACACATAAACATTCCATACGTCGACATGGCGACTAGTTAATTTGATGGACACCAAAACTACTTACAATCTGTCCTAAAGGTTTTGGCTAAGCTGTAAGCCCACAAAAATCTTACTCCAGGTCCTGGGTGGCTCGTCACTGGCTACAAAGGACAGTCGGAACGACTCCCCTTGAACATATTTGTCTTACCCGTGTTTATCCAACGTTTGGGACTCGAGATGGGCAGATGATTCTCTGAGATTTTGCAGTATTTGATCTGATGCAGATACCTGGCATCCAGACAATAGAAAATAAAACTGTATGACGGCACTTGGGAGATTTCCACTTCACTGCCGCTTCCCATTTACTCACTGTGTCACCTCCGTTTACCCACGATTTCACACCCACTCAATGCACATGTATGTTGCAATTATTCCACACGCTAATCCCAGTTTAAAAAGATCATCGGAACACGCGAAGGCCACCCGATTCTTTCACAATGTTTTATTTTCATAAAGGAAACCGAAATCCCGAATGATAAAAGCGTTTCAATCGTAACTATTTCGTAGTCTATAGTCACTGTCTCAATGATCCGCGTGTAATAGTGCCAAATGCCCTTGCCCAGATCGCGTTGCTGTCACTAACAGACGATTCAAACTTTTAGTACCGTTCACAATCAAGATCGTCACTCAGCCATGTGCGCAATATGATTACACCTGCGAACGAAAGCGATCCCGAGATAATAATGATAATCTTATCACGATTCACTTGCAATGCACGTACTCAACTACTAATTATTTTGCTTGACTCAGATGCGATGCGACATCTTAGATTCTTCACTAGATCTCTACCCTCTTCGCTGCTCGAGATTCAAAAACGCAATCTCCCCCGTCAGGCCATCTGCCTCCGCCACGCTTTCACACCAACCGGGTCTCACAGCGACACTCCAAAGACTGTCTCGAATGCTGGCATGAGCTACGACACGAAAACAAGATACCGTTACCGGTTCATGCTTTCGTGTCGCCTCATGCCGCCAATGACAAATCGGACTTGCAGTGTCCTGCCTTTCAAATTGAAAAACAAGATACCGCTAGTCCGAATGCGAATGATTCTGGCCAATTTCAAGGGCACTACAGTGCGCGATGAAATTAGCCGTGCAGAGATTTCGAGAAGAAATTTCTGCATGTTACAAGTTTTCGCGGCATTTAACTGTTAGATCCCAAGCAAAATGAGTTTCAGATGAATTTTCATTTCGCTGGTAAAATTTTCTTGCTCCTTAGTACTTAGCTTGAAAAGAAAAAAAAGAGACAACTTTAAAGGGGTTTTTAAACTACACGAATCAAGTCAACCGAAATCCATTTTTTTGAAAGCTGGGCTAAAGCGAAAGGGGTCGGATACGTTGATTAATATACCATAGACTTTATTCGTCATTTGTAAATGACTAGTGGATGCTTTACCATACGTTTGTTGATGTGCATGATAGTTTTAATATATGTTGATGTAGATGATTATTTTGTGAGTTTCCTAATGATATCACGTTTATACCACAAGTTATTGTAAATCCAAATTTAAAATAAAATCATTTTCAGAGAGCTAGACCCCACAAACGGCTAAAAATTTCTAGAACATCGTCGTCATTAGGCTTAGAACAGTACTAATTATCATTCCCCAAACTCGTTTTTCTACAAATAAATTGGTACCAGAAAATTGTATATATTTATCTATGTGACTATATACACCAACATATATATGTTTGTGCATAGATATATGTATATATTCAAATTTTTTTGAAACAGTCTTGCACGCAATGATGCAAAAATATTATCATCCACATCATCATATAATGAGATAATCATCCCCAAAACATATTTAAATGATCATCCACGAATCATCCACAAATGACAATGTAAGCATTATAAAATCTAATGTACATGAATCAGCATACTCCACCTCTTTCGCTTTAGACCCGCCTATTTAAACAAAAATCGTGTACGCTAGATCCATAGATATATGAAGAATGGATACGAAATGGGCCGAGAGAAATGAAGCAATTTTTGACCTCTGTTCTCAATGTGTTTGTATAAAACAATAACAAATTTCATGCAGAAAAGTTGAGGTATTTGGAAATTTGTTGAAATGTATTAGTTTCCCCGTTATCCCAACCACCCCGTAGATTGGATGGATTGAAATGAATGTTTACATAGAGAGTCTACAGCGCTGAGGGGTGGTGCGTGCGGCATTGAGGGGAAAGCTGTTTTACAGAGAGTAAGATTGCATGTGTAGTAAAATTGCTTCACTCACGTACGGGCTCATGCATTGTGATTGCGTGTCCATTCTTTATATGTCTATGGCTAGATCTCATGGACGCATGGACGCTGGTCTAAAAACGTCTTAAATGAAATTTTTAAGTGCCAAATAGATATTGGCCGAGCCCAGGCGAGCCGAGTGTGTGGACGGTCCAGACAAGCGACTTTGACAGGTGTCAGAGGCGCTCGTCCGCTCTCCGATCGGAATGGATGTTGAGCACGAGTCAAAGCGATCTCGGACGAGCTGTCAAATGCCGTCCACATGTTGGCGGTCTCGTCTGACTTCGGCTCGCCTGGGCTCGGCCAATATCTATTTGGCACATTACAGATTTAAGTGGTACATTTTCGTTTTGATATGCGGAACAACTCCAAAGTAGAAAAATTGCTTGAAACAACACTTAGTTGCTGTTATGGCAGAAAACAAAGGAATAAGTACTCTTATTTTGCAACTTTTGATATCAATGCGAAAATGTTCATTTCAAAATAGTTATATCTACTTTAAATTCCGACATTCTAATTCACTACTAATTAAAAAGTATTTTCTAATAGTAGGGGAGCCCGGGATGCTAAATTTGCAGTTACTAAAGCGTCATGGGGACCTATTGGATTGTGAAGATTAGGTTCAAAAATGAAAAAACTCTAGCGCACCTGAACCGCTAGAAACACTAATGTTCGAAGAACAGTAGAAGAATCGTGCAGGTTTTGAGTACATATTCCACCACATGAGCTGCTCATTACGGCCAAACTGTTTCAAACGCCACGCTTTACTTTGGTCTCAAGAATGCATTATAACTCATATGGTGGAAGGTTTCAGATATTACCACTGGCATGAATTTCAACGTTTATGAGAGCAAAACACGTGTTAATTATATTCGATATCAGTTGCTTATTTCACATAATTTTGAAAGCAGCATCTCATATAACATCAATGAAGAAAACTGAGCATTTTCTTGAGCAGCACTGTAACTGAAGTTGGTGTTTGGGGCTGCGATCCGAAAAATTTGCAGAACTTTGGGAATTGAAACATCGGTTATTTATTTTCATTGTAAATGTTTCCGGTATGAATACTAATTGTAAGCATTTATTGATACAAAAGTAGCACAACCGACTCGTGCTGGCAACCTGCTGCCAGTATCAAAGCCAAGAATATATCACATCTGCTTCACGTTGTTATATTACATTCGAAGTTATAGGATTATAAAGAAATTTAGGGCTACCAGTGGCGAGTTTTTTTCAAATAATCGAAAACTTAATATTTGCTGTTTATTGTCACTACAATATCATTACCATTTGAAAATTCTACGATAAAACCGCTTAATAAAGATATTGCAATTAAACACAAAACCAACAATAGCTGGCAACCCTATCATGGATTTTCAACCAAATTTGGCCTGAATAATGTTTATGATAGGTTTCATTAATTGTATGAAATTCGTATTGATTTCATGACTGCACTGGAAGTTATAGGGCAAAAAGTTTTATTTTCCTGAGCAAATTTTCAAAACCAAAGACACAAAAATTACCATAGCTGACAGCACCAATCAAATTTTTCAACCAAATTTCCATTAAACAGAGATTAAAGTAAGGTTCAGCTACTGTGTTAATTTCATGAAAATCTGGTAACAAATTCACATTTCATAGGGCAAAAAACAGTTTTTTTTCTTTGTAATATTTCAAGATGGCACCACTGGCACAGAGTTGCCCACAATTCAAAATTGCTTCTATCAGATCTGGTCCTACTTAAGTCCAATGCATTCTGTAAATTTCAGCTGTATGTGATTATTGGTTCGTGAGTTCCCGTGAACAGAAGTTTTTGATGCTAAAAATATAGGTTAACTGGGAGAGGGCTACCGTTCTTGTCCGACATGAAATTTCCAAAGTTTTACTTTGAACGTGTAGATAAAACATAAGATTTGTATACAGATTGGTTTTATTGTAAGAAACGGACATTTTTTAGGATATTCGATGGTTTGAATTTTTTCACTTCCAAATTTTTTTTTTTCAAATTTAAGACACCAAAATTATCATAGCTGGCAGCTCCAACCAAATTTTCAACCAAATTTCTACCAAACGTGGTTTGAGGTAAGGTCCAGCTACTGTGTGAATTTCGTTAAAATCTAACGATTCAATCAGAATTTATAGGGCTAAAAGCAGTTATCTTTTTTAGTGATTTTTCAAGATGGCACCACTGGCAGAGAATCACCTGCATTTCAAAATCACTTCTATCAGACCTGGTCCTACTTAAGACCAATACATCCTGCAAATTTCAATAAATTCTGCTCATCGGATCGTGAGTTTCCGTGAACAGAAGTTTTTGATGCTAAAAACATAGTTAAATTGGGCAAGGGTTACCAGGCGTGCCCGTTATACCATATCAAATTTTATTTTTTGTCTATGTAAACAAAGCACAAGATTTACATATGAAAGGCTTTTTTTTGAAGAGACGGCATTTTTTCAAGAGAGACGATGATTTGGAGGTTTTCACTTTCAGTGCCTGCCTTAGCTACAGGGTTACCAGCACGCTCATTAAAACCTACACAAATCTACAACTAAATAATACAAATATGTTCTGAAAATTTCGTAATGATTGAATAGCTCTGCCAAAAGTTATCGCAATTTAAAAATTTTCAAATTTTCCCGTTCTCTTTTTAGGCACCCAGCGCACACATAAGGTTAAAAAATTCCAAAGCATTATCCGATTCACATAAAAAACACGTTCGAAATTTATTTCGTCAACTTTATTTTTGCGAAAATTATTTGTGTACGAAATAATAGGTATATTAAAAATATCACTTAAATGGCCGCTGGCGCCAAAAGGTTAACAATAACTGACATTTAGTGAGACCTGGACCTATTCTGCATATACACCAATGTATCCTGAAAGTTTCAGCTCAATCGGATGGCGCGTTCCCGAGATTATCTCACTGAAATTTTTTGATGATATATATATATATATATGGAAATGTGAATTTTTGGCCTAATCGATTTTAATACTAATGTTCTTCGAACATTAGTAAAAAAGTTTTATGTCAAGTTTTCCATTTTAGTGGGGGGGGAGAGCGTGTAAAAATTTTCAAAAACGTAAAAAAAAACAGTCACATGGAAATACTCGATCGCGTCAGACATTCATAGTGTATACGCGCTATGTCTTTCTGATAACCGATAGATATTAATCTGACGATTAACTAGAGGGGAGTGGCCGTAAAAAGGCGTAAAAAAACAAAAAAAAAAAGTTATTCGAGCGTGTCAGATATTCAGAGGGAATGTTAAGTGAACCCAAAAAATTGTCCTATTTAAATGACTGACGATTTGGACGTGACCGAAAATCATGACTGATTTTTTAAAATGTAAAAAAATAATGTGACCATGAAATACTCGAGCGCGTCAGATTTTTATATAGAGGTTTCAACTTGATGTCTTAGGTGTCCTAAATGATAATCTGACAATTATATGGAGGGATATTGTTAATCTGACAATTTAAAAACAAAATATTTTGCAGGATCATATCACTCGTATTTTTGAAATCGAATGATTCAGTGGAAACAATTTTGCTCAAAAACTCTGCTTTTAAGCATTTCTTTTATCCTTTTCCTTGAAGCTATCTATCGTTAGAAAAAATTTCGGTAAAGGTACGCTGCGGCTGGAAGCTGAAACTAAAGACTTAAACTAAATCTAGTTAAGTTTTAGAATGAACCAGAGTATTATCATACAGCTGCTGCAGTAAAATGCTGAAACTGAAACTTCTGTCAAGCTGAACTTTCAGATACTGAAAGTGAGGAATGAACACGTTCATTATTTTCAGTTTTAGTGTTGGCGTTTTAGTTTTGGCTTCGGAATTTGTTTGTTGCATATAGTAAATTTTGACAGATAAGAGTAATGGCAAAATTCACTGCAGAAGAAGAAGAGATGCTGATAGAGTTGGTGAAACAGAATGAATTCATTTATAATGTTTATCATTATCAAACTATACTCTCGGCTTGAATCCATTACTTGGACTTTCAATTACCAAAGGTCCATCAAACATGAAATAAACTTACAATAAATAATAAAAATATAAATTTCATAAGTTGGTATAGTTTTCTTTATACAAATCTTAATGTAACGCCGAGCTTTTGTCTTGGTAATATCGGTTTTAAATTCGCGTTCGCTTTGCAAGCTACTATATCGTTTTTGATTGCGTTTAAAACAAATTGAAACTAATGCAGCGAAAGGCGGAAATATTCTTTGAACCTGATATGGTTATCAACCAAGTGACAGCTAATCAGCAATTCCTGCGCTCCTTCATTTTGCCTGCTAGTGAAGAAAGGTGCTATTGTTCTGCGTCGTTTCACTTCAGTCAAATCTTTTACTAGTTCCACAATATCACATTGGATAACACAATGTCCACCACACACTTTCTTCATCGATTATTTTGGCGAAACGTATTCATTTTACAATCGCAAACACACAAGAAAAAGACTTTACAGGTTTCGTGTCTGTCATATATGTTTTAGTTTGAGCAACCAGCGGCAGCATTTCCTTCTTAAACTAAATCGAAAATGACGTCAATAAGCTTTGCTAGCCTGAAAGCCGAAATAAGATTTAGTTTTAGTTTTAACTTTCAGCTCCCAGCCGCAGCGTACCTTAACTGTTTCTGTTTTGCTCCTTTCTCAAGCACGAATATGTCTGAAATTTTATTAGGAGCCCCCAGTTTAATTTCAAATGTATGTACGTGTTAAAACTGTTAAAAGAACATCCACTTTGAAATGCTTTAAAAAACTCTCAAAGACTTTAAATTTTACTTCAGCCAGTAGCAACTGTCCTGGTGGCCGTTATCGCTGTAACGCGGCAGTTTCTACCTTGTGAAAATATCTTTCTTCTGAATTTCAAAAAAAAAAAAAATATCTATCACCCGTAGTTTTCTCTTTGGCGTTATATTTCGTACTCGCACGTTCCATCACACTTGAGCCCAGCCAGCCATTAAAAGAACGATTTCAAGTTGAATGATGTGATCGGGATAGTACATAAGAAATCAAGGAATTATGTAATCTCATAATATGAAAGTGCGTATTTGAATCAATACGAATTTTCACACGCATCACAGCTACCAAAAATTACTACTTTAGTGTATATAGTTTTATTTTCTTGAACAAATGTTCAAATAATTGTCCATAAGAAATAAGTTTAACTTTTTGCATGCACCCGACATTAAATTCAAGGACTTTCAAAGCTCAAATATATTCTTCTTTTTTTAAAAAAAAAAAAGCAAATATGTCGAACAAATAATAATTCTCATAGCACATGTACGAGTCAAGGCATAGCGAAGAACGATCCAGTCTATATCCAGACTACAAATATTCCAGTCAATAATTCAGTTGAACGTCTCCATATCCTCCGGATACATAACAATGTTATTCAATTTTTATGGAGCGTACAACGTTGACAAAAGGGCCGTGTTTCGACTTGCCTATTGTTCGAGAATATGGACGATAGACGCTTGAGAAATTTGATTCGAATAAAAGCGAATAATAACGAGTGGAGTTTGTCTTTCACAATCGGCTAAAAACGAAATGATACTACGATGTTGGTGAATATTGTGCTATAAAATTGAGTCATTGAAAAAATCGAATTAGAACTAGGGATATTTATATATATATATATATATATATATATATATATATATATATATATATATATATATATATATATATATATATATATATATAGATATATATATATATATATATATATATATATATATATATATATATATATATATATATATATATATATATATATAAATATATATATATATATATATATATATATATATATATATATATATAGCTATATATATATATATATATATATATATATATATATATATATATAGAATTATTGGAAAATTTGAGATAATAAACGATTCGTTATTTGAAGATTGAAGGTTTTCAAAACATAACCCAAAGATAAATGACTACACAAATTCCTTGGTATCGTAAGGCGCAATATTGACTAAAATTAATAAGAATTTGGCATTCAACTGGGTTTGATTTATTTTGTTTTGAAGCTTAATACCGTGGATTGTACAAGTTTCACATATGTACTTGGAACAAAACAGCTCTATTTGTTGGTACTTTAATTTTATTTATTGGATTATGTTTACAATAAATCAATTTTTCCAATATATATTATAGGCCCTTTCGGATACATTGAAGAACATTGAATCGCCTTCTGTAAGTATTTTCGAACACAAACAATCATAAATGCTCGATGATTTGAAGTGAAAATCAACGAACGTTGGAAGAATCTTGTATTTTCGTGTCTGAAAGCGCGCAACGTTAGGAAAACCTTTTGCGCCCAGTGTGGGTGGCTCACAAACCCGTGTAGTTTAATAATTATAGCACTTCGGGAGCCGCTCTGTTATGGCAGAAGCATCAAATCTGGTGCAAAGTAATGGGCAAACTTTATTATTCCATGAAAATTTAGTGCTTACAAACCAAAAACCCAATTAGGTTGTAGCAGGACAATTTTACTTTGATTCGCAATGTGATTGACCCAACATACTTTTTTAATTGTATATTTTTTTTTTTACATATCTTCTTCATTAACATGCGCGAAGCCTCCACATTCGCCAAAAGACAATGTCTTTCATATTTACAGTGAAGCTCGACACATAAAAAATTGCATTTATTAATTCTGAAATTTTAAAGGAATAAAGGTTAGCAGCACATAGCACAAAAACTTAAATATAATTTTTATTGCCGTTTATTTGATTAAAAGCGTACCCACCAGTGACGGCTCGTAGCATAAAAATTTGGGTCGGCCAAAACGGAAGTTATATTTCATAAGTTTAATTTTTGGTAAAGCAAATAAAATTTGATCTTCGTACAAAAATATGTTCTAATAAAAACAACGAAATGTGCTTGAGCATTCTCGTCAAGACAGAGAGAGGATGTAATTGGGGAGGAGAAAGACAAGTGTACTATAAATTAATGAGTCTTAAAAAAGTACGTCTCTAAAATTAGCAAACAAGCGCAAAAACTGATTCTCAAAAGCGTATACAATAGCATTTTGGATAATTATTCTTTCAAATTATGCTTTACACACAACGAAATAATTGATTATTTCAGCATAATAAAAATCATTTTGTATTGGAACGCCATTGAGTTTCAAGCCAAATGTATTAAAAACTTAAAAAACTATTTTCAACTGAAAATTTATTTATCTTGTCGCGTCGTACTAAATGCATTACTTGTTTTCAACATTAAAAACTGTTCATTATGCATTTCACAAGTAAGCTATTCACAACAACCATTAATGTCCAATTAATGTCCAAATCATATGTCCAATTTTAAAGTTCTATCCTACACAGTTTTATGATTTTATGAACCACCTTTTTTACTTGTATTATTTTCAGTTTTTCCACAACATCTCCACAGCACACTTTTCAATAAAAACACATTCAAAAAACAACTTTTTAAAAGCTTAAGACTGTATAATAACTACACTTTTTTGAAATAGGTTTATTGTAACATATATACAAATTGAAAAATGAAAAATTCTTACAGCTAACCTACAAGCTATTATAAATAAAACATAAGCCTACGGATTGTGCATATTTGCGTACATCCTGAGTTCAAAAATTATCGTTATCTTATAAAATATGTTAAAATGTAGAAATATATAATAATTTTTAAAGATATCTAATTAGTGTTTTGATACGTGGAGGTGCCTCTGGGGCGAATGATTTGAGGGAAGACCTAACTTGAGTATGAGTGGAAGAGCGAATTTGAAGTTAATCATAGGCAGAGCGAATTATCCTTGACACGTGGGTTAGACCTCTTTCACGAGTTTTACGAGCATGGCAGACTATAACTTTCCGAATTTCGTCAATTCCAGCTGCTGCATACAAAACTTTGTTTGAAAAATATTTCCTAGGCTCACTTCTGTAAAGACCCGTGCATTGACGAAGGATTTTTCGTTCAAAGGCTTTAACGGAATTTCGCCTAGATACGGGAGCCGACCACCATATCGTTGCACCGTAAAGTATTATTGGCCTTATGAGAGTGGTGTAAATTAGAATTTTCACCCTTTTGGAAGTAGGAGCTGCTTTCCGGAAGAGGGTACAAAGCATTCCGTATGCTTTCGAGGCTTTGCTTAGGGCCATTTCTACATGTGGGCTGAAGGATAAAAAGGAGTCAAATATTAGCCCCAGGTATTTGACTCTTTTGGAAGATTTAATTAAGTGACTTCGTATGCTAAGTTTTAGCTTTTTGATCGACCTTGTTCTTCTGGAAGATTGTAGACGAGGGCGTCTAAATACAATAAAATCGCTTTTCCTAGCGTTTATTTTAATTCCCCATTTGGCGTAGTACCGACAGAGAGCGTCGATAAATCGCTGGAGCCTTATTGTTGCCATCCTTGGGTTGTGGCCATCACACCACGCCAGTAGGTAATCAGCGTATAAATTAACCTTAATATCCTCAGAGCTGCTAATGCAGGGAATATCAGAGGTGAAGATATTGAAAAGAATGGGTTCAAGGATGGAACCTTGAGGGACACCAGAGTCAAGTGAAAAGAGCCTGGAATTCTTCCCATTGTGTGTAACAGAAGCCCATCTGTCACGGAGAAAGCTGGAGATTATTTTGATAAGATGTCTAGGGAAATCAAGAGATATGAGTTTGAAGATTAGGCCATTGATCCAAACTGAATCGAAAGCTTTTTCCACATCAATCAGACAGGCGGATACAAATTTGCCTTCAACCAAGGACTTTCGTATGTCAGTCGTGAAGACTTGTAGTGCATCGATGGCGCCATGACCTCTCTTGAAACCAAACTGACGGGAGGGAATAATGTTTTTCTCAACAACAACTTTATCGAGGGTGGAATAGATAACTCGTTCTAGAAGTTTCCCTAAATTTGAGAGAAGAGAGATGGGTCTAGTGTTGACAATGTCGGTGTTGCCAGGTGATTTTCGAATAGGAAGTATTTTGGCATGTTTTCAAGGACTGGGGAAGTAACCAATGTAGATGCAGTTGTTAAGAATAGCAGCTAATAGAACAAAGAAGGAAAAAGGAAGTTTCTTTATTAGGTGGTTGGATACCTTGTCTTCACCCGCAGATTTCTTTGTTTTAAGGTTGGAAGCCAGTTGTTGTAGGTCCACCGGGTTCGTAAAGATATCACAACCATGAGGGCAATCGGAAACATTGGATGCGGAGAATTCTGTTAGACGAGAGCCTTCCATACTCTGTACAAACTGGCTTACTCTGCAGTCTACTTGACTGGCAAAGATGGGATCTTCACTAGGTTTTTCACCAGTGAACAGTTCTGAGAAGTGATCAGCAGCCGCTGCGGCTGTAGCACTATCGTCAGCAAAAGGTCTGCCATTGGACGTGAAGGTTGGGGCGCGACCCTTCCTCCTGGTGATTCTATTGATTTCTGGATACATATCTATACCAGGTTCGATATTTTTAAGACGTTGCTCGAACTTCTTATTGAGGAAAGCCCTAGTTTTAACCATGATGAGTAGGCTGGTAGTCTTAAGAATGGATTCAACACGTCGATACTCATAGTTAAAGGTAGTTAGCCTTCGACGGTAGATACGGGTCAGGTGTTTTTTCAAGGACCTATGATTTGAATGTATATTAAGAATTTCATCGGGAAGGTTTTGGTATTTGAAGTTTCTGGATGTTTGGGGAACAACAATTTCATCAATAGAGGAGCGCAGAACCTCATTAATATTGAAAATGGCATCGTCAATTTCAGGGATAGAGAGATTTTTGTCACGATCAATGACAACGCTTTGGAGTTTAGCTGAAACATTTTGTTCGAAAGTTTCCCAACTGATTTTTTTATAAGGAATGAAAAACTGAGGCTCAGAGGCTAAAAATTGGAGATCCCTTTTTCTCTGGAGAGTCATTTGCACCAGCATGTGATCAGATTCAGCTTCAAATACGGAACAGCCAACAGAACCGAATTGAGGCAATAAATTAAGGAGTTGAGGGGAAACAAGAGAGAAGTCAATTATGCTACCAGACCTTCTGAAGGTTGGCTCGGTAGGGGCGACGAGTTGAAGCTCTAGCTGTTTGGTTATAAGCCATCTGTGGAGGGCAGTACCAAAAGAATTGCTGACAGTATTACCCCAATCGGGATGCTTAGCATTGAAATCACCACCAATGATGACATGGTCGAAGTTGGATGTTGACGAGAGTATGTGATTGAGATCATGAATAAACTCAGAAGAGGAAGAGTTAAGGTTGGCATATATGCCAACAAAGACAATGGAATCACAATTAAGGTTTAAACAGGTTGAGATAGCCTCCATGCACTTAAGATTACTTATGTCATGGTTTTGGGTTTTAATCCAACTTTTAATGGCTATGAGGGTGCCATGTTTTCTATCTGCCGATTCATCCACAATGTCCTTACGAGTAACCGAGTAATTGCTAAAAAACACATTATGTCTGGGTTTAAGTTTAGACTCACATACAAAGAGTATGTCAGGTTTCTCAGAATTCAAGTATTCTTGAAGAAGGTTCCTTTTGTAAACAGGAACGAGAGAGCAACTATTAAGAGAGGCGAGTTTAAAAGATCCCATCGATACCGCAGAGTTCTAGAGCTAAACTAACATAAGCGATTCGTTTTTCACTAAGAGAATGTAGCGATCTAAATTTTGGAACAAAATTTTCAACCTTTTTCACAAGTGTTAAAAGGTTGCAGCCGAAGATGTTTTCACATTCAGAAAACATAATGGAATGGGCTGCAGATTTGGTTACTTGCGGGTTAGACAACAGTGGAGTTTTGGGACGCTCAGGCTGTTTGTTTTTGGATGGTGTTTTTACGATAGATGCGAAGGAAACATCCTTTCGGACTGTGTTTTCGAGAGCAGCAGTCACTAATTTCCTTTTCTCTTCTTTTGCAGTCTGCAAAGATTTACGCTTCTTCTCTATTTCTTTTGCGGCTGGGCATCCACGGTAGCTGGCTGGGTGGCCATAGGTTTTGCAATTCACGCAAAAGACTTCAGAGGAGCCTGAAGGAGATGAGCAATCTTTGGTAGAGTGCTGTTTATCGCATTTAACACAGCGTACTTCAAGGGCGCAGTTGGCTGCCACATGGCCAAAGCGTTGGCAGTTGAAACACTGGGTCACGTTCTGCTTTTGAAGGCGCTCCCAGTGAATTCTGTGGTGGAGTAGGAATTTGATGTTCATCTCTGAACTCTGTTCCGTACCAGGTGCAAGTTGCACTAAAAAGCTACCAAGCGTTTTATTTTCTTTCCTCGAAGTAGAGGTAGAGAAACGTTTGACAGAGACAACCTTAGTTTGTAAGATATCACGAAGTGCATGTAAAACGTCTTGCTCTTCGTAAGAAGGATGAATTCCCTTTAGAAGGAATGTTATTTTCTTAAAAAGTGGAGGGGTATAGGTATAACAAGGAACAGAAGCCGCTTTTAGGTGCTCAAAGAGAAGACCGTGATCTTCCATACTTTTTGGGAGAAGAGAAGTTTTGGAATGATTAGTCATTTTGACTTCAAAGTTAGGAATTCGGTCATTATTGGAAGAGCATGCTTCCAAAAGATTCGTTTTAAAGTTTTTCAAGTTTAACTTGAAGCAGACTATGGGGGGAACTCGTGTTTCTTTCCTTTTTTGAGGTGTAGGATTTAGCGGAGTGACCTGAGGGGTCGAAGAGGTTCCGGTTTTTAGAGGAACTTGATCCGTAGTAGACCGGGATTCAGAAGAAGAGGTTTTCATAGCGCGGGTAGCTGCCGTTGCGGCGAAATTAGAGTTACAGGCACGTCGAACGACGTCCTGGATTTTCAGAGCTGCGGGGGCTTTTTTTGAAGCAGGTGGAGAATAGCTAGTTGAACGGGGCAAGCCACGTTTTCTTGATGGACCAACATCAAAATTAGAAACAGACGCATCAATTGATGGCGTCTCCACAACACTTTTTTTCACATTGCATTCACTTAAACTAGCCTTAGCACTAAAAACTTCGTCGTCGTCGGGGGTCCCGTCGGAGTTGGCGACATCCATCTGCTCCACCGCTGAATTATCCGATCCCTCGTCGTCTTCGGAACTCGATTCGGCCTCCGTGTCGTCGCGATTGATGTTGAAGGACATCTTGTACGCAGAGAGAATTTCCCCAATGAAATTCTCCTTCACATCCTCTCGGTACTTGACTCAAAGTTTTGAAAGCTTCTTCTTAACTTTCCTCGTAAAGGCAGCCATGTCCTTTTTCATTAACATTCGCCGTTCCTCCGTAGCAGCAGAAGTGCTGTCGTCAACATCCTCCTCAGAAGACATTGTCTCGGCGCCTCAAACGAAATCGATCCGCTCAGTCGAAACCACGCGTAGTTGTGAAATTCAACAATAAGAGTGTTAAAATCACACAATTTATCCTCCACTCGCACACCAGTCGGTTAACGATCGTAATTGCTCGGCCTCCACACGAAAAACTCGAAGTCTCGAACGCTGATATTACTCCGCACACGTCTGGTCCGTTCGGGTGCTCGACTCGAACTCCCTATAATAACTACACTCTCCTACATAAAACATAAAATCGATAAAAAATGTTCTTTTTATTTGACCAACATACATCAATATTGTCTTACTGCCTTTACACACACAGAGAGAAAGCTCGTACTTGAACTTTCTCTATTCATGCAATGCTATTTAACAGAAAATAAATCTCTTCACGAACAGAAAGCATCCTAAGATCGACTAAAGAGTAACATAACAGAGCGTCTACGCTACATACTGTTCTTAACCAGCAAATTTTTGCATTGCCTCATTTACATGCGAGGTGTAAATTCGTTACAAAACACCCATATAAATAGCTAGTATGAAAATGTTGTTTCGAATGGAGGTTATTTGCAGAGTTTGGAGTAGCGTAGACTGTAATCAGGCTCGGTCAGTTTGGTTCGGGCCACAACTTCGGCCGTGTCTTTTCTTAATTTTTGTTTGTACTTGCTGGGTATGATGCGGACAACGCTTCGTTGGGTGTATGATGCATCGTACTCGTATGTACATATATTTCAACGGAATGATGTAGGTTGGGAAGATCGTTGACTGGCCGTCGTGGGAAAGGTGCACTTGCTTGATGTTTTGCTCAAGATAGCTGCTTACACAAACCAGGACTGAAGCAAGATTGAGATGAAAACTAGTCGTTTATTCGTTGACACTATACTGTTTCGAAGTAACTCCTGTTTTGAGATTGTATACACGGCTTATGCAAAATTTAAGATTGAATAAGGTAGATATAATTAGACAATCAATTTGTAGTAATAAAGTGCGTAGCATTAATTATTTATCTGTCTTATTTTGGGTGAAAGTAGTCAATTTTTTTAGTACGGCCGGGCCGACCCTGCCACGCGTGACGAGCCGCCACTGGCACCCACTACCAAAACGAGCCAAACTAAAATCAAAGTCTGCTACCAAATGAAATGTTAATTGTAAACAATAAGAGAACCATTTGAGTTAAAAATAAACAATAACATAGTTGGACGCACAATCCAACGCTGCTTTATTGACTAACATTTAACTGCTGACCGATATTTATATATGTACAATGACGCTTATTATGAACAAAAGAAGACAAAAGGAAACCATTTACAAGAGAAAAAAAGTCTAAAATCATCTAAACCATTCCTTATCCCAAGCAACAAAACTCAACTATAACACAAATGATGAAAATGTTCAGTGCTAGCAACACTTTCCCAACGAAGCAGCAATAAGTTTACCTTAACAAGCTCATACTTAAATCAACTTATCCTTTGAGTTTCGTTCTCATCGGAGGATTTCATCGAAAGTTTTAGCAGTTAAACGTTGTTTGAGGCTGCCATCCGAAAAAATTTTCAAAACTCGGAAAATTTCAAAATTGTTTTCTTATATTTATTGCCAATTATTTGCGTATGAGCATGTAATTTGAAGCATCTGTTGGTGCAGTATTTACGAAAATGGCTAAAGCTAGTTACCCTGTGTCAGCAGCAAAACAAAATATATACCAAATCTGCTTCACGTTAAGTTAAACCCAATCAGTAAATTTCGTTTGGATTGAATCACTGCGCTGGAAAATATACGGGTGAAAAGAATTTTAGGGTAACCACACTCCAAACTTTTCACATTTTCAAAACGTTAATATTTGTTGCTAATTTCAATTGCAGGATCATTCCCATTTGCAAATCTAATGACATAATCGCTCAGTAAAGAAATTCCAAAAAATATAAAAATGGTCATAGCCGGCAGCCCTTTCATAGTTTTTGTACGAAATTTCTACGACATTTGGTTCATATTAAAGTTTATTTACTGCGTGAACTTCGTTTTGATTTCATTACTGGACCGGAAGTTCTACGGAAAAAAACTTTATTTTCCTGAGAAAAATTGCAAGATCTAGGAGACGAAAATCACCATAGCTGGCAACTCTATTCTAATTTTTCATCCAAATTTTCATCAAATATTATATATGTAAAAGTAAGATCCAAATATTGTGTGAATTTTGTTTGAAGTTGATGGCTGAATCGGAAGTTATAGGCCAAAAACCGTTTTTTTTTTCAGTGATTTTTCAAGATGGTACCACTGCTTCAGGGTTGCCCGCATTTCAAAATCACTTCTATCAGGCTTGGTCCTAGTTAATATTTACACGTTCTGTAAATTTCATTATGATCGGAGAATCGGATCGTCAGTTCTCGTGAACAGAAATTTCGAGTGCTGAAAATAGAGGTACTTTGATGATGGGTTGCCGTTCTTGTGCAAATCGGAATTTCAAAAATTTTAATTTTACATGATTTGAATTTTTTGTCAAAAATCAGACATTTTTGAGGAGGGTCAATGATTTGAAGGATTTTTTTCAGGAGCCTGCCGCTGCTACAGCGTAACCCGCACTACCTTGGAAATCCAGGTGTGTAAAATTTTGGTCAGGATCAATACGCTATGCAAATTTCACGATGATCCAATGTTTTTTGAAAAAAAAAATCATTGCCTACTTTTAGGCACACTGCACCCACACACGGCTCAAAATTTCCAATTCTTTATCATAGACAAGTTTAAAACATAATAAGTTTTCGATCTCAATACTTTTTTTTAACACAAATTATATATAGGAGTACCTCAAAATTCACTAAAACGCTCGCCGCTGCCAAAAAGTTTAAGATATCTGAATTTTAGCAAATCATGCACCTACCTACTATATATATCTATGTTTTTCGAAAATTTCAGCTCAATCAGGTTGACCACTCGAGAGATTATTTCCCTTAATAATTTTGCTAATATATATATATATATATATATATATATATATATATATATATATATATATATATAAATATATATATATATATATATATATATATATATATATATATATATATATATATATATATATATATATATATATATATATATATATATATATATATATATATATATATATATATATATATATATATATATAAAGAAATATGAATTTCCGGCGAAACGAGTTTAATACTAATTTTCTTCGAACATAAGTATAAAATGATTATGAAATGGAAATATATATATATTTCCACGGTGGCGATTCGAACTCGAGACACCCACAATGGGGAAATTCCGTGACCAATGAAAACAGTAGGGTGTTGCTCGAATGGCTGCAACTAAGCAGTTCTCCCATTTTCTTGCAAGTAGTTGCTCCGAACTCACCAACCAGACCAAGTAGTAACTCCACCAATGACTTTTTTCTCCTGTCAGACAACCTATGCAGCAGTATTGATCTCCCACACTGCTGGACGCATGGTGGTATGTCTGATCACTTTGCCGTAAAGCTTCGACTTCAGTTCCGCTCTTTTTCATTTTGATGGAAAGACCCCCAAATACAACCCCATCTTTCAAAAACACCAATTGGGGCAAATTTCAGCGCGACATAGACGTTGCGGTAGGAAATCTTGATGTTTGTGCGACGAAAAATTTAACAAACCGTCAGGTTGATAATATAATGATATCATAAACGAAATCGTTGTCCAAAATACACGGTTGATCAAACTTAACAAATATCAGAATCACACGCTATCGCAGGAAATTGTTAAGCACATGAAAGTCAGACACATTTGGCGCTGTAAGTTAAAGCGAATTTTTCATGGGCGTGGGAGGGATCGCCCGTTGTACAAGTCCCTCCTTTCGAATATGAACTGTCCCAGTAAAATAATTGCTGAGATGGTTGGTAAATTTTGCAGTGAGTGTCTTGTGCAGCGGCTGGCTGACATCCGATCAGGCCCCGACATGTTTAAAGAAATTAATCTGCTTTCTGGCAAATTCAAAAGCCAGGAGATGGTAGTAACAATTGACAATGTTGCTGTTCGCAACCCTGACCGTCAAACAGAGTTGTTTGCATCGATATTCCAGTCGCAGCTGAATGCCGTTCTGCCCGACAGTTCTGCTCTTAACAGCCAAATAGTAAAAGAGGAAGTTAATCGCTTCCTCAGTACACATCATGAGTCTTTGGCCACATTTTCATCCGAGAACCCTTCGGATGATCTGCAAAATGCAGATGTCCGCTTTGTCAATAGTGAATACTTTGGTGCAGTATCTGCGCGGTATAAAAAGTAAGAAGTCTTCTGCGCATGATGGAATGTCTAATCTCATAGTAAAACATCTACCAATCTCTATGCTCAGAATTCTTTCAATTATTTTCAACAACGTCCTGAGCAATAGCTACTTTCCGGACACATGGAAAGTAGCAAAGATTGTTCCCATTCATAAGAAGGGCAAAACAAAAATCTAACATTAGTAAAAAGTAGTCTGCTTAAGTATCAGAGCCAAAACAAGAATGCCATCGCAAATATCTCTTCAAGATATTAAAATAAAACCTGATTTCAAAATCACTAACAGCTGTGACAACACTCAAATCTATTTCAACTTATTCACTTCTGCGGAAAAATTCCAGGTGCAAAAACATGTTTCAACTATTTTACAATACGATTGTTCAATAATGTCAAAAGCTTACTTAAATTAATTTTTACATTTTGCAAATGTTGTTAGCCATACTTTAACGACTTACAAGGCTAACCCTAAAAGACTCACCTCATATACAACTTTCAATCGATTTTATAAAGGGTATTCAGTAAACATTTAATCAAGATAAAGGAAAAAATCATACTTACCGTTTAATTTTTTTCTCTAAAAGATGATATTTTAACAGGGAATTCCGCAAACAAACCTGATGACATCATATTGTATTGACATTTATTTAAGATTTTTTTGTCGCATTGTATTTCAATTTTGTATTGTATCTGATTTGATCTATTATATAAGAAATAATTAATTTTTTGCTAACCGCATTCATTTAGATGACGTAACACAAGAAATAATGATTGTTATATTGCGTTTCTGTCAACACAAAGCCACCATAAATTTTTCAATACTGCGATTTATTTTTTCCCAGAGTTTCTATGTAAGTTAAAACACGATTTTTACTTCGTTATAAAAAAAATGCTCTTTGAGCTTTATTTGATTAATCAGGCAAGATACAAATTACAACTGAACTTAATTCTAGTATCGATACTTAATTTTATGCTATTATTCTGCTGATGCAGCGTCTACCTGGTTGCATCGAAATTGCTGTTCGATGCATCGATTGCTCGGCGCGTGTTATTGTCTTCACGTTTTGGGGAACGTGAAGTTAACTCTTCCCCCTTTAAAAACGATAGTCCGCTATCGTCTAGATTCTAGAAGTAAGGCAGATTATTAAATCTGAACTGGGCTTGATTCGGTGTTGCTGGGCATGTAACGATTGATGGTATAATTGCTGTAGTCGTTGTTTTATTATTTATCGTATTGTCGATCGATGTTTTTGCATATTTTTGTCGAGTGTAGGATCTCCAGATGAGGTAGGCTGATGCTGCTATTGTTAATAGCATAATGAGACCATAGGTGGAGTACTGGTGAATATTGTTTTCGATTTTTAGCATTTCGATTGTTTCTGTGTTGTTGATCCGTAGTTCATCCAGCATCTCAACTGGTAGCTGTTGTCCATGGATTTCGCCTTCCGGTGCGTGTTGGAGTATGGCTGGTAGCGCGTGGATGGTCGACACTTCGTGTGACTCGTAATTTTGTCCATTTACCGTTACTGAATAGTTGTGAAATTTAATTAAGTAGGTCCCGTTCAGGTGGTGCGTCGAGTTTCCTGTTTCCAATTGGCCGTAGAATTCATTCAATAATAGGTTTCCATCTGAGATTTCTTCGATGCTGGGGATGTGTGATCCGCTGACTTTGTTGCATGTAGCATTTGAACTTAGTAGCAATTTTGGAATACAATTTGATTTGCTTATATCTATGATGTCAGATTCTTTACATATAAACATGTTGTTGTATTGCTTGCAGTTATTTTTGATTCCGTAAAATTGTCCATGGTTATTTTTTAATATTTTTTCAAATAGTATATGAGGAATTACATTTCTTTTTTTAATTGGCTTTATTAATATTGTTTCGTAATTTTGTTCTCTAGTTATGGGAATATTTATTATATAAAGTATTGATTCGTGATTGGTTATAATTTTCAAATCTGCAAGTTCAAGTGCTTCCTCTATTGTTGAAAAGGGTAACGATTCTTTGTTAAGTGTTTCAGTTGCAAGTTTGATTTCCTTCTTTGAAAGGATTAAAGAATTAATTATTCCTAGTTTTGCCCAATGTATGGCATAGTTGATGTTTTTGAGTTCTTCTTTTATGATATTAATTTTGCTTTGTACTTCTAAAATTACGCTATTGTCTGCCTTTTTTTCCTCTCTTAATAATTTTTGAATTTCGTTCGTTATTTTCGTTATTTTATTTATTTGTTGAGTATACAATTCATTTATAACTACTTGTTTATTGTTATTATTCAAAACATTGGTAATCTTTTCTTGAATCGTTATTAAGTCTTCATGGTCAGGGCTTCCAGCTATCCATTTCCATGCGGAGCCGAGAAAATCGAGTGATCTTTTTACTTTGCGGGGTTTCAGATTTTGGATCATGGATTCGATTTGGTGTAATTCATGTGTTAGGTAGCGTGAAAGCGGATGGTGTTGGACTATTGAAAGGTTAAGAATAGGCTGAATGTCTGCGATGAATCGTTCGTATTGGTCCAGGTCTATAACGTGTATTATCTTGAAGTTTCCGTTCTTGATTTTCGTCTGTCCGAGGTAGAAGGAAACAATTTGTGAATTCGTGTAGTCCAGTATCTGTATGTTTGCGTAAGTCATGTGAATGATGAACCTGGAAGAGAAGTTAATTTCTAATTTTATCTTTATGCACAATCTTTCCAGATTCGGTTAGTATGGTCGTGTTTCTGTTTTCTTTCACAATCTCTTGTCGATACCTTGGGGTTAATTTTGATCCTGTCCGTTTGTTTTGTCGAACGTAAACAACTTGTCCGGTGTCGTAAGTCTTTATAGTCTGTCTTTTTTTGTTGTGATTTTCCATGTCCTTCGTCTGTTTTCGTTTTATTCTTTCTATGTTATTTAAGCGTGCATCTTCTAGTTCTTCGAGAGAAAGGTTGGGTATCCGGCCGAGATACAATTCTACCGGCTTCTTGCCTGTAGTTGAATGAATAGTAAAGTTGTACTCATTCACCGCGCGTTCAAGAAGTTCCTCAAAGGGTCGAGGAGGTCCCTCTTGTTTTAGACATCTCATAATTTCTATGAGAGTAGAGTGCCAACGTTCTATTTGCCCGTTGACTTCACTCTTGTAGGGTGGTGTTCTGAAAAGTTTAATTTTGAGTTCGTCTTCGATCATGGATTCTAGAGCGACAGATCTGAGGGCTCCTTCGTTATCGATCACGACCATTTCAGGGATGCAGAAGAAGAATAATATGTCTCGTAATGGTCGTCTAATGTCTTCAGAAGATTTTGATGGTATTACTTTTGCCTGCACGAATTTCGTAAATTTGTCTATAGCAGTAAGTACGCGTGTTTTTTCAGTCATAAAAATATCTATGTGTACTATATGTCCGGGGTATTGAGGAATGGGTGTCGGTTCTAAGTGAGGTTTGTTTGGATGTCTGTCGTATTTGTTTTGTTTGCAAACAGTACAAAGATTAACTAATCGTCTGACTTTCGAAGCCATTTTGGGAAAGAAAAAATTTTCTAATATTTGTAGGCGATTCTCCTCTGCATTCCGGTGGGCTCGTTTATGCGTCCGGAGGATTCTTTCTTCTTGCTCAGCTTCGTTAGGAACATCTTCAACCAGTTTTCGAGCAAATCGGATCTTATAGTCTCTAAAATGGTGAGGGTATATCGATTGGATGATTCCCAGTGTGGGTTCATCAGTGAGCAATCCATTGATTGTATGGGGGTTCAAATATCTTTTGAAGATATCGATTATATCTTGTGCGGTATAGTTTGGTCGGATAATTACATGTCGAGTGAAGTTGTCGAAAGGGTTTTGAATTTGGTAGCTATTTTCGTCACCTGTTTTTAGAAGGAGTTGGTTTCTGAAGGCGTTTATAGGGGTTTCTACAGTTGGTATTAAGTTTTGTCCTGAACTGTCGTCGCTGTGTTCTGTCGGTGTCATAGAGTTAACCTCGTTTATGTTGTGTGTCTCATTGGTCAATAGTTTTTCTGTTTGGGAGTGTTTCGCAAGGGAATCAGCTGTGAGGATGTTAGTTGTTTGCGGGGGCCTGGAAAGGGAATCGGCGACAACGTTTGCCTTACCCGGTTTATATCGTAGTTCGTAGTTATATTCCTCAAGGATGGATTTCCAACGCTTTAATTTGGCGTTGGTGTTCTTGGGACTGAGTGCATACGTCAATGGTTGGTGATCCGTAAATATTCGCACTTGGCTTGAACCGTATAGATAACATCTAAGAGAATTAATCGACCAGATAATCGCCAGCATTTCTTTCTCATTCGCAGCATAGTTCTCTTCAGTTTTACTGAGAGTCCTAGACAGGAATGAGATTGGTTTATTATCTTGAGATAGCACGGCGCCAATTGCATAATTGGATGCGTCGGTAGTTAGTTCGAATGGTTTTCCGAAGTCTGGGTGTGAAAGGACCACGTCTTGAGATATAAGGACATTTTTAAGTTTCTCGTATGCGGCTATTGCTTCCTTGTCGAGTAAAATTTTTTTGTTCTTGGACGAGTTTTTCGAGACTCGTCCATCCTCCCCTCTTAAGAGGGATGTCAGGGGCTTTGCGATTTTCGCATAATCCTTTATGAACCTGCGATAATAACCTGACATACCTAGGAAAGAACGTAGATCTTTGAGCGTCTGAGGGAGTGGAAATGAAGCGATTGCTTCGACCTTTTTGGGGCTCGTCTTAATGCCGTCTACGCTGACGACAAATCCTAGAAACTCCACTTCTTTCTTCAGGAATTCACATTTGTCTAGATTTATTTTCATGTTAGCGTTCTTCAGAGTCCCTAAGACAATATCCAAATTCTTGAAATGCTCTTCTTCATTTTTGCCAAAAATGATTATGTCGTCGATGTAAATTCGACAACGCTTACCGATATGCTCTCGGAGGATGTCATCCAATGCCCTTTGGAAAATGGCTGGACCGTTTTTCAAACCAAATGGGAGGCGAAGAAATTCGTATTTGCCGTTGTTAATGGCGAAGGCTGTTTTCTCGATGTCGCGTTCCCGTAAAGGGATCTGATGGAACCCGCTTTTTAGGTCAATTATTGAGAAGTATTGATTTTCACCTAGATTTGAAAGGACATCGTTAATGTCAGGGATGGGATATGCGTCTGTTACGGTAACAGAGTTTAGTTTTCGATAGTCCACGACTACTCGATATTTCTTTTTTCCTGATGCATCCTGCTTCTTTTGGACAATCCACACAGGTGCATTGTAGGGTGACTTTGAGGGACGTATGATATTGTCTTTTAGTAGTTGTTGGATTTCTTTTTCTACTTCGTCTTTTAGTGCCATTGGGTATCCGTAGGACTTTGAGTAAACTGGGTCATTCGTTGTTGTGCGAATTTCACCCTGGACTGTTGTAATGTAAGTTAGACTTCTATTTGGTTCTGAAGCTAAGTTTGGGTATTTACCCAAGATCTGTTTAAGAGTTTTAATTTGGGAGTCCGTCATGTGATTAGTTCTTAGAGTTAAATGATTTACGGTTTGTGATACGAGCTGTTTAAGCGGAATTTGGACTCTTCCTTTAATGGTCATAAAATTATTATCAGTATGGATGATTGCTTGAAGTTCCTTCAAACTATCATTCCCAATTATTCCTGCAAAAGTCTTTATTGAAGGAAGGAGGTAAAACTTAAGTTTTTCGCAATGGGGTTCGAATAAGTTGATGAACGAGTGGTGTGTGATATTGACTGGTCCGCCAACAGAGTTAATATTAAAAGGTTTTTCGTTCCTTATAGGGTTTCGAATAAATCGAGGATGAATATAGTTTTTATTCGAACCGGTGTCAATTAGGAATTTTAAAATTTCACCGCTCTTCGCCGCATATTCCATGTAAGGAAGCGAAGAGCTCAGCAGTCTAAAAAATTGACCTCGTCTTGGATATTTTCCGAATTTTTTTCAGTCGTTTCTATTGTTTCGTTGTTATATTCTACCGGAGGTTCTTCGTAGCCATTCATCTCGTCATAATTATAATTCTGTTCGAACTGTTCGCACTGTTTGTAGTCATAGGTTTCGTTACAGTCGTCATTGCTTTCTCCTAAATGAAATACTCGTTGTTGTTTGTTTGGTACGTGTACCATTTGGGAGGTTGGGCGTTTCTGCCCGAAACTTTGATGTTGTATTTGGGGCCGATTTTGATAGTTCACCGCTCTTGAGTGAATGGAGTGATCTACTTCCATAGGCTCGTATTGTCGAGGTTTTGGAGGCAGTGGTCTATAATTTTGGTTGGATAAAAATGGCCTGTTGTTTTGGTGAAAGGGGGTTTGTTGCGGAATTGGTCGACGAAACTGTGGGGGTTGTGGAACATTTGGATTGTGAAGTAGTTCTGGGTAGAAGTTCTTCCTTTGAGTATAATTTTGTGTATGTGGATGATGCAAATTAGCTCGTTTCGGAGGTAATGGGGGTTGTGTGTGTGAGTAGTCTTTTTTTACTGGGTTTTGTGAACTTAGGGCATGTTGAGCCCTATAATCAACGTTTTGTAACTTCAGGCAGAGATGCAATGCCTGAGGAAGATCCACCGGTTCTCTAATGCTAAGAAGTCGTGGAAGATCGCCCTTGAGACCACGCACAAATGTGTCCAATGCTTTGTCCCTATAGCATTGGGTCATGTTTCTCATGGATTCCGGTCCCATATCCATGGAAGATAATTTATTAAGGATTAGGGACAAATGATGGTAGACGATATGGTAGAAGTCGTGGATAGTATGATTTCCTTGTACGAGTGTCGTCATTTGATACTCGAGGGTACCAAGATCGCGTTTATCCGCGTAATGTAAAGTGAGACACTTTGAAATTCTTGGCCAATTCAAAGGTGTGTTGTAGGACTCAAGAGCGATGTCCGCCTGTCCTACAATCTTGTTCCTAATCACGGAAAGAATTCCGAAGTACTTTGGTGTACCCCGGAGGTGTTGGTAAATGGTTAAAATTCTTTCCACACTTTTCTTCCAGGAAGAAAACTCGCTCGGATCACCGGAAAATGTGCGCAGACTTTTGACAACATCTGGGATCTTATCCATATCGGATAAATCCCTTTCGGGTCCTGCATTTATGGGGATATCGTGATCCAAGTTTGTATCAGAGGCGGGATTCATGAAAGAATCAAACATTTGCCTCCCTTGGACCTGCAGGGTTTCCGAAACAAGTCGTGTAATGAGATCAACGAGATTCTCATTAATCTGCGGATTCGGAACATTTGCTTGCCTTGGTCCACCTTCTTCGATCACTGGTGGAAGCTCGTCTCTGTTAAGGCGAGCGGGCCTGATTAAATTATTGGGATTGGCCATTATCGCTTAGAATATATCAACGATGAAATAGAGGAATTCGCGTCAGAGGTGCGACAAAGCAAAAAGATCACTTTCACAACGCGCAAGTACACAGAATCACTTTTACAATCACTAAAATTATTTTTATACGCACTGAAACCACAGAAAAAAGAGCACCAATGCTGGAAAGGATTTAAATGTACTAATGGAAACAAGCTTAAATATAATGTTGCAAATAGAAATAGTGATAAGTTCGTTTGATATATTTAATAATTTCAATTAGGTTTGATTTTCGTATTCAAATTCGTTATTCAATAAAAAAATTTTTTGTGTTTTTTTTTTTTGTTTGATCACTTAATATTTTCTTTTTTCCAATAATTTCTTTCTTTGTTTGTTTAGCTCAAATTATTTTTTTCGATAAAAATTATTTCTTTTCTGTTTGTTTAGCTCAAATTAGTTTGATAATAGTTATACAATTTTAATTCTTAATTTTCTAGACTTACAAAAATGCTACTAGTTTCATTCCTGCTGCTTCCCAGATTCCTGACGAATTCATACGTTCGCTTGTAAAGGTTATCCTAGGGTTGCTGCTACGACCACTGCTTCGCTTTGAGGGCGGCTGTTGCAATCCACAACGTCCGTTTGCCAATTTCCGGCTACTAGGGGGCCTCGTTCCCAACAAACACACCACGGCTGTGCAAATATTCGCGTTATTTCGTCGTTACAAACGCGCGACGGTACTTTTATAATTTTCCCGTTTACCGAAGGATATCTGGCTCACTGTCCCAGCCTCAGGAAGTGATTTCGCAATCTTAGGGTAGGCTAACAGATTGACCAGCTCCTTGCGCGGGCACTACTGTGCACTTTTACTTTACGACTTTCGTTTGCGGTGTCGCGAAGAGTGGTCCCTGCTCGGGCGCCAGTTAAAACACGATTTTTACTTCGTTATAAAAAAAATGCTCTTTGAGCTTTATTTGATTAATCAGGCAAGATACAAATTACAACTGAACTTAATTCTAGTATCGATACTTAATTTTATGCTATTATTCTGCTGATGCAGCGTCTACCTGGTTGCATCGAAATTGCTGTTCGATGCATCGATTGCTCGGCGCGTGTTATTGTCTTCACGTTTTGGGGAACGTGAAGTTAACTTGTACGCATGAAGGGTAGATAAGAAGAAACCATTTCTTGGTATTGAATCTGATTTCGTTTCAGTAATTACTAGCAATAAAAAAGATTTATTGTTGTAGTACGTTGTTACGATTACGCTTGTGAATGAATGTAAGTAATTGAAGAAATTTGTGCTGGTGAAAGACGTTTTTGATGAAAAAAATGATATAAAATGTTGTTTGAAATAACCGTAGTGCTAAATTTCAAATTTAAAATAATTTTAAATTGTGTGAACAGTACATTAAAATGAAACATAAATCATTTTATAAAAAAATTATCCACAATGGGCGCAATATTTTTTTTTTTTTGCTAAAATCAATGCCAATTATTCTGGCAGTGTTAATCGAAGAGCTTTAAAAAGAAAAGGGCTAATAACAAGTAACACGTTCCCAAATCGGCAAAAAGTTGGTTTGTAAAAACTTGAAAGAATACACCAAAATGGATCAGAAACTGCGACAGTGACTAAAAACATAAGGCCCCACTACACTTAAGGACCGTTACTAATCACGTTTTCCTTTCGAATATCTAAAATTGAACCGAATAAATATATCAACAACATAAATTTACAATTACTGCGACTTTATTATAATTGAAAGCGGATCCAGAGCACACTCGAAACATCTCAAAAGATTTTTAGGGTATACATTTTTTGTGAATTTATGTATGTTCATTGCATTTAGCGCTCCTACAATCATTGCAAATAATCAAATTCTTGAGTCATCTCTAACTAATTAAATTGGTAACTTGTTAGTTTCCAACTTTAAATAGTAGAATCTCACGGGATCAAATCATGCAATCTTCAATGTACGTTTAAAGATTTGATCTAAAACATCTGGAAACCTATAGCTTATCACATTTTTAATAGGGACTCAATTTGTGATTTTTAATCACAACAAAGCTAAGCTTGTAAGCCAATTGCTGCCTAGTGAACTATTTTCCATTTTCCATGACGAGAATTTCTTAATAGTTCATGTTTCGCCTTCCGAAATTTTAAGTAGTGCTATGATCAAACTTTGAGAAATTTAAGCACAAACACAGTAAGATATTCGTTGCATATATAATAAAGATCTTTCACAATTTTATCTTTCAATCTAAACTAAACTTTGTATGCGGTTGCAAGTGTTGATAGTTGTTTATCTAACAACGAACTTTTTAGTTCAGTTTATTAGTGCATAATTAAAGTAAGTAACAAGTAAGATTGCATCTATTTCATGTCACAACATATTTTTTGAATATTCCGAAGTACACCTAATGCCGCTCTTTGCTATTGCATACAGCATCGTAAGTGGAATCAACGGTTTTCTCCAATAACTACATCAAATATACAAATATTTTCAAAAAAAAAAGGATAATGGTATAATTTCCCATGAAAGTCAGTAGATTCATTCAGCATTAATACCAAAGAGATCAAATTACAATTGTGCGTTTCAAGTGGAATGATTGTGAAGCTTGTTGAATGTAGATACGCATACCACAATCAAAATTTCAATAACACTCGTGTTAGCTAGTCTCTCTGAACATTTACTATTATATATAACATTTGCTAACATTTGCATAGCTGCAATTTCGCAT
>OX376373.1:82096358-82173112 GCA_947369275.1 Nemotelus nigrinus
ACTTATGACCATTACTCGCAAAAATAAGGAGAAAATAACTTTCAAGCACACATTGGTTTAGGTAATGTTTGCTATATAAAAACGAAAGATGAAAATTTCAGAGCATTTCAAATCATCACAGGTAAGTAAAATGTATAGGGCTTTGTAAGATAAATGTATTAAGAGTCCTGCAGAGGCAAGCTTGGGCGGCAGTCCAAGCAGCAGCACGAATTCTCCCAAGAAAGTTTTAATGCCAGAATACACTGTTGGAATTACCAATGAATGTCGATGAAGTATGATCGACCGCCGGTCCAAGCTTCACAGGTTGTCTCGAGCCGTGGTCACGCTCTGTTTCCTATAACCGAAGGCGAGAATTTTCAATAAGCAGGGATTTTAAGATTTCGTTGAGTGACAAAAATAATTTTGAGAAAATAAAATGGTGG
Source organism: Nemotelus nigrinus (assembly GCA_947369275.1). Lineage (NCBI taxonomy): Eukaryota > Metazoa > Arthropoda > Insecta > Diptera > Stratiomyidae > Nemotelus > Nemotelus nigrinus. The sequence goes on from OX376373.1 coordinate 82,096,781, forward strand.
GAATTATAGAAAATGTCAAATTGTGATGCGGAAATTTTGAATAATAAAACAAATTACTCGTTATTTTTTAAAGGGAAATAATTTGAATTTTTAGGGATGCGTAAACGAATGCAACTACCAGCTATTTTAACTAATGTTCGAAGAACATTAGTATTAAAATCGCTTCGCCGAAAATCGTCATATATATATATATATATATATATATATATATATATATATATATATATATATATATATATATATATATATATATATATATATATATATATATATATATATATATATATATATATATATATATATATATATATATCAGCAAAACGGTTAATAGAGATAACCTCTGGAGTGGCCGATCCGATTGAGCTGAAACTTTCGGAGAACATAGATATATATAACAGGTAGGTCCATGATTTGCTAGAACTCAGATATCTTAAACCTTTTGGCGGCGGCGGGCATTTAAATGAATTTTCAGGTACACCTATATTTCCAAGCAGTGTAAATTTTTGTTAAAAAAAAGTACTGGGAATAAAAACTTATTATGTTTGTAGTTTGTCTATGATAAAGAATTGAAAATTTTGAGCCAGGTGTAGGTGCTGAATGCCTAAAAGTAGGCAAGGATTTTTTTTCAAATTTCGATTTGTCATAACTTCTAAGAAAAACAATGGATCGTCGTGAAATTTATAGAGCGTATTGATGTAAGCTAGAATTTAACACACATGGACTTTCAAGACTGTGCGGGCAACTCTGTAGCTACAGCAGGCTCCTGAAAACAAACCCTTCAAATCATCGAGTCTCCTGAAAAATTTTTGATTTCTGAAAATAAATTCAAATTATTGAGAAATTTTTACTTTTTTACCACCAATTCAAATAAAAATTTCAAAAATTCCGCGGTAAACAAGAACGGCACCCCGTGATCAAATTACCTCTGTTTTCAGCACCCAAAACTTCTGTTCACGAGAACTGACAATCGGATAATGCGATCAATATGAAATTTACAGAACATGTTGACATTAACTAGGACCAGGTCTGATAGAAGCGATTTTTAAATACGAGCAATACTGTGGTAGTGGTGTCATTTGGAAAAATCACTGAGAAAAAAAAACTGGTTTTTGGCCTATAGCTTCCGATTTAGCCACCAGATTTTGACAAAATTCACGCAGTAGGTGAACCTTACTCTAAGATAGATTCCATAGAAATTTGGTTGAAAAATTAGTATATGGAAGGTAGCTACGGCAATTTTTGTCTCTTAAATATTGTAAATTTGCTCAGGAAAATAAAGGTTTTTCCCTATAACTTCCGATGCAGTGATGAAATCAAAACGAAATTCATGTGAAAAACATATCTTGTTGCGTTTCTAACTTTGTAGAAATTTTGTTGAAAAACCGTGAAAGGGTTGCCAGCTATGATGAATTTTGTAATTTATTGACATTTCTTTATCGAGCGATGTTGTCATAAAATTTCCAAGTGGGAATGATCCTGCAATGACAAATAACATCAAATATTTACGTTTCAAAAATTTAAAAAGTTTGGACGATGGTAACTCTAAAATTTAATTCACTCCTATAACTTACAGCGCAGACATTCAATCGAAACGAAATTCATAGGGTGAGTTTAACACAACGTGAAGCAGCTATGGTGCTAGCACATGATTGCCAGCACCGGACAATTTCGTAAATATCGCACCAACAGGTGCTTCCATTTTCTATTCATAAGCAAACTATTTACAATAAAATAAGCAACCGATATTTAAATATTCCCAGCTTTGGAAATTTTATTGTTTGTTACTTGAACCTATAATCGAGTTTATTAGCTTATTCATCTGCATCATCCCCCTTCTATGGTAAGCATAATTTATGACAAACGACTTCGATTATATAAAAGCACTAAAAGATTATATAAAAGCAAAGCATCTAATTTATATATCTATATGCTATTAGAATCGTCAAAAATTGGATCAACTGCACCAAGTTGTTTATATAATGTTATTTTATTTGAATAAAGCTCTTTGCCCTATAGCCTCCAGTACAGTCATGGTATCATAACGAAATTCATATGACAAATTTAAATTATTGTAGACAATATTCAGTATAAATCTATTTTTGAAAAACAATGATAGGGTTGCCAGCTATGATTGTTTTTGTATTTTTTTAAATAGCTTTAGTAAGCGATTTTATCATAAAATTTTCAAATCGTAGTGGTCTTGTAGTGAAAATACACACCAAATACTAAGATCTAGAAAGTTTGAAAGCTCTTGCGAATGGTAGCCCTAAATTTCTTTGTATCCCTATTTCCTTCAATGCAGTGATCGGATCAACACGAAATTCGCAGAGCAGGTTGACTTCAACGTGAGGCAGATAGGACTGTTAGCAGGAGGTGTTTTTGTTAATTTGGTACCAATAAATGCTAGCATTAAGTATTCACATCGCGAATATACAATATATAACAATATATATGACAATACGTACAATATATAATATATAAGACAATAACAACAGTATAACAACAATATTTAACAATACACTCAAAATCTGCACAAACCCTCTACTGTTCTTCGAACATGAGTATTTCTAGCGGTTCTGATGCGCTAGGGTTTTTTTTTCAAATTAATTTTATCCCATCTCCCTTTATACTCGAGCAAGTCAAATAATCGTTTCATCTTCATCTGAATTTCACTCGCTTATCAAAAAAAAAAATTTATTCTACACGCGGAGTTTTCACCAACAGCAGTTTTTACGCTCCCTACTTCAAATAACTTTTCACGAGCATTCACCGCTCGGATGAAGCACTCGTCTTTTGCGTTGAGAGGGATTTTCAAAATGATATGGAATGTCATGAAATTGCCCACGCATCAGATGACATGCCATAATTTGACTTTTGTTGCCATCGGATATGCCAGGGAAAATAGCTAGTCGAGACCGAGGGTCAACAAGCATTTCCCATAGGTGACGGGATTGCAAGAATACAATGTACAAAAAGTTCTATTTGGGGCATTTCACGTGAAGCGGACAACGAAAAAAAGTCGAAGCTCTGGATTTCGTTCATATTGTGCATTATGGTACTTCTAGAAGATAAGAATGTGGATGCCCAAGTTTTTGTTTGTTAGCCCAGTGAAATCTGACATAAAAAAGGCGAAACTTCGGAAAAATTAGGGGAAAGCTGAATTTTGATGTGAACCTTGGTACTGGCGTGTTGAACAAAATGTCAAAAGTCTTCATCGATCCGAGTGCTGCGTCGCTTTTTATACGGGGTCAAAGGTCACCAAAAGTGACCTTTCCTAAATATGTCAGCAACGGTTACGTCTTCAGAAAAACAATGTATGACGAATTTGTAGCTTAGCAAATTTTCAACAAAAAAGATTATATAGCTTTTTCCTGTAACCATAACCGTTTTTGAGATATATTGATCTAAACATTTGTTACTAACAGCACCCTCATTATCATCGGCATGTTGATATTATCCGATTTTGATTACGACTTGGCATGTTTGTGAGTTTGTTTTTCTATGTTTAAGAGGCGCATAAAAAAAACATGTACACAAACTTATCTACCAGACTCCAGGGTAGGTGGAAAAGTGTATTCCGAAAAGTTACCACCACCCCCCGCCCCCCTTTGCCATAAAACTTGTAGGGACATCTGTTCGCTCTTCTCTTCTCCGAAAAAAACTATATTGCGGCATCATATATGGGATATTCCACGAAAGAGCAGGACAAAACAACCAAATTGTAGGTGGAAATAGGTTTTGTAACATATCATGGGCCCAGGAGCATGAAAAAGCAAAATAATATCATGGCATAATTCTGTAAACGCTCATTCCTGATATTATAGGAGCTCAATCCGATGCAGATTATCCCCGAATAATCAGTTTTTTTACCAATCCTGTGATGGCTGCATAACGTCAAAGGGATATGACACGTCTTGAAACCAATTTGCACCTGAAATTACGTGACCTTGCCCTGATCGTTCATGGGATAAGACGGTATGGAAAAAAAAACTAAAAAACCGGGTATTTCGTGGTGGTTTGTTTGCGGGGGTGGGTAGGGTATGGGAAGGGTGTGGATGTAGGGCTGGTCGTGCGATGTCAAGAATAGGCAATTAATATGATAAAAAGTGATCCTACCTTGTTTAACAGTGGGAAAAGAGCAGGCAACGAGCTCATTTCTGAAGATTTGGGATGGATGCTCAGGGATACCGTTTTATGGCAAAGGGGGAGGGGGGAATTTTTCGGAGCACACTTTTCCACCTACCCTGGAGTCTGGTAGATAAGTTTGTGTACATATTTTTTTTTATGCGCCTCTTAAATATAGAAAAACAAACTCACAAACATGCCAAGTCGTAATCAAAATCGGCCAATCAAACAGCCGTAATCAAACAGCCCTTGTTGATTCAATAGAGAAAATTGTTGCCAATACAAATCAAGCACGTATTACTATGTAGTAGTTAATTCATAGAGAAACCTCTATGGTGCCATTTCATAGTGAAAATTATGTGAATTAACAATGTTTTTCCCCAATTTTACAAAGTTTTTTTCTGAGTGTAGAAATATCATCCAAAAAAACCGCAAACTATTGGTTTGCGTGTTCAAACTCAATCTCTTACACACTTTTACCAGCACTTGTACACATAAATTGCACATTCACTTACACAAAAAGTTTCATTTTATATTTATGTTCGCCCATTTTCATTTCTTTCAGTTATATTTAACGTTGATGATAGCAATTCATTCTTCAAATAATCAGGAAATGTTTTATTCTGCACCAAATGCTTCGAAACTTTTTGGCCAATAAAATAACACCCGTATTTGCAAAGGGTAACTAGCTTGTTTCGTCACGATAGAATGATACCTACAAAATGATTAAAGCATGGAAACTAGCAAGCAAAAGCGAATCAACGAAAACTTTTGTCGATAAGAAATTTCGCACTTTTCGTGCTGATTTTCTCGTTCTATCACGTACGATTTTCCGTCCGGAAAAGTTTCTGTGCAATTGTTGTTGGTTAATGGATCTTATTTAGGAAGTAGTTTTAGCAAATCATTTTTGGAACAATAATGCTGCCTGATTTTCGTTTTGTAAATAACTTGAATGGTGACAATTGTTCAAATAAATTGGCCGTAAAGCCAAGTACGGAGATTCGGTAAAGAGAAATGGGATAAAATTCTTCCAATGATAGCAGTTAAATCATAGGTACAGGTAATTGTACATAGGTAGTTGTATACAAGTCTCCATAACGGTTAATTGATGTAGTAAATATCTTGTCAAATGTATTTTTTTTTACAAAAGCTAAATTTGTTAAACACTGAAAAAACATTGTTTTTATATTAATTAAAGCCCCCAACGTTTTTCAGCCAACTACGAATGCTGTCGCATTAACATGTCATTTTGTGTTATATTGACTAATTTCTTCAGAAGTCGTTTGAACAATAAAATGTGTTGATATAGCAAACATTCTTGTTAATTTGAAAGTAAGCATGTTAAAACTAATAAAGTTTTATTATTAGCAAAACCAGCTCAGATATTATACTAACTCAATGAAGATGTCAATCGAACAATGCAACATGTTCGTTCATCATGAGTTCTTGTTGATTCAAAAGTATACTTTCAAAACAAATACAGTTTTTCATGTATGAATAAGCTGTATAGATGTGAAATTAAAAAAGAGAATTGTCAGCAAGACATGAACCTCATGTTCTATCAACCTTTAGTCCGTATGTCACTCTAGCAATATTTTAATGTTCAATTAACCAGGTTTTCTGCCACGAATCTAGCTTTAAAAATAGAATGAATTTCAGCGTATTGAAATCAACCATCGAAAACTTGATTCCAATGTTAAATTTATTCTACTGCAAAGAAGTGGAGTGTTCAAATTCAAATTCAATTGACAACGCTAATGAGAGAACAAATCAAAATCGTATGAATTTCATGTAAATAACATATTAACTTAAAAAGTAAAAAAACAATATATTCATGCCATTCAACATAAGTTATTACATTTCTCAATCAAAAATATTTTTTACGAATTGCAGCTTTACCATGTGGTTAATTAGAAGGTGCCCAACGTTTACAAAGTAATGGCGTAAACTATTACCAAAAGTAAATGATTGAAAATGCTCCTCAAAGTATAGTAAATCATATTCTCGTCCAAAAAGGTTAAATCAGTCTTTTAAACAAATAAATTCTATTATTTCAAATTTGTAGTTTCGAATCAATTGTAACATAATATCCTTTCTTGTACTTGGTGCCTTTATATAACAGTTGATGACAAAATAAAAAAACTTCAATTTCACTTCAATTTAATTCTGTATATAATAATTTAAAATAAAAATTTTGACTCAAATCACTTTCTACTTCTTTTATGACAACTATTTCTTGCTGGAAAAATTGATTACAAAGCAGCGAATTTGAAAATTTAAACACTAACGAATCAAGTAAATTTTCTCTTGGGGCTATGTTTCTAGCATACATTTTAATTTACTCATGTTTGGCCTCAAACCTAAAGCTCCCTTTTTTCTATAGGCCCACATTTGAGAATAATTGTAGGGTAATGCACTAAAAAATGATTCTTGGGCTTCAATGGTTGATTGAATAAAGAAATATGCAGAAAGTTGTGTTTTTGAACTAATTCTTTTAACATGTGTACATTTTTTTGGTCAATTTTACGCAAATAACACTATCTATAATTTTAAGTAAAGTAATAAAGTAATTCCACACCTCATTGTTCACTTTTATAAGATCTCCAATCATAAGTGGAAGGAAATTGATGAAAGTCATAACTTATCTTGCAGTCATTTTTGACTTAGTAGCTACTAAATTTTTCATTTCAATAGGTGGGGACTTAATACCCAATTCACTTTCCCCGTACGGAAATAATTTTTTTCTATTGTTGAGAGTATCAGTAGAATTTTTTTTTCTATGTTTATAAAATTAATCAGTACATTACAAACTCCATATATACAAACTCATTCGAATAAATCATGCATTATGTCATAAACATAGTTTTCAAAAACTTTAAATGTTGGTAAATTATTGAAAATAGAATATTCTCTAATATATGTGACTTTCACATAACCAATCAAAACATCGTCTTCATAATTGGCCCTGTTTCGTGAAAAACCCGATTTTTCTTTTAAATCATACTGCATATCACTTTGAATTTTCTTGCAAAGTCTGCAATAATAGTGCGAATTGAAATATTTTGTAAATCCTAAGATTCTATTTAAACCAAGACTTCAAGTATTCTAAATTCTTCTAGAAGGCGATGAAGAGATTTATCGTTTCCGAAAAAATTCAGATCCTTTGATTTAAAATAAGCAGCAACAAAAATATTTTCCAATTTTGATAGTAAATGCTGGACAAATATAATAAGCTTCGCCAACAACATCTTCCTGAGCAAAACCTCCGAGAGGATTATTTATAGGAAAGTCATTCAAATACAGAAATATGCAATACTGTCCACTCGCTACATTTTTTTAGCTTTTCTTTCCAAATTTCAGTGGTTATGAAATAAACCTAACAGTTTTTCATTACTAAATTCAAACTTATTTTCATCTACCTTTACAGCAAGTGCTTGGTTATTAGAAGGTAATTCGACAGTTGCCAGCTCGAAAAGTAGCCTTTCAAATTTCAGAAAAAGTTCCAAACTGGTGAGACGTCGCTTCCATGCTTTTTTTGCAAATGACGTTTAAATCACGAAATATTTGAAAAAGTCGTCAGTGTTTTTAATAACAAGTGAACTCATCGTTAGTTTTTTTTTACAGTCAAATGAGTAATTTGTTTTCCGTTTTAAAAATTTCAAAGCATACACAATATTTAAACATTTTTGTGCTTAGTTGAAGCTAAGAATGTTGTGTAAAATTAATTCGTTTTCAAAAATAATATGTAAGAAAATTGTTTTCTTCAAATATTTGAATTTTTAATAAAGGCTTGGTTCTAAAATTAAAAATTTGTTAAATTAAAAGTTGATTCAAATTTCAAAAGTTTTAAGTTAGAATTTTGAGAGCAATCAGTGTAATAGAAGTATTCAAAAGTTTGAAGTTTTTCCTTCAAAAGTTATATACTTTTCACCATGAACTGTCTAGGATATAAATCTAAAGACTAAAGTAGCTTTAATTATTAGGTTTTAGAGTATTCAAGTTTTGTGAAATTTTCAATGGAATTTTTTTTCACGTCAATATTATAAAAATGCTGGGATTGAAAAGCCCATACACCATATCTAATAACTGGGTATTCTATATTTAAAACATGATAAACCTTGAACAAAAAGTCTAGTGCTTGCAGAAATATATACCTTGAATATATACCTTAAATATTTAATGAATTCAGGCCAAGTATAATAATGAATGGTCGCAAATTAACTTTCGGTTGCAAATTAAGTTTTAGATAAATAGTTTCCGCTGCTACGCTACAATCCTTTGGATATCGTTCACAGTTGTGGCTTAAAGGGCAGCTTTTTCTCGAATCCACGATTGTCGGTTTCCATTGAATCGTTTTTTACTGTTATTTTTACATTTATGAAGCCTAGAATTTGGCTTAATGATACTATGTATCAGTAAAAACTAAAAAACTAACTGAACTAAAAAACTTTAGTATTATTTTGGGATTTTACTTTGATTATCGGTCTTTTGATAAAGGTCTAATAAGGAACAGGAAGCAAAGTCCTTTAAAAGAGATTTGGAAGCTTCAATAAACCTCGTTTCACTTTCTTCCCAGGCGCTGATTAATTTTAATTTTTTTTCTGGAAAAAGCTCTCAAAAATCGGTCCTGAACTAGAATGGAAATGATATACTCGGTTTAATACGTATTTATAGAAGTATTATACGTATTTGTATATAGATAAGACTTTTCTGAATTTATTCAAAATCGGCATTCTAATAAATTAATTACATTCAATTTAGCCACCTTGAAACTTTATTTACCAAATCCACACCTAGATGAACATGTTCATCATAATTTTTTTGATGGTTGCTTTCTCCTGGAAAATTTACAATTTTTTTAAAACCATGGTTTCTTTCCAAAGTTTTTTTTATGTTATCAACCGCTGTGTCATTTGGGGACAAACACTTTAAGGCAGATTTCTTATTCAAAACTTTGATATATACTGGCTCTGAAAAAATTCCAACATTACTTTCATTCTTTGGAGATACCAGCTCACATGGTGTTGGAGTTGATAGAGAAGCAACTGAAGTGTTTCTGGTCAGTCAAATTTTCTAAATTTTCTCTTAATATTGTGAAGACGATTGAAAAGTTTTCCGGTTGGATTTTATTTATAACATTACACGAAAAGTAAGTCTCCTGTATGAAATATTGAATAAATATTGTTATCTTCAGCTGGTAACAAACCTTAGATTCAATTGGGAGTAATTTCTTGACTTCATTTGAAATATTTTCCAAATTTTTGGGCTTAGTGGATAAAAAATATGCTCTTCAAAATATGCTCTGTAATAGCTTCATCCAAAAGTTGTTGCTGTTTGACGTATAAATATTTGTGGTAATAATAATGTTTCAGAACAAGACCACTCCACTTTTCGAGCTCCTCTTTGAATATAATTCTATCTCCTAGATGATCGCTTGGAACTATCTTATTAATGTCCTCCGACTGCAATGTTCTCAAATGCCGAATTGAAATTTTGCTGCCTATGATAGCCAAATTTAACTTTTGTAGAAAAAAATGTATGGAGTACTTAAAATAAAGTTGTATTTTCCAAACAAAATGCTAAAAGAAATCAATACTATTTTCAAAAGCAAGCACCATCATCAGTCGTCTGTGAGCCGCGATTTGCGAGTGAAAAGATTTTGGATTTTGGTAATTTTTTTAATGTTAATGCGACATAGCGTTCGTTTATTATGAGATAAAAATAATGTCTTTGTCTTTTTCTTATATTTCGATATAATTACATGTAACATATAATAAAAAAAAAATTTAAGATATTACTTCCAATAAGCCAAAGTAATTAGCAAAAGAGTTTGTTCGCTGTATTTTATGTAACATATATTTTCGTATATGCGAAATATGGTCCGAGAAAAATAATGGATATATGTATTGGACGTCTTGTGAATCGTACTTCTAAAGTAATGGATTCACTTACTTCAGTTAAGTTTTCATAGCATAAGGTTACGTTTTAGTTCTTTGAAAATCCCTCGAGAGTGTGAAATTCAGCTATTGTTGTTAAAATCGAACTCAAGTAAAACTCAAATGAAGCTAATGAACCCATCACTTTAAATTGCACAAAATACCCAACAGCTGCTTGAAATACAAAAAAAAACATCCAATTTGAACGATATTATCCTCGAGTACAAATAATTGTGACAAAAAAAATGCACTGGGGAAATAATTTTGCACCTCTTTTCTCCTATTTGAAATTTTGCACTTTTTTCTCCTCAATGAAATTTCACACGACAAAATTCTTCACCTTTGAGCACTTTACTTTGAATTAAACTAGCTTTATGATAAATAACTATATAACAGCACAATATGTACAAACGTATGTACACACATATTTTGACATAGTTATGCATCTCGAATAAACAAAATCTACATCTTCGAAATTCATTGAAGACAACAAACTCAGAGTAAAGTAGATTACTCATGTTCAAATAAAATACTGTTCGGTTGCACTTCACATAGAACTAAAAATAAATGTACATAGAACAAAATTTTACGAAAACTAACTTGCAACTGCGCCGCGTGCATATTCAACCACTTTTGTCAAACGAACGAGACAATATGACGAAATAATTTGCGCAAATTCATGATATCGAATCATGAATCGGCAATATGTTGATTCAATATGAAAATGAGAAACTAACAATTTCCGTAACGTTAATTCAAAATAATGAGACCGTTGAAATAACAATTTTGCATTGATTCCTGTAATAACATAATAATTAGGTTAAACAGAGTATGTTTAATGTGATTGTTATATATTTGTTTCTACATGGTTATTGCTAGTTTTTGAAACAAAAGGCTGAATTGTTGACTTTAACTGTCCGTGTTTTTTTCAGTAAAAATATTTTCACGATACACTATGAATAATGTTTAAAAATGTGAAGTTTAGACGAAAATTAAGAATGACAACTTGGTTCTAGGCAAATTGAAAACTGTTACTTCTATTTCAATGCCTGGGACATTTATAAACCTGAGAAAACACTGGACTGATTATATCAGTTTTTTTCGGAGGTCCATATCGATTTGGTAAAATCATAAGCTAAATTTTTGGTTTCGATTTTATCTCTAGTAAAATTTGTATGCAAATTGATATTTTGCCCGAATCTCCGTACTATAGGCTTTATTATCAAAGGAAATTAAATTCGAAATTGAAATATATGCAAAACTTTGTTTACTTTGAATTTGTTTGAAAACAAAACAGAAGCTCGTATCTCAACTGAAACATCTAACAATGCACAATGCTATGATAATACAATTAAAATATTTTATTGACATTTCGTGAAACAGAAACCTGATTTAATATATCAGCTTATCAGTTTTGATTTCTATGAAATAGTGTTTATATTCAAACTAGACACATAGTTTCAAGGACAAGGCTGACTTATAACTAAAAGCAAAGCCCTAATGACATTTGTCATTCACATCTATCGGTTTACGGTAGATACGATAAACTAAGCCCATGAAAATATTACAATACTTCACCCTCACTAGCCAAGCTAATACGTTAACATTTTCGCATTCCTCTTTATTTGTCATTACTGGATGGCATGAAATGCAAATAAATTTAGTTATCAGATCAATCATTTGATTTGAGTTATGCACGCGATTTTGTGGTAGAACAAATCAGTCAAAATTGACTTGTATATTTACAACTGCATTACTTTTGATATCGATTGGAAAAAAATATTTAAATCAAATAGTAGTCCTATGAATGCCTAATCGATTTAATTAAGATAACATGCAACCAACATGAAAAAGAACGTAGAAGAAACTTCAGTTTTTGGTTTTAAAGTGCATTTTACAGAATAAATTTTCTGCATGTATGTATCCAACAAAAAGTGTTTTGGTTCAAATTCGTTTTGAACTATGAAAGTCCACGAAAAGATACGTTTTTAATTAAGTTTGCTCTAAAATAAATAGTTTTTCGTATTTCTGATGAGAATTGTCTCCCTTGTTTGACAATTTTTAATTTCACTCCCTTTTACTTAATGAGGGCTTCCCAAAACTGTACTTTTTTGTTCTTATATATTTAGTAGCAGTCTTTTGCACACATATCGAGTTTTGGTTAGGTAAGAAGCATTAAAAATAACAATAAAATCCTACCTCAGTGATCTGTCTAAGACGGAGTTTGCAGGTGGCAAAACCGTTTGATTAAAAGCTGATTCACAATACAACGGTAAATTGGGGTTGATAGAGACTAATTATTTAAAGAGCTTGGTGCAAACTCTACAGATAGCAGTTCAATGCAAACACAAACTAAAAGCTTCATGAATTTTCGCAGAAAAGTTACATTCATCAAGGTTTGATAGGATAAGCATCTTATAATCAAAATAAGTTATAAAGGTTTTACTATCCGAATAGTAGATTTCTGCCCTATAGGTTTCGATACAGTATTCGCATCAAAGTGGTGCATGATCTTCGATACTGGATGGTGTAATAAAGAGCACGTTTTGGAGAACATGAATTTAACGTGTACATAATTCCCAAACCTTTCTTCGAAAATCAGTGTCTTAGCAGTTGAATAACTGGATCACTAATGTATAATGGTCACAATCGAAATCTTATATTCAACAACCTTTACTAACATCTTTAACCCTAGAACTGTCAAAAGTTTCTATCGATCCGAGAGCAGCATTACTTGTTATACGGGGTCAAAAGTCCCCCAAAGTGACCTATCTTAAATATCTCAGTAACGGTAACGTCTACAGAAAAACAAGGTATGACAAATTTTGAGCTTAAAATATGTTCACCAAAAAAAGTTTCAAATTTTTTCTTTTAACCATAACCGTTTTTGAAATATATCGATCTAAACGTTTGTAACTCACAATATCAACTTTCTTTCTTTCTTCTTTGTGAGTTTATTTAAAAAGCATATATATATATATAAATATATATATATATATATATATATATATATATATATATATATATATATATATATATATATATATATATATATATATATATATATATATATATATATATATTTGTATGAAATAATATAAATTACAGGTGTTTTGCTCTCACAAAGATCCATAAAATGGCTAGTCGCTATAATTTGAGACTTTCGGACGTTGTGGTCCAGTTAAAAACGCAGGATGAAGATCCAGCTGTACCTGAAGATACACCAAGTGGTAAAGAGAATTTTACAGAAGAGGAGGATGAGACGGGATCCGAGCAAAGGGGTAAATCCGAGAATGAAAGAGTCGTAGCTGAGAGTGTAGATGTTAAGGTATGTATACATATATAATATTCTACTTAGTATTTTTGATGCAAAGAAATAAATTTATCAGTTATTTATTATAATTTATGGGTGGAAGAGTCGGATGCGAGTGAGTCTGAGGACGTCATGGGGATGCTGGACCAATCACTGATAAATTCTGCAATTCAGTTCCAATGCCGGAAATGAAGCACTCACCAGAAGAGATTTCTTAAAAAGTTTGATCCAAGACCTAACATTGCCCTATATAAAGAGGAGAAAAGACCTGATCACTCTGCCGAGGCAAATTTTGTTGTTTTTTCAAGAAATGTTAAGTGAAGAACCAATTCGACGACCTACAACAGGAACAATGAGACAGAGAATGTGTGTTTATTGCCCTGGAATCGTTGACCGGAAACATGAAGTAAAATGTTCTCGTTGTATGGCATACGTGTGTTCAGAGAACAGGGGTGTTCTCTGTCAAACGAGCGCTCAGCAAAAATAAAACTCTTTGCTTTCTAATAAAGCCATTTTTTTTCCAATTCGAACAAAATTCTGACTAAATAATATGCATTTCCGAGGCAGAAATACATTTTTCGATTTGTGACAATTGGCGCACTTTGTTTTTTTGAAAGAAATACCTATTTTAGAACTAAAAAAACTGATATTGTCTTACAGCATAGTATATTTTCTTTAAAATCCCGCTAAATTCATTTAATTTGGTTGAAAAAAATCTGTGTGCTACGAGATTTTACATTAAAAATAAAAAAAAAATGAGCCCTCACAGGACTCTCATAGTCATAATGGGTGTAACACACTTCATACGACTTCCATATATTGAAATTCACTTACCTCGTAAATTGCTGGCCATCCCATTCTAAGACTTTTATCATAAAATAAGTACACTTTAAGCTTTGTTTTGATATAAAAATAAACAAAACAAAATTATTCAAATAAAGAGTTGAAGTGCTTACTTCCGGTTTTACACAAGAAAAGTATTTGTTTATCTTATCTAATTTAAAATTTAAAAGAACAGTGAATTTCCTACACTTATCAGTGTGTTTAATGTTTTTTGATTCTTTTCCGAATCTCAGAGTTGGCTTACAAAAAAACCTTGCATCAATTTTGTCAATTATTCAAAAGCCCATAGCTCGGCAGCTCATAGAAAAAAAATTGTGCATCCACGTTCATATCCTCTAGAAACACCATTACGCACAATATGAATGAAATTCAGAGCCTCGACTTTTTTCGTTGTCTGCCTCACGTGAAATGCCCCATTGCATGTCCTAGGCTGGCAAGGCATAGACAAGGGGAAGTTTGGGGTTTCAGCTTTAAAGCTGTATAAAAAAAACTTTTTGCAAAGCCCGATATCGTTTTCTTGCATTTCAGTCATCTAAATACGAATTGAACCTTTGGTCAGCAACTGATCGTACCTCTGCATGGCCCGCAATGTGTGCATGCTGAGTGATTGTGATGCTCATTGGAAATTCCAATAGATTTTCGCAGCTACTAAGGGGAATTGATGTTCTTGTATTAAACATTTTACTTACCTCTGCGATGATTTGAAACACTCCGAGATTTTCATCTTTTCGTTTTATATAGCACTATACTGCCCCACTACGCGCAAAAGCGGTATATAAAAAGAATCGAAACATTGATTTTTAAAACATTAGAAAGCTCAAAGCAATACGCATCTCATGAACTAAGCCTTTTAATGGTATCTCATTTAGAACAAATGGAAAGCACCTTGAGAAAATTTTCTAAATCTAAGTACCCGATGTATCCAAAAGCGAAAGACCGCTCACCGAGAAAAGTGGAGTAAAGAGAATCCTATACCAGCTCCAAACGAACCCAGTTCTTCATCGCCTATCTCAATTTTACCTTAAATCACTAAGGGAATTAGAGGTATATCAATATTACTACTTTTACAAAACTACAATTATCTCGAAACTCGCTTTCATCGAGATACCGCTTTTGTGCTTAGTAGGGCAGAATACCCATAGCCGATGTATCTCAGAACAGATATATTAAGGTAAGTGTTTCGCGTAATGCGTGGAAGCATTACCGAACCATTGCATGTTTATTTCTTTTATACATTGCATGTCCTAGGCTGAGAAGATTTATACAAGGGGAAACTTATGCTTTTAGCTTTATAGCTTTATGTATAAGAACTTTTTGGAAAGCACGGCATCGTATTCTTGCATTTCCGTCATCTAAATATGAATCGAAGCTTTGGCCAGCAACCGATCGTACCTCTGCATGTGTGGCTATTGCATGCTGAGTGATTGTGATGCTCATTGGAAATTCCAATAGCGCGTTTTCTTTGCTACTAGGAGGAATCGGTACTGTTGTTTTTCATACTTTTATTTACCCGTGATGATTTGCAGTGCTCCAGAACTATCATCTTTCTGCTTTATATAGCACACTAGCCATAGCCAATGTATGCTCGCAAGTTCTTTTCCACTTATTTCTTATATCTTTTCCCTTTATTTCCTTGGCCAGTCATGAATCTTAGAAAACTCTTGCAAGCAAATTACATTTTCATTACCAATAATGTTTTCTTCATATATTCCGTGCGGAATACATTACAGCGATTCCCGTTGGGATGAAACAAGCGTATACATATACGAAATTTAGTGAAGCAATTTTACTACAAAGGTAAAATCTATAAATAGAACAAATCGAGAGAATTGCTACCTCAGTTATTCCACTTGGTTTCGCCGATACCTTAGTTCTACGAGCTTTTGTTTGTACTGAGCTAGTAACTTTCAAATTCTCGTACACATGGCCTACTATCTGTTTTTATCCACCTCTTTCTATATCTCACTCTATCTGTCTGTTCGCGGAGTAAGTGATTGTCAAATTCCCTTACTACTACTAACGCTCAGCCTCAGGAAAATTACTTCAATTCTCACTACCATTTTCATTTCCTTATATCTCTCTCTTCTGAGCGATGTATGCTCGCAAGTTCTTTTCCCCTTATTTCTGTAAGCGATGTTCATTGGCCTGTCATGGACTTTTGGAAAACCCCTTGCAAGCAGAATACATTTTCATTGCTTAGAATGTTTCCTTCATAAATTCTGTCCGGAATGCATTATAGCGATATCTGTTGGGATTCTACATTTTACCAGAATGGAATGCGTGTACCTATATGCTACGTCAGCAAAAATGAATGGATTTGCAGTAAGTGAGAAGATTAGGTAAAAAGGAAAAGTACAATCAATGTCAAATGTTACGACTGGTGTCGCATAATGTTGATGATGACGATTATGATTAGAAATGATTCTTAGTTGATATTTGGACCCATTTGCAAAACTCTTTGAGCATGGAAATTTATAGAGGTTTGTTAACAAAGTGAATTTGGCAAAGAAAGAAACATTTTGTTTGAAATATTTAGTGACGGTTGAAGTTTATAAAAATTTATGCTCAGAAAGTAGAAGAGCAAAATACTAGTGTACAGACTTGTTCTAATTTTTTTCTTCTTCAACTTGCTGAACATACATTTTTATAAAATAATACCCTCAACATTCAAAATCTTCCTCAAACATCTATCACATGTTACAAGGAAAAATTGCAAACTAGCGATTAGTGATTTTGAATTATTTAAAGGTACTCGTAGATTGGGAAATAGATAGCGGGAATATAAAATCTACGTTTTTCCACAATAATTGTATTTGTTTTGCCAGCGTTAAATTTTAACGTAGATAACAATTGGCTGTATGCCTCTCAAAATCTGACATTGAAAAAAAATAATTCACCTAATATGCTAACTACACATAGCGCCAGAAACATGAACCTTGTCAGCATGTTTTCGAAGATACCATTTTATTAATGCTTTATCCAAGTCTGCATAGCTTACTGATTTCATAGTCTTACGGCTTGATGGTCCTGCTACATAATCGGAATTTATACTGAACTCAAGCAACTTATCTTTATTGTTTTTAGGTCTTGCACAGTTTGAATACCAACACCATAGTATGCAGCAAGTCTTTCGACTGATTGCCCTTCCTCCAAAATTTTTATTAACTTAAGTCTGAACTAAATAATTAAGTGAGCTTAAAATGACTTAAGCAGTTGTTCAAATACATAGAAACCGGTTGGCTTAACCATAATGTCCTTCTTCATCGTTTTCGTCGTTTCGTCAAATTCAAGCCACTTAAGTAAACTATGAATAGGCTTACAGCTCAAAAAGCCGAAAAAATTAAATTATTGGGCTCGTGTGAGCCTGCATTTGCTTAGTGAAATTTTAAATGTGTGAACAATCGATTCCAAACTTGGGCAAATAATGGGTAAATTAGTCAGTTGAGTGTGCTTTTTGTTCATTTTCAGTTTTCAGCAGTCATTTAAGTCAATTTAAGTTTATTATAGTGCAGTCCTTAAGTTTGTCTAAATTATTTGCTTCTTGATGGTTAAATGACTAAAAAAATTTAATTCCCGTATATGTTTAAAAACTCTATCCTATTTTCGTCTTACGCTTAATACTGTCTTTCACGTGAACTTTTCATACAAAATTTCACGTGAAATGTGTTTCGGCGAAAATTTAGCTTGAAAATAAGCAAGATTTGTATTCAGTTTTAAGCGTAAAAAATTGCTTAAAAGTTGCTTTCGCTTTGAAAATGCAGTTGGTATTGACAGATGTCTCTGTGGCGACCACAAGGTTGGCAACCTTGTCACAAGATTCTCGCACCGCGTCGTCATCGTCGTCACTCACAAAGGATCTCGCTCTCTCTGGATCAACAGCCGTCGACCGACGCGGTCGTGCCATCGCCACAACCACCGCAAAATATAGTTTCACTTTACTTTGTATTTAGTTAAGTTGTGTGTTCCATATTAAATACCATTTGTGTGTAACCGCGTCTTTCATTATGGTACCACACTTTCACGATTGGAATCTATCCATACACGTGGACAACTAATCACAATCACCGCTGGTGATATTGCTGATGCGCAATCTTCGGATGAAGAATTGCAATCGATATTGCAACGCAATACCGTACTCAACCTTAAAGCTGTCTCTATCGATAATAATAAGATTCTCTATTGTGATTTTTCCACGGGTGAAGCAAGAACATCTGGCATCTGGCATAAATCGGTTCACGTACGATCACCGAAGCTAAACAGTGATGGGCGCGCTACTACTTAGATGGAGGACCGCTTTGAAAGCATCGCATGCTGTTGGCATGCCAAAAGGGAATGAAATAATAAAAAAAAAATAAGTAGAAAAAAAAATAATAATTATCAATTTTCTACAATTGGTGACCCCGAGCTTGAACGAATAATTAATCTATTTGTAACTGTGCGTTCTTATTCATCAATTTGGTGAGTTGACATAAGACGCCACCCGCACGGCACTAAAACAATTGCTGGAAACGACGCCGCAATTAGACATAATTGCTGGAAAACACAATCTGCGAATCAGTTCGTTATGACGCCGCATCAGCGTTTTGCGCCGCATTGGCTTGCTCCCACGAGGCCCGCCACAGCCACGAGGCCTGGCACATCGCTTCGGCAGCCACAGCAACGCCACGAAGCCCGACACAGTCGCTTCGGCAGCCACAGCAACGCCACGAAGCCCGACACAGTCGCTTTGGCAGCCACAGCAACGCCACGAAGCCCAACACAGTCACTTCGGCAGCCGCAGCAAAACGCCACGAAGCCCGAAACAGTCGCTTCGGCAGACACAGCAATACGCCACGAGGCACAACACAGTCGCCTCAGCAGATGAAACGCACGCTACCGCGAGACCCGACAACCGTCGTCTCTGCAGCCATTCTAGAACACCACAGCCATGCCAGAACGCTACGCTGCAGGAGCGATCATCAGACGAATCTACGAAACCTCCACTTAGTCAGTGCCTTGCAGGACACTTGGGGGGGAGTAATGTGGCAACCACAAGGTTGGCAACCTTGTCACAAGATTCTCGCACCGCGTCGTCATCGTCGTCACTCACAAAGGATCTCGCTCTCTTGATCAACAGCTGTCGGCCGACGCGGTCGTGCCATCGGCACGACCACCGCAAAATAAAGTTTCACTTTATTTTGTATTTAGTTAAGTTGTGTGTTCCATAATAAATATCATTTGTGTGTAACCGCGTCTTTCATTATGGTACCACATATTCTACATCTCCAATCATTTCATCCCAATTAAGTATGTGCAGCTCATTCTTTCGAGCTAAAAAGTGACATTTGGTGTTTCAATTTGAACACTGAATGGCGCAAATGTCTTTCCAGTAAAAAGATCGACGAAAAATTGAAATTCTTGACATTTTGTGCATCAAGATGAACCGTGTCTCTGCTTTTCTCCATAGCCAATATTTTCACTCGAAAGAACGACCATATAATGGAGACTTGCCAAAATTTTGCTTCACGATCAATTCAGTACCAGCCTTTACAGTTCGAAATTAACAAAAAAAATACTGGTATCATCTTTCGTTTGATTTGTATTAGTTTGGAGCTTGCTAGCTGTAAAATCTTTAAAGATTTTATTCCAGTAAAGTATTTTCGATTATTAAAGTATTTTCTATTATTAAAATCAAAACAAAGTCAATTACATCTTATTAGTCAACCTTATTAGTAAACCTAATATGCTATTATCTCACTACCACTAAATTTCAATCAGTTGATCTAAACCACAAAACATCAAAAATTAGCAACGCTCCGAAGTTCGATTCAAACTGAACGATAACAACAATTTACGATCCTGACCAAACCTAATTGTTATCAGAGCTCACAGACAAAACCGATTCGGATTAACATAGATTCAAACGTTTCGAAATGCAAATCAAGATTTTTGTAGTAGAGAGAAACAGGAAAAGCCTGAACAGTGTATGAAACATAAGCAATTCTCAAAAACTAATCTGCATGATAATTTAATCGTAAATTGATTTGTAATGAATTCATTCATTGACCCGTACTCGAACCTTTCGCCATGGTTCGATGCCACTTCTACTAATTACGCCGAGGGTTGTTTTGGTCGATGTTGAAAGATATGGCAAAAGGATATTTTGCGGGTACTATTCTGATTAAAATTAGCAGCAAGCATGTTGTTCAATTAACTGGAGCTGGAGCACATACACATGTGTGTATGTATACATACCCAGCGTGCCAAATTTGGAATTCGGAATTGGTTACAACTATTCCGATAGTGAGGAAAAGATATAAAAATATAATAAGCTCTTGAAATAAGTAAAACTATTGACTGGGGTAAGATTGTTCATTATTTTATGAGAAACATATGAATATTTATTAAGAATCTCTTCTGAAGTCTGCAAGAAATAAATTTGAAATCATTCGGAATTTGTTGTGAATATTTCACTGAGTTCGAGCGAATTCGGAACAAAGTGCGAACGAATCTACGATAAGGAAATCGTTAAAAATTTGTTGAGAAATAAGTTAGAATTCATAACAAATTCCGAGCTTAACGCGATCAGCGTTTAGTTTAGTAAATTATGTATTAAAACGGTACTTTTGTCTTTGTCATTCGTCATTTAGTAGTTGTCTTTGTCATTCGTGCATGATCTCGTGCCTGCAAAGTTTATAAACTGTGTGTTTGTGGTTTTTTTCAAAGTGTTTTCAAAATATTTACAAATTTTGCCTTAAACTGAAGGCATTTTTATAATGCCTGGTGAAGCTGATCAGATTATAAATAACGCTACCTATTAAATAGAAAGCTCGTGTTGTGTAGTGAACATAGCATTTGGCTTCCAGCGTTTAGGGTACGTGGTTTTTAATTTATTTTTAAAAATTAACCAGAGAGTTTTTTGCTACTATCGCTGGACTAGACGTTCATTCTTTTGCAAAAAAAGTGTTTCCAAGCAATCATGACGGATGAGGTTGCTGTTCAATTTACATGGATGGGTTTTGGAACCAACATCACACTGAAAGAAAACCTCTTGGTTGGTTCAACTATTTTTAATAGTATTGCAACGATTCATTCAAAATCGATAAACGAACTACGGAAAATAATTATTTTTACTATGTTAATATAGTTAATTTAACGATATAAAAGTAGTTGGCTCTGGTTATACAAAAAATATCGCAAGGTTCATAGAATCAACTTTTTTAATTGTTTCATAACCACGAAAAATTGTTCAAACTTCAACGTTTCGAATTATCAACAGTTTTTATGGTACTAACAAACGTAATTCAGTGAGCAACGTCTTTGGAACTATTCTACGCAAAGTAGAATGGTTTCAACATTTGGACGCTTTTCATGCTCCGAATGAAATTTTTTTTTTATCAGCCACGCGTCATGGTGCATAAAAGTAATCAACAATTTTCTTATAGTTGTTTTAACTATAGCCCTAGTTGATGCAAAAACAACTAAGGAAAACTGTTGATTTTTCATACTCCTCATACTCATGCTCCTATTCTATCATAGAAGTTTCATATGATACATGGCAAAATTGTGTTCGGTTTGCTGTTCGATATAATTAATATTCATGTTATGCTGTGAAGCCTTTATTTTACGTTGTATGACGCTATTTTGTTCACAATATAGCGTTTTCCGCTGTGGCAAAGCAGTGGGCTGCGGCAAAGCGCAGTCAAGAAATTAAAATGAACTGTTTTGTCTGGTAACGCGCACAATGGCTGCGGCCGAATTAAATCTGATTGAATTAGGTTGAATGGTCTGGTGGAATAGACTAGCGATGGCTGATGTGTATTGTGATAAGCCAACCTAATCCTCGTACAACAGGATTTAGCAATACAGAAGAAAGAAAAATGAATTTGGTTGGTGCCTTGGTTGCATTGACAGCGACATTGTCGCTACATTGTGATTCACCAAATTCAACTGCAGCATTCACGCTTCCCCTGCCTATATTTCGTACTATGTATATGATTGGAATACCATTGTTTGTGGCTGCTTACTTTTTTGCACCACGGACGTTGTTTATCAACCACGCGTTATGGTGCACAAAAGTAATCAACTATTTTTTTATGGTTGTTTTAACTATAGCCCGTAGTTGACGCCAAAACAACTAAGGAAAATTGTTGATTTTACTAAGAGTTTTCTTTTAGTGCAATATTAAAAATGTTACAATAATGTCTATTTTTAAAGGTCCAAAATGTTACTCAAGTTTTTTATTCTCTAGTAACTTCTCCCTTTTGTATTCAGAATTAGACCAGACGAGCTGGAATGCTTTTTAAAAAAAAATTTCTATAACACCAAAGGGCGCCTCAACAAGAGTGAAAAAATGCTATTTAAAAGCAATAAATAATATATGTATATATAATAAACAATAAATATCCAATAGAAAATATTTTAATGAGTATATGTTATATGTATATATCAAAAAAGTATTGAAAGTATTCTCAAAGAACAAGAAATACAAGAAAACCTAGAAACGATTCTACAAAAAAATTGCAAACGATTCGCAAAGAATTCGCGAACAATTCGTTCAGAATACGCAAATAATACTTAAAGAATTCGCAAGGAATTTGAAAAAAATTCGTTCAGAATTCGGAAATAATCCTTAAAGAAATCGTTCAGAATTCACAAACAATTCTTAAAGAATTCGCAAAGAATTCGAAAAGAATTCGCAAAGAATCACAAAGAATTCACAAGGAACTCCCAAAAAATTCGCAATGAATCCTGAAAAAAATTGATCAGTGGACAAAAGCTTTTCAAGAGCAAAAGAGGGGAAGTTTGAGCACTTTCGGCGTTTTTTTAACGTTTTCCATATACCGGTATTAATGAATTCGTAACGAATAAGTTTGAGAATCCGAGATTTTTTCTGAATTAGCTTCAATTTTCTGAAAGAATTCTCAACGAAATGCCAAATTTGGCACACTGGGTATATGCAAATCAGAGCTCTCTGGAGTATATGTGTATTTAATTGTCCACATACTTAAGCGTTGATTATTAAAACTTGGAAAGATTTATCGATAGTAAGCCCCTACATTTTTTTGTGACGTATTAAGGAAAGGTTCTCTCAGATACGGTCGAAATTAAGGCATAGTTTGAGAATTTTTAGAGGGATAATGAAAAAACATACGACGTTCTGGTTTTAATCATTTTATTTATTGATCATTCTTGAATTGTTCAAATTTTTATTACGATGAGATTCAATGTGGTAGCTCCAAAATGGCGGCTCTCGTCTGCCTCTGAACGCGGGACATCGTCCGATAACTTCAAGTCTGCAGCGTCTCGTAGTAAACTGATATCAATTATAGTTTAAAGTTATAAAAATTTATGGAAATATCCATGTCTTATATCTAGTGAAAATGAATTGGGACGAAAAATAAGTCAAACTATGGACATTTAAAAAAAAGTGCAGCCTTTAAAACGGTTTTTTTTCACTTTCACCTCGCTTAATAATTATGAATTGAAATTTTTCATGCTCATTTTAAGTATAAGACATATAAAACAGTATATTCTTTTAGGCAATTTTAGAATGAAGTGAATCATATCAATAGATCGACACCTGTGCTTGAAGTTACGATGAAAAATATCATTTCGAGAAAAACGCGTTTAAAGTTTTTTTTAGCAAGTTTGACTTGGGATGACTTTCTTTTTTTTTCAGTTTACACGACCAGCACCAATGGTTATAGAGTTTTGGGGTCACTGATTACGAATCTAAAGTCAAATTAACAAAGTTTAAGATGGCGGATCAAATAAGGCGGATCAAAAAAATTTCCATCTGCCAATTTGGACCAAAATATCTACATATATGATGATTTTCTTGGTCTTCGATCGTCAATTTGCTCCATTATACTCACATAAGGCTCTTAGTCGGTTATTCCTGTGCCATACAAGAATCCTTCCTGGATTTCAAACCGCTCCTGGTTTGCCTGCTCCGGCAGACGTTGCGCGAGGTGGGCGTTTCGATCAGCGGGCGATATTGGTATGACGCATCGGTTATTTTTCGCATGTGCTGCCACCTTAAGTGTATTGCAATACAAACAAGTATTTGATAGTACAGATCGTAATTAGTTCCGGTACATAGAAAGCCATCTGACGCCACGCGGTGAATAAAACGGCCCACAGACACGGAGATTTGGTTGCCGACTTGGTTGGAGACTTGCAATATTTGCGAGCAAACTAGATCTGAGACTAGCCCACAGACAGTGAATTTGGTCGCAGATATTGCATATCTGCAACCAAGTCGACGACTAGATCTCCGTGTCTGTGGGCCGTTTAAACTTTAGCTGAGCGTTCCCCAGCGCGCGTGAGATAGGTGCGTTTGAGACGCTCTAATGCGATAAATATGTTCCAGATCGCAATATTTTTTTGCACACATATCCTACATGTCCGCAGCTTTCATTTTTTGTAAAACAAAAAAAATCGATTTTTATTAATTTTAATTGGTTGAAGTGATTCGAACAATTGAAATAATGCGTTTAAAATATTTTATTCATGGATGATTCAAACATTTATTTCGATTTAACTGAATTTTAATTCAAGCCATCGTGAAAACATAAATCACATATTGGCTGTGTTTTCAAAGAAACATCCAAATTTACATTGCCAGAATTGTTTTGACATTTCTCATTGTAAAACCATCATCCACGCTATGGAACCTAACGACTCTCCGAGGGCTCATTCGGCAGTAAAGTTCAACGCATCTTATATTGCAAGCTCACTGAATCGAAATATTCTCATTCGCTGAAAAAAATCCTTCTAGCGAATCGTAAATATAAAAAAAGGTATTTGCGCTCAGAGGAAACGGATACTAAGCAAACGATAATGGAACGTAGTATGGCAGCAAAGAAAGCAAAGTACTGAGTTTTATTCCTTTGAAATTTGAATTTTACTGGATGAGCCAAGCAGAAATGTTTTATTTGATTTATCCACAGCGAGAAAATTGTAGTGTTATTTGGCTGTAGTGTTTTGTCGAATGCTAAAAATGTCCCCCACTCGAAATCAATGATTCGGATTACAATTACTGCACGTTGTTAGATGGTTCCAAATTATCTTCGCACTACTACCCATAAACTTCTGATGACACTAATAAATCTTAATATGGAAATTGTCTTCATTCACTGGCGTTTTCAATATTGTTACTCATAAATTCTATAAACAAAAATTTACGACTACATTTCAAATTAGTAAAAACCCATCTCAACAACAAAAGCATCTCTACAACTTTAAGCGTGGAACTCATTATGTGTGAAATTTGATTGAAACATCAACCTTTTCTGCCGACAATAAAGGCACCTGTCTGTCGTGTTATGCCAAAATTCTCATACGAGGGAAGAATGTAAATGTGCAAAAGATGATACAAAATGAAGGTAAATTTAATCATCTATTACTATAAGGCGAGCGAGTCTGATTTATTCGAGGCCTTTAATTTTTCCTGACGTTGATCAATATTATTACTAACATTGTTGGCACATAACCAAATTAAACGGTTGGAAAAGCTGTGAGGCTTATATATTCAATGAAATCATTTTACTGTGGCTCGAAGTTTATGTGACTAAAGCTGGCGCCAAACGATGCTGCCAACACTCTCAAACGTGTGACTCTAGATGATTGGACGCATCGTGTGGCTGATGAGCGAACTACCAGTGTCCAATGTTCGTGCTGGAGCATGTTTGGTCTGTTGTCGATATTTTTGCCTGCATCAAAGGGTTTCTTGTCACTGGACGGTATACTTGGAAGACATTTGGTGAACTGCTACACGATTCGTTCCAACAATTTTATCAGATCTTGTGTTTTGTCAGGTATGTGATTTTATTCCTTACTATAGCACGGGAACTCTCTACATGTACCACTGCATATTTCAACCGCAAAGTCAACACCGCATATTCAAACCGCGTACTCACCACTGAATATTCGGACCACATACTCACCACCATTTATTCGAACTCACCAAAAGCACTTACCTTCGCCACCCTGCATGCGGCGGAAGGTATAAAAGGGAATAAGCGATCAATAGCAGACGAGATTTAATCCTTGGACATATCATAACATCGGCCACATAGAAAGCAGTCTATCACGGCGGGAAGCAATCGAGTGACCGTCGCGGCGATTTGCGGTATGGGGACATCACATTGGACGCGCTACTTTCCGATGAATAATTCAGCTTGCTCATTCATTTTTAGGCGGCTACTAGAAAAATCTGTAATTTTTTACAACCGGATCGCTTGTCGTCACGCCAGCGACTGAACAAATTCGATAGACCACGTTGTATCTGACAGAGCTGACGCAACATTGCATCATACAACCAGATCGCGTGACTGCATTGGCCAGATATAGGGCCCTATTCTGAGAGTCATCTCACAGAAGATCTCACGTCACTTGGAAAGTCACGTCACCTACGAATCGGTATTCTGAGAGTCACGTGACGTGACTTTAGGTGAGGTGAATACGAATTTGCGTTTAAATGGCAACGCTTGAGCGTTTGAAATTTATCACCCAATTGAAATTTATCATCGTTCGAAATCTACCACGTCCATAGCACACTGACATCGACCGATTCTTGTCCGATCGTCGAAGTTAAGCAGTGTCATGCGCGGTCTCTACTTAGATGGGGGACGGCTTGGTAGCGCCGCATGTTTTGGCATGCATAAAAAATATTTCCTTCCCTTCAAATAACTAGAGCGCGGCATACTTTGAAGGAAGTAAAATATATTTTAAACAAAATTTCAGTTTAATTGGAAATCAAGAAAATGCAAACAGGGAATTTCCAAGGGTAAGCAAATGATTTGTGAAATTAAAAAAGAGGAGGATATGTACAAGTGGAACAGGTACGCTAGAACAGGTATATGCAAGATTAAAGGTCAGTTCCCGTACAACAATTAATTGCGATTAATTGCAATGAAGCCGTTTTTTGTACTCCGTTTTAGTACGCTTCATTGCAATTAATTGCAATTAATCGTAGTACGGGAACAGACCTTAAATATGTAAGGATGAAAACGTAATGATGGATATGGAAAACGGTTTTATTAGGAGTAGGGTCATAAATGGTAGGACTCATGTAGCCTGCACATAAAAGGTTGACTGTCAGACTCGGGTATGTACATTTCGTAATTACCGAAAGTTCTGTATTTATGAAGAATATTTGAATGTTTGTTTCATTCCGGTTTTCAGGAGTATTTTTACGTAATAAAAAAAAACTATATACAAAAAGTATGGTACTAGTATAAGTATAGTAGTAGTATCTAGTTAAGCTTAGTAACCTCTTCAGACGATCGCATATCTTGTAAAATTTGGTTTGGAAAAATGCACGTTCTACTGTAAGTAGGATTTTTTTCAAATCTTATGTTCGCGAACATTGGACTTTACCTCTTTTCTGGTTCTGATACCTGTGAAATTAGATTCAAACTTATGCGCGGTATACTGACGTTCATCATTTGGTGCGAAAATGTGTACTCCTTTTCGAACCAGGTTTTAATGTCAAGTTCTAAAACGCGATCGTTTGGTAAGTTATTTGGAAAGTGTCCCTTGGCCAAGTTTGGATTACTCTCCATCAATTCAACAAGGCATTCGAATTGCCGATTGTTGGTTACTTTTAGCCTAATAATTAAAATCAAAAATTTTAGCGAAATACACAAAGACATTAATATACACAAGGAGACACTAAAGGACTCATAATGAAATACACCAAAAACATAAAACACCCCAAAAATGAACACAAAACCACAGAAACACAAACGTACTAGCCAAACATCTATCGGCGAAATCGTGTAACGACTATGTAGAACACGTATTCGAGCTTAGGCGCATGATTCAAATTAAAATATATAATTATCTTCAGCATAAAATGTACTTTTTTTCCATAATTGATCTAAAATTCGTAAAAATTCTTCTTCGCCTTGGTAAAATCTCAATTTCTAGTACACTCTTGTTCGCAGTCACTTGATATTATCGAATGACTAAAAATCACTACTCACGTGACGCTCGTCACTTCACGTGACTCTCAGAATAGCCAACAGATCGAAAACGTCACTTGAGGTGAAATGACAACATCTCACGTGACTCTCAGAATACGAAATCGTGAAAGTCATCTCATGCGTCACGTGAGGTGACTCTCAGAATAGGGCCCATAGTGTTGAGTAGGACTTGTAAGAGCCAGTACATTTGTCCCTACAAGAACGAAAATTGTCATGACGCGACAAATTCATGAAATGTACCACTTCAAAATTTTTGTCATGCTACTCCTCACTTTGCGATTTGTAAGATGCGAGACAAAGAGCCGATAGTGACGACAAACATGACATGTGAAAGAGAGGCAGTACATTGTACGATGTGCGTGCAAGCTAGTACAATGTCCCGTACAAAATACGATGTATGTACGTTTAATCAGTTTGTACCACTGAGTAGAGACGAGCTGAGACTTTTGAACTCAAATCTTCAAGCTGTCGTGGCGAGCCAAATGCTAGAGTT
This sequence comes from Nemotelus nigrinus, assembly GCA_947369275.1. Classification (NCBI taxonomy): domain Eukaryota; kingdom Metazoa; phylum Arthropoda; class Insecta; order Diptera; family Stratiomyidae; genus Nemotelus; species Nemotelus nigrinus. The sequence continues at coordinate 82,125,464 of OX376373.1, forward strand.
CGCTCTATCGCCTCTTTTGTACTATTCGCCTCTTTTGTACTACATCGACTCCTTTGTACTACATCGCGTCATTTGTACTATATTGCCTCTTTTGTACTATCGCCTCTTTTGTACCGCATTCATAAAAAACGCCTCGCCTCATTTGAAGTGGGACATTTTACTGGCTCAGTACAAAAAAGAGGCGACTCTTACAAACTCTCTTTGAAACTGTGTCCTACTCAACACTAGTCAGATAGCGCTTCCCGCTGCAACAAACCACGTTCTATGTGGCGGAGCCTTTAGAGCTAGCAATAGTTACGTATACGACGTGGACTGATTTATAATCAAACGATGTTATAATACCTATTTTAATAAATTTATTTTTAGGTTATTATTTTTAAAAAACACTCAAGATAAATAAAGTACTTCCATACTGCTTTGTTTCACAGATTAACAAAAAAGTTGTCTATTGAATACTTGAATGTAAGTGAAAAAAAATTGTTTAATTTTTTTATTCAATTAAGTAGAAAACTATACTAAATTTACTTAAAAAATAAATTTTTGGCTTTGCTGGTGTTATAAATATCTATTTGATGATATAAATATATATTCAAAGTTAGGTTAGGTTAGCTGGCTGGCACAGGGCCACACATAGACCCATTGGTCCGTAGTGATACCAGATATGGACCCGGAGAAGGAAAGTTCAGTCCAAACGGCCATCGAAGGCCCCGGACTTTTTTGCGAACTGAAGTATGTCTTTCAGCCTCTGCTCCGCCACATGTGAGAGATCCACCAGCCAGGGCTCACCGAAGCTGTATTGTTTCTGAGACTCCTGGCTCTTGACACTTCCTACAGATGTCGCTGGTTAGGAGTCCCATTTTCATGGCATGAGCTGCTACAAGACAGTGGCCAGTAATGATGCCGACCAGCCGCTTGCAGTCAGTCCGCGTTAATTCGAGCAGGTACTTAGTAGCTACAAGATTGTACGATCCCCACATGATTTTGGTTAGCTTACATGTCTGGGTTGCACGCCACCTGCACGTAGCAACTTGCATCATATTGGAGTCGATCGAGTATTTGATTGTTTGGATTGGAGTAGGAATGTTAACTGCGCCTGACAGGGGAAGGGTGGCTCCGTGCTTAGCCAGCGCGTCCGCCCTCTCGTTTCCTTCAATGCCCTTGTGACCAGGAACCCAGAAAATCCTGACTCTTCTGTTGTTGCCCAGTCTATTCAGGGCCTGAATGCAGTCAAGTACACACTTCGATTTGTATGTGTAAGACATCAGTGCTTTAACCGCCGCCTGACTGTCTGTAAAGATGTTGATTTCTTCATTTGTGGTATTTCCGGCGTATGCTAGGTCTGCGGCTTTACGTATCGCAAAAACCTCCGCCTGAAAAATACTACAGTGGTTAGGAAGCCTAAAAGCTGCTTCCATAGTTGCCTCTGCGGAAGAAGTTGCAGCACCCACTCCGGCAGCCGTTTTAGAGCCGTCAGTGTAGATGCTAAGAGTTGTTGCGCCCATTTGCCGATTCCACTCCTGCCCATTCCCCACGGTCGCCCGATATCCGCGCTCGAAGCACAAAGTGGGGACCAAGTAGTCGGTGCTAATTGCGTACCCCCGCTCAATTCTGGTGTGGCCGAAGGATCGTGGCTCAAAGTGTCCCGATTCCCTAAGCCTGACAGCAGCTTTTGCGGCAGCGCCCTTCATGAAGAGGTCAAGCGGAGGGAGATGAAGCAGGACATTCAAAGCAGACGAAGGAGTCGAGGCTAAGGCACCTGCAGTGCAGAGAGCCACCAGCCGCTGAACTCTGTTCGCCATGCTAGCAAAGGTAGTCTTATTTACTGCTGGCCACCAGACCAAACATCCGTACGCAAGGATAGGCCTGGCTATTGCCATGTAGGTCCAGTGTGTTAAGGCAGGGCTTAGACCCCACGTTTTACCCAGCACTCTCCTGCTGGCGTAAATCGCATTGCTGGCCCGCTTTACTCTCTCCTCCAAATTCGCCTTCCAGGTGAGCTTGCTGTCCAGAATAAGACCCAAGTACTTAGTTTGCGACTTGAGGCTTAAGCTGGCGCCGCTCAACCTGATTGGAGGTAATTCAGGAATTTTGTACTTCCTTGTGAAAAGTACAAGGTCAGTTTTATTGGAGTTGATGCCAAGGCCCACGTTATTTGCCCATTCCTCAACAAGCCCCAGAGCATACTCGATGAGTTGGCCAACTGTGTGCGGAAACCTACCCGAGACTAATATCGCGATGTCATCGGCATAGGCCACAACCGTGAGTCCTTTGCGCTCCAGTTTATCCAAAATTGTATTTACAACCAGGTTCCATAAGAGAGGGGATAGAACTCCTCCTTGCGGCGTGCCTCTATGGACCTTCCTAGTGATCTGTGACCCCGCCAACTCAGCTGTTATGAGCCTTTGCTTAAGCAGATTGCTAATCCAGCTACAAATAGAGGGGTGGATGTTGGTTGCACGGAGGCACTCCATAATGGCTGTTGTGTGCACATTATTGAAGGCGCCTTCAATATCTAGAAAAGCTCCCAAAGTGTATTCTTTGTAGCGGAGTGCTTTTTCTATTTCGAGAACTACCCTATGGAGAGCCGTTTCTACGGATTTGCCTTTAATGTATGCGTTTTGGGCATCCGATAGGGCTTGAGAACCAAGCCTTTGTTTGATATAGAGATCCAGTAATCTTTCAAAAACTTTAAGAAGGAAGGAAGTCAGGCTAATTGGCCTGTAGTCCTTCGGGTAAGCATGGTTGATTTTACCTGCCTTGGGTATGAATACAACCTTAGCGATCCTCCAGGCTGCAGGCACGTGGCTTAGTGCTAAGCAACCTTTGTAAATCTGCATGAGCCAGGGAATGGTAAGCATACCTGACTTTTGGAGCATGGCCGGTAGGACCCCATCCGGACCTGGGGACTTAAAGGGCTTAAAGGTTTCAATTGCCCAGACCAGCCTCGGCTTGGTGATGACTTCGCCAATGCCTTCGGTGTCATGCAGTTCAGACGTCTGCTGACAAGTGAAGGGGGCGGGTTCATCCAGAAAGCCCGGGAAGTGAGTGTCTACGAGGACCCTCAGCGTTTCCGAGCCGCTGCTTGTCCACTCCCCATCCGGCTTACAAAGCAGGCTAGGCGTGACAGGGCGTTTAGCCAGCAGATTCCTAAGTCTCGCCGTTTCCGATGTGGTCTCGATTCTACCGCACAGCTCTTTCCAGGAGCTCCATTTGGCTTTCCTGATTTCTGATTTATAGAGCTTAAGGACGTCCTTGTATTCGTCCCAGCATTCATTGCAGTCAGCTGCTTTGGCTAACTTGAACAATTCACGAACTTGTCCTCTGCGACAACCCAGGTCCCTGTTCCACCAGGGTGGCTTGGGTTTGCGCCTCGGACGGACTTGGGGACAGGACCGTGCAAAAGCTTTAACGAGTTTTCCCGTAAGTGCGTTAACCGCAGCCTCCAGGTCAGCTACACCGCCAATCCTCGGAGGAGGGCCTAGGCCATTTTTCACCTCCCGTTCGAAGTTCAGCCAGTCAGTATTTCTGGGATTGCGTAACGGGCGGTAATTGCGAGTAACATTGAGTTTTAAAGAGTAACTTATATAACAGTGATCAGAAAACGATGGGCCTTCGAGAACCCTCCAATTCTCTATTAACTGCTCACTAGAGTCATTGTGCGGAGTTATATCTAGCACGTTTTCACTACGAGGTCCCCTATAGGTAGGGACATTTCCTCGGTTCGCTACGACTAGATTATGGTTTATAATAAAACTGAGTAGAGACTCACCTCTTTCATTGATATCATTGCTGCCCCATACTGTGTGGTGCGCGTTCGCGTCCGTCCCCACAAGCAGCAGTTCGTTCTGCTTGAGTGTCTCCGCGGTGAGTTTAACGATCTCCTCCGGCGGAGCTGCTCTGTCGTGAGCCATGTAGGCGGATACTAGGAGTACATGCTCCTCTTTGTCCCCCTCGCATGCCACCACTGTCATGTCGTCCGTGCTGAAATTAGAAAGAAGGTAAGCGTGGATATTCTTCCTCACCAGTACAGCCGTTCTAGTTCTTGCTACTGTGGTGGGGAAGAAAAGATTAAAAAGCTGTGACCCTAGTCCCGCAACCCGGTTCTCCGCAGAGATCCACGGTTCCTGGACCAGCGCCAATATTCAAAGTTAATAATGTTCTTTTTAATTTGCTGCAGTTTTTTAAATTTGTTCCTGGCTATGTATGTCAACGAAAAAATTAATAAAACGGATTGAGTCAACAGTTTGGTGCTACTGGAATTTCTTCAATTGTAAGAATCATACCTGATGTTATGAAATAGCAATAAGCGCAAAAATCGCATCAGTTCATGCAATACCTGGCACAATATTGTCAAGAAACTAAAAATAAGAAATCACTGCTGTCAACACACTGATCTTTAGCCAAAAAGTAAGAAATTTCTCCACTACTGGATTACGAGCGATCAATGTATATGAGCCTACATGGTTTGCTTTTCATGCAATCGATAGATTTCTATCATCTTCTACAAGAAAAATTCCTTCTCTCAGTTCAGAAGTAGTCATATTTTATTTAGTAAACAATATAATATTACAAATATAGTTCACAATATTCATAAAACCATAAAAATCATAAAATCTTACAAAGAACAAGGTATAATAAAATCATCAGCTAATATGATCTTTCCATTCAACTGCTCCGTTAGTAATAAAATATTTTGCCAATTCCTTTTGAATATCTTTTGCATGTTGGGAAGATTTTCTGGCTACTTTAGACAACGGAATCAGTGCTGTATTACCACTGTATTGACGCCATGTTCCTGATGTAAATATACCATCTATTTCATAATCAAAACTGCCATTTGGATTAGGACGGTCCGAAAAAACTCATTTTTTAATTTTGAAGTTGTAATAGCGTGGAAAAGTTGCGAATTATATAAATGAAAAAAATTATAAAAATGAAAAAATATATCAATCGGTTGATATCTTCGGGTTGCGCATAGGCCCTAAAATTTGACAATATATGAAAAAACCTTCATTTTTGCGATAATTTTTTAAATTTGGAATAAAATGTTTTCGTAATGTAATAGTTTGTAACGCCTTCGAATAGAGCCTGAAAACATTGTGTTTTAATTTTTCAGAATTTTCCAAAATATTGAAAATTTCACATTTTTAGGCATTTTTCGTATTTGATAAATAATTAGTATTCAAATGTAATATCCATAGTATTTTTCACTCGAACTGATAATGAGGTAGAAAAAAAACATGAAGTTCAGTCAATATTTCCCGGTCGCGCAACGTCTTAGAAACTCTCATGCACAGAGGCTTGGCAGCAAGCAAGACAAAGTCACTCGCCCAGCTGGGGCGAATAACCTTGGCGCTCCTCTCCACTCCAACCCCTCCGCATGCCTAGGATCACGACACTTACCTCCCTTCAATAGTTTTGTCAGTCAGCTTCTGTCAGTTGTGATTGCAGAACTTTAGTGTTTAGTTCGATCTCACTTTTTTCGTTCTGCAACTCTTGGCGTTTTCAGTTATCACTTTGCTGTGTGTTGACTGTGTGATGTAGCTAAACGGTGACATCATGGCTGTGCCGAAGAAAATAATAGCAAGACAGGTATTTGACTGTCCCATTTTTGGTACTCCAAAAGATCTGCAAACAAACAAGCTTCCTACGGGTGAGGAAATCATTCGAAGTTTATCTGAAGTAAGGAATAATTTGGCACTACAAGTTAATTATAAGAGCGTTAGTTTTAAACAAGTTGCCAGTACTGTGTCTAACAGAGTAATCAGCTTAAACGAAAGAACATATATTCTTATAGTTACAGATAATAGAATCGCGCAGCTCATAACTGCGTTGCATGATAATTATTACAGCCTGAGGAATTCATATACACCAGACAAAAGTAAAGCTTCTTTTAAAAAACATGTTGATGTCATTAGAAAAAAACTGATATTTTTAAGGTTTAAGCTGTTATTGTTTTCAATTGCAATTTTGTAAGAAATTAAGTTGCAGTGTTAAAAGAGATTTGCCTGCACTGATAATTTTTACTATTTTTGTGCCAGGAGATTTCGTTACCAAATTTTCGAGTGAATTGTATTGAATTGAAAAAGATTTCATTTGGAGTATTTCTCTATATCTTTTAGCTTGATAATCCAATGTTAACAAAACGACAATTTCAAACGAGTGGCTGAATTTTCGCGTGATAATAATTCTGAAAGTCTTGAGTGCGGCAACTCTGGAAATCTTTCTACCCTATGGTTTTCGATGTAGTCATTGGATCACAATGATATTGGATCACAATGATTGTTTGATACAGGGTGGTCTTAATGAGGCGCATGTTCGGCATAGCATGTATTCAAAATATACACGTTTGCTCTGCTTTTTTTCGAAAATTCATCTTTCTGACGGTTCCTCTTCGCAAGGGTTTTTTGCTTTAACATCTAATCTCATTTTCATTTAGTTTCTAATTTTTTACATAAAATCACAAAAACAATTTCAAATATGCTTTTCGATTTCGAGCTCTCTACCATAATCTACTTACTCGATATTCCCACCAGATTTACTTTTGCATCCCAAAAATACAATGAATTCCTGTGACCCTTTTTCTACTCGTTTCATTCAAATCATCCTTTTTGCCATTCTTTTGATTTTTTTTTCATGCCATTCTTGTCTGCGACATCACATATGCCAGCAGAAAATCATACATTCATTCATTGAAAATATGGCGAACCTTTTCACTTTCAACAAGCCGGTTATGTATTATATACTTATGCTTGAATTTTGATGAGTTGCCTGTGAATCGATCCTTACAGATTTCCGTCGTATCTTAAGAATCATTGGTAAGGATCATTGGGTTACCAGAATTGTCCCCATCTTTTCTGATGTCATAAATTTCGGAGTCATTGTACGGAAAGTCAAGTCAAATGAAGACGTGTGAATATTTATGGTAATTTACTGTAAATTTGGTTCAAGCAGTAGAAACTGCAAGATTAACTATGTAAAAGTTGATATAAGGGATTTTTCAAATGAAATAAATTATGTTGTGGGAAAATGAGTATTCTGTTTATGTCTTTACGCTCATTCATTTAACATCCACATTATGTTCTCTATAACACACTTCTTTGTTTTATATTTTAAAGAAGATCAACTATGAGTAATATGACGTTGTTGATTTGTTCAAATGAGAAGAAAAATTGTGATTTGTAAATGCGTTACAGCAAGTAACAATAAAATATATTTTCAGTAGCGTTTGGAAAAGTTTGGTGCCTTTGAAATGTGGTATATAGATTGATAAAAACAATTCAATATAGGAAAGATAAGAAAATATTACATATTTTTATAAGAATGAATCAAACATAAAGAAAGTTAAAAAAATTCTAACACCAGAAAATGATAGATATATTTCAAATTTATTCACAACTTGATTGCTACATGCTTAATTTTCAATTTCATTAGAAATTTCGATAACTCTTGATTGTCTGCCACAAATCAATGGAATGGATGCAGCAAGTGGAATCTACGTCATATTATTCTTCCGATTTCAACTCCAAAATATTAGGTTATCATCCTTTTAACTATTATTTTTGAAAAATTATTACATCTTCTGATATAATTTTTCAAGACATCATTTGAAGATTTGAGCAGTCATGTATATTATAGCTCTAATAATGTTTGACTACGCCATTACACAGTTTGCAGCTTGCAGTCAACTCGTCCAACTCAATTTCAACTCATCAACCTGTTTTATGAATAAATGAATATTAATCTCTTGCAATCTAGCAAAACCAGAAATAAAATTATGGGCTGCTTCACTTCACGCGACGATTGATGTGATTCTCTTGATCTACATATGCATCTCACCTCAAAAGATATTTTCGTTCTATCGGCTATTCCGAGAGTCATATAGTGACAAAAATCACTTGAGGAGAGATTTCGAGTAACTCAAAAAACTCAGTGAATTCAGAAGCAAATGGTAAAAAGTGACATTTTGAAGACAATGTAGGAAAAATTTGACAACAATTGGATTAGAAAAGGTAAATAATTTCGAGTTGATTTAATTTTTAAAATTTGACAAAGTACTTTCAATTGCTCTACAAAAGTGTATTCAACAAAATGTAACTTAGGTAGGCTCTTAAGAAGATTCGGAATGCATGTTGTATTACCTACATCTATCAGATAATTTTTAAAATTGAAGAAAAAAGTCACTAACGACAGAAAAAGATACCTGCCACAGGAGGAGGGCCAAATGCTTTGCCATGGTTTCACGCTGTGGAAGAGTTAATCCTAGAACTACAAACCTATTTTTTTTAACTGTAAACTACAAACCGGGGTAAATATTTACCCCACGGGTTTTTCGCTCGTAAAATTATTATGGAAGCAGTAATGTGACTAATAAGTACATATTTTTTTCCGTTTTTTTCAAGCTACAGGGAATAGTAGAAAGCAAATTTGATTTTATGAAGGTTTAGCTGGTGAAAAATTCATTTGCATAGCTTAAAGTGCTGGAAAACGGTTAAAACGTCATTTAACACACCAAAATTTATAAAAAACTTTCTTAACAACCGATTTTGAAATTTCCAACGGTATTTGAAAGAAAATACATAAGGCTTTCAGAAAAAAATTCCATCACGATGTTTTGCCAAAAAATTCTATTTATTCAGAACTTTGAAACTTATAAAAAATTGGGAATCTGATCGATGGAAAAGTCAAATAAAAATATTGGTTATCAAAAATTTACTTCGGTTTCTGTCATGCAAAATACAAAAAAAAAAGAGAAATTTGATACATATAAAAAAAGGAAATTGAAAGTAAAGTTACTATTATATAATATATAAAATATAATACAATCCGCTTCATATTTATAACCCACCTGACAATTTTCAATTATTTTGGACTGAAATAATTGTTCACCCCAAACACTGGTAAACTGATTGAAAATCTGTGTAGAATTACATTTCTGAGAAACATTTCCCGTTAGGGCTATTTTTTACTGCAGTCCCGGAAAATTCGGTATTTTTTGCCGTTTCATATTTATAACCCAGATAAAGTTTCCAACAAAATAAAATGTTTATTAAAATTAATTTCAAAACTAACAAAAGCTTAGTAGTTAATTGAATCTCCTTTTGATTTTATCAAATCAAAAATCCATTTTTGCATGGAATTGATCAATTTTTGTAATAATGCAGGTTCGATTTTCCGCCATTCATCAAGAACCGCCGCTTTGAATTCCGCCAGTGATTCATATAGCCGATTTTTAGCATATACCCGTCGGACAAGAATCCCCCAAATGTTTTCAATGGGGTTCAGGTCAGGCGAACACGCGGCCAATCCATTACCTTAATGGAATTTGTTTCCATCCATCTCATTGTTTCACGACTGGAATGAGTCTCGGCATTATCTTGCTGTAAAGTCCAGTTTTATTTAAGATGTGCTGCCAGGAATGACAGTAAACTGCCCTCAAGTACTTGTATGTAGTCTCTACTCCTCATACGCGATGAAGTAAATTTTACGTCCAAGCATCCGGATGCAGAAAATGCATCCCACAACATCATGGAACCGCCACCAAAATTTCGCTTCGAGAAATACCGGTGTTCCTTTCTCAAATCGCGCCAGTAAGAATTTAATCCATCAGGCCCATCTAAATTCCATTTTTTTCATCTGAAATAATAATCTGGAAATAAAATTTTTGGAATTAAACAAAGGGGAATAAAAAAACCAGTATTTCTTACAGATGACCAATTTGTAGCCATATTTTTTTCTACGAATTCTAACCGAGCTTTCTTATGGCGATCTAATAGTCGTCGAGCACTCTTCATTTTAACTCTTCTGATCTTATTATCACGTTGTAGCGTTCTCCAAATCGGTGTTTTTGACACCTTTGTTTGTACAAGAGTTGCCATTTTATTACAGCTTATTGTTGAATTACTGGCTGAACGTATAATCTTCGTCTCCTCCCGCAGAGAAAGTTTCCTTTCTCTTCCCGTTCGCTTTGTTTTCCCATATAATTCAGGTTTTTTTAAAAAGTTGTTAGTTACACGGCGACTGCGTGCAATTTTTCTTGAAATTTCACTGATGTTCAAACCAAATTCTTTGTACGCTAAGTTTTCACCCTTTTCAACTTCATTTAGTGACGTACCTCGAGGCATTTTAAATGATAAACTTATTACCACACACACTGGTGAACAGCTGTTGAAAGTATTGAATAACTCGACTAGTAATTCTGCTAATTACCATGTGGGTTATAAATATGAAACGCACAAAAATGACGAATTCCCAGAAATGCAGTAAAAAATAACGCCAATGAGAAGTCATTCTCAGAAAAATCATTGCACACAGTTTATCATTCTTTTCAGTATTAGATTTGTGTTGAACAACTATTTTACATGAAAATAATCGAAAATTTCTAGGTGGGCTATTAATATGAAACGCAGTGTATATAAAATATATTTATATATTACATAATATATATATTTTTAAACTTTAAAGTTAAGTATCGGATTCCGACAAAACTTTCACCAGTTCATCGACGCTTTTCAAGTTGTATTTTTTCGCCATCATCTGTATCTGTAAATAAAATACACATCAATGTTTTTGCTACTCTCAGTGTATGGATACTGAAAATATGAAAATAATCGCCGCAAATTATTAATCCAATGTTTTATTGTAAAATAACTTTATAATACGTGAATTGAATTTATTTTAGCACAAAAGGGAGAAATAACTTACCTACACAAAATACTAACGGGAACTATAAAACGGGGTAGATATCAACCCCACACAAGCTTTACGTCTTCACTCCGCCAAAGTAAACAAGATACTGATGGGCCTCACGATCTCGCGCTATTGTTAGAAACTTAAATTAAATTATGGTATAGTTCTTCAGTCGATGGTCGTCACTTATGGACTTAGAAACATAGTTCAATGTTTGTCTGGGGTAGATATCTACCCGGTTTGTAGCTTTAGGGTTAATACCAAAATTATTGCCTCTAGATAAAGTAGTACCGAGCTCAGAGAAAGTGTTTGGTATACCAGAGCAACAAATCAGGTATTGAGTCCTGTCGTCTTATTTGGCTAGTTCTATCACGCGCCTGGTCCCTTATGGCACCACTTCTAAAAAAATCCAAAAAAGCCCAGCGAATACATAGAACTGCTTCGAATATTTAGCTATTTTTTTTCAATTTTAAAAATATTTTCAATCTTGTGTAAGAAATTTTAGTAAATACCTTCCTTTTATATTACGTATTATAATTCTTTCTTATTCTTTATATTGATTATTCTTTCAACGCTCTGGAAATTTTCTGTTTCATTCAATTTTTTCGACTTCCCTTTGAGCTATGATTGAATTTCAGCAGTTAGTTATCAGGCGTTGCCATTCAGATATAAATTCATAGTCACCTCACCCAGAGCCACCTCTGAAGATGCTCAGAATACCGGTTTCTTATTAACGTGACTCTGCGAATGACGAGAAATATTAGATGAAAAAACTCTCACAATAGGGTCCAGTATATTTTCTGATGCATATGGAAAATATTGTCCCAGCAATTGCTGGTCGTTTAAATTTTCCTGGGTTTAATAGACAAACTTGAATGAGTGAATTCACATGAACGAAGCCTAACATGCTTTTGGTTACTTGCAAAGATTTAATTTATGTTCGTTTAATTTATAACCTCTTTTTTATTGATCAATTCAAGCCAAATAATGATTCGAAATTCTTTTTCAAGTTGACTGTAACTTTTCGAGGCCAATTTAAAGGTGGAGGAAGGTGTTTTGTGATGGCATTTGTCATCAGTTTTGTGAGCGTATAGGTAATCTTATGAAATATTTGAAATTCGACTGCAACACAAATTTGTTAAATTTTCTCTGGATTTTCATGAGTGTTAAATTTTCTCTGGATTTTCATGAGTCTGGATTTTCATGAGTCTGGATTTTCATGAGTTACAAATCACATATGAAAAGTGTGAAAATATGAAATATATGCGAGGAGAATCTGAGGTGATGGGCAATCAGTACTTCAGGACCAGGAACATTATTTGGAGTCGTAAGTAAGCAAAAGGAATTGGATTGGCCTTGAAAGAGTAGACTCACGTATGGCATTTGTATAATTTTAAGGCATTTTGAGGCAAAGTGAAAAGCATTCTCTTATAATGATTACAGTTTATTGTACTTCAATAAAAGGTTTAACAATAATAATATATTCCTGCCAACTCGACTGCGTGGAAATGACCCAAGATGATGGCTGTATAGAGTTCGAAATGGTATTGGCTGTACTTTTTCAGTATGTAGTTTTCCTTCAGGTTCCCCACCAGCTTGTTTGTTTCTCGCGTACAAACTTGCGTTGTCTAGGAAACCAAAACATTTTCTGTAGTTTCTGTAATATTTTCGCCGCTCCAAAGTGTCCTATTTCATCGTGAAACGCACGTAGGATCTTCAATCTAACAGTTATACGGACCACAAATCTTAGGTTCGGTCCTAGACCTAGATCCTAGTCATATTCCGTTTTAATTTGGCGTTCTTGTTCCAAATGCTGCTTCTCTTATAACGCTCCGATTGTTTCCTTCATCTTTGGGACCTGCATTTCCATCGCTGCCATCCAGTCTTCTGTCGATATCTAAGCCCTCAGTACCCTTTCTGCTACGGATTCAACACTACCCTCTGAGCCAATTGGAGCACAGCTTAAAGTGTAGACTTGCTGCATCTTCTCGTTGGCCCTGTGTGAGACGCTGAAGTCATATTCTTGAAGTCGTAGCCACCATCGAGCTATACAAAGAAGAAGCTGCTTGCGTAGTTTCATCGTCGAAATAGCTGCACAATCTTTAACTATATGAAACGGTTTCTCAATCAGATATAATTTAAATCGTTCAACAGTCTCAATTAATGTCAAGACTTCCAGCTCCTGACTGTGGCATCGTGTTTCGCAATTGAATGCGAAAATTCGCAGTGGACTGCGAAGATTTCGCACTGGACTGCGAAAATTTCCCACTGCACTGCGAAAATTTTGCACTGCACTGCGAAAATATCGAACTGGACTGCGAAAATTTCAGAATGGAATGCAAAAATTTTGCAATGGACTGCGAAAATTTCGCACTGAACTGCGAAAATTTCGCAATGGACTGCGAAAATTTCGCAATGGAATGCGAAAATTTCGCAATGGACTGCGAAAACGTCGCAGTGGACTGCAAAAATTTCGCAATTGAATGCGAAAATTTCGCAGTGGACTGCAAAGATTTCGCAATGGAATGCGAATATTTCGCAATGGACTGCGGAAATTTCGCAATGGCATGCGAACATTTCGCCAGGGACTGTGAAAATTTCGCACTGAAATGCGAAATTTACGCAGTCCAGTGCGAAATTTTCGCAGTCCATTGCGAAATTTTTGCAGTCTATTGCGACATTTTCGCATTCCATTGCTAAAATTTCGTAGTCCATTGCGAAATTTTCGCAGTCCAGTGCGAAATTTTTGCAGTCCGTTTCGAAATTTTTGTAGTCTATTACGAAATTTTCGCAGTCCAGTGCGAAATTTTTGCAGTCCAATGCAAAATTTTCGCATTCCATTGCAAAATTTGCGCATTCAGAGAGAAATTTTCGCTTTCCAGCGCGAAATTTTCGCATATCATTGCGAAATTTTCGCATTCCAGTGCAAAATTGTCGCTATTTAGAGCAAAATTTTCGCTCCTGTGCGAAACTTTCGCTTTCCAGATCGAAATTTTTGCTTTTTAGAGCGGGATTTTCGCTTTCCATTGCGAAAATTTTCGCATTTCAGTGCGAAATTTTCGCAGTCCAATGCGAAATTGTCGTATGCCAGAGCGAAATTTCTATGTCGATAATGCATTTTCAAATTGTGCGGAGTACAAATCTTCTCTCCAACTGTGCCGATATTTGAATGAACTTCAATCAACAGAATTATTATACATCAATTAAATCATATGTTTTCAATTTGCGCAAAATCGGCAATTATTCCATTGGCTTTGACCTATATGCATACGCACATAGATATCTCTTTAAAGCATCATTTCTCAATGCATATTTACATCTATTACCTTATCGGGCTGGATAAATCCACATCCTTATATCAACTTTATTAATTTTTTCGCTCATGATCAATTTCCTTTCGGTGCTTATTTCTGTGTCAATAAAGCATTTTCATAATGTGCGGTGCTAATAATAAAATACAGATCTTGTTTCCAACTGTTCCGACATTTTTAAAATGCAGCTCACCAAGAACCGCAATCAACAGAATTACTATATATCAATCACATCATAGTTTCTCAGTACATATTTGTATCTATTACCTGATCGGGCTGGATGAATCTGCAACCCAACATCGCACGTTTATACAACTAGCATCGTACCCATAAGAACACTCTAAATTGTTCGTTGTCGTGAGTGGATTTAATATCTTCTCCGAAAATATAAGCTATTGAGTTTTTCATCATTGTGCTTTGTACAACAGATTTTTCCTTACGGGTTTCTAGGACATTTAAAAACACAGACCAACCATTCAAACCTGATCATCAAAATCGAAATATCGCTCCATTAACACCCCAAACGCCCTCCTTGAACATGCCCAATTTTACATTGGCTTAAAGGCAAATCACTCACAGTTGTCACCAACGCGAGAATGGGATAGTGAGCGACATGCACAATGGATTACCTTGTTTTCATTGTTTCATGCTCAGAAATCATTGCTCACAAATACACGAGTGATGGCTTTGTAAGTGAAGTCAAAAGGAATTAGCCATGCAAGTCATAGCTGCAAGTCATAACTTTTAAAGTGCATATCAAGTTTTATTTATAATTACGTAAGAATTGTGCTACCTGGTGACGCATATTTTAATTTAGACTATCATTTTCTAATGTTAAATGCTTATTTTTAAGTTAGTTTAAAGTTAATTTTTGTTACACAAAAATCGATAAAATCGATTTCGTAAAATTTGTGCTGGAAGTATGATATCAAAATTTAAAAACAACCGATATGACAAACTAGCAAGTTTGCACCACTTTTCAAATTTTTTGCTAGTCATGTTATTTAGAATCAATTAAAAGGCTTCGTATTTTGACGATAACAGCCAACACTTCTTATGACCTGCATACTTCCATTGAATTTCTGGCATTTGGAATTAAAAAGTGTCACGTTACGACAACAATGCCTTTTTTATGCCACCTTTTTATGTTGCCTTTAAACATTAACTGAAATTCGTTTAATACAAGTGAACGAAAATTCAAGGATGAATAACCAGTTCTGCAATTTCTACGACTAACATCGATACAGTCACATTTGAACAGAGGGTGAGGGCGTGAGTTTTTGACTTATTTGACTTACTCATTTAAAACATGCTTTCACGAGTTTTTCATTACTCAATACTAAATATTCTCAGTAACTACATTAATTCAAGCGCTTTTATTTTCAGTGTTTGCTATCTATCATTTTCAACTTCTTGATTAACGTCAAAAGATTTCTAGCCACTTTGTGCTTATCTAAATTTTCAACTCAAATGACTCTTGAGCACATTACCTATTCGCACACATAAGTATGCACATTTTTATGCATGCATGATACATATCTATCCGCTTAAGCAAACTGTTGTGAATGAAACTTTAACATCTAAACTCTAAGATACTTTTCCACTCTCTTTTCTACTTCATGAATAATTCAATTAGAAGGATTTTCGGAAACAGGCTAAAGTATTTCAGGCTACTTTTAGGACGCCATAAATTATTCAACGAATTTTTAACTGCCAGCCAGTCGCTTATGTACGCTTGGGACCTGGGGCGTAAACTAGGAAGTATTGCTCGTGGAATAATAGAAAAATCAAAATAGATGACTTGTTGGAAGATAAGAAATTTTACGAAAAATGAATGCTATTTGTACAACATAATCTCTTAAAGCAAACCAGTCTACAATTTTTTTACAGTTTCAAACTTTTAAAGTCGATTTTTGGAGTTTAAGGTTATATACATACATGTATCGCGAAAAACAAAGATTTTGTCCTCTAGATATAACTAAGCATCAAACTGATAGATGATTCTATTAGCTAGTAAAAAATATAAAATATATAGCCAATTCTATTATTTTTAATCTGTGAATCCAACTCGCAGCTGTTTGAGTCACAGGCAAAATACTTCGAAGTTCAAAATGGTTACCAGTTACATACATATTATTTCCGCACTACTGTGCGAACAAAGTTAAAAATTCTCGGGAAAAGTAGTTCAAAAAAGTTTCAGAAGACGAGACGACGAGAATTCATTCGAAGAACTTATAAGATATGTTTTATGAATCGGTCAAACTGTGAATAACGCTTTCTTGAATATTAAATACTTTCGGATTTCTTGAATATTGAATAATGCCATAAATGTCTAACTTATGAACGATTCGCTTCAAATTATTTATTACTTAGCATTATTTTACAATGCAGGTATACTTTATTCCCTTTTTTGAATTCAAATATAATTTTGAGAGCCATTATCATAAAAATTTTAAACAAACTGATTATTTTCATTTATCTACATCATTAATGGATGGTTCGAGGGAAATGCCAGAGCCTGAGATGCAGACATTAGCTCAAATTATGAGTTTCATTCGGAGGTGGAAATACATATACTAAATGATTTTGTGCTCAGCTTGGTGTGTTTTAATGCGTGTAACGAATAGTTTTTAAACTGCAACGAATAGTTTTTCTAAAATCAATCGTTTTCCTAAAATGAACCATTTTTCTGAAACGAATCGCTTTTCTAAAACGAACAATTTTTCCCAAAGGAATAGTTTTTGTAAAACCAATCATTATTCTAAAACGAACTGTTTTGCTGCAACGAATAGTTTTTCTAAAACCAACTGTTTTTCTACAACGAATAGTTTTTTTTTTAAAGCCAATCGTTTTTCTAAAACGGACTGTTTTTCTACAACAAATAGTATTTTTAAAACCAATCGTTTTTCTATAACGGATAGTTTTTCTAAAACCAATTGTTTTTCTAAAACGGACCATTTTTCTAAAACGAACTGTTATTCTAAAACAATTTTTTATAAAACCAATCGTTTTTTGTTTTTATAAAACGAATCGTTTTTATTAAACGAGTTTCTTACAACGAACTGTTCGGCTGTAAAAAAAACTATTTATTTGCAGAAAACAGAATTTCAGATGCAAACTATGTATGTATGTATGTATGCATATATAATTCGTGGTTGTTAGACTTATTAGGTGCGTGTTTGTGACGAACTGAATAGAGTAGGTAGCATTGAAAACAGCAACAATTGCTGTTGTTTTGAATGCTGCATACCAGAACCAGCTCTCGATGGCATACGACCATGATTCTTTACGACCATGTGTAATAATATGGCTGATCAAGTAGATAATATATTGGAAAATTGGGACAATACAAGTATCAATTCAGATTGGAAGCGCTTAGTTCTAGCAATGAATTTTAACGATACAATGGTGGAAAACAAAATACATAAAATATACAGTCTGTCAAGAATGAGTTTACACATAGGAAAAAAATTCAGTTTTTCATCTTTCTAATTATAAAATACGACTTTTTATTTATGTAAATGAATGTTTTTTTCTTAATTATAGTTATTTACATTATTTCCAACCGATATATACAAAAAAAAGTACAACTTTAATGCAAAACAAGAACGAAAAGACCAACGAAAACAATTATTGCAATTCTTGAAGTGTCAAGAAACTCTTTACACAAATTATTATTGTATTTAATATTTACATAATTACAGGATATTTAATATTATTTGGTATATTTAACATTTGGTGTGGCCACCTTTGGCATCCACCACACATCGCAACCGATTTTTCATTGAATGAACCAACTTTTGCAGGTCATACGTGGTTGGTATTTTTTGCCAATCTTCGAGAATCGCAATTTTTAAGGCAGTTCGGTTTTTGGGTTGCATTTTAGCGACTTGTTGTTTTAAGTAAGCCCATAAATTCTCGATGGGATTTAAGTCTGGACTCTTGGCTGGCGTATCCATCACTTTTCCGCAGTTGTATAAGGGCCACATTCGCACCATGTTCGCCTTATGTTTGGGATCGTTGTCCTGGTAAAGCTTAAAATTCGGTTTGCTGTTATGCATAAACCCGAATTTCTGCGCACTGCTTGCCAAATATGTTTTAAGGATGTGCAAATATGGTTGGGCGTCCATGGTTGACTCGATGAATGCCAAGTCTCCTACTCCTCTGCTTGAGAAGCACCCCAAATCATAACGGACAACTTACCAAATTTTACAGCCGGAATGATATTTCGATTTTCCAACGATGTTAAAGCCTTGCGCCACACTCTAGCCGGTCCATCATTTTAGTACAACATCATTTTCGTCTCATCGCAGAATATGATGTCGTCCCAGAAGTCAACGGGTTGAAAAAGGTGCATCATAGCGAAAGAAAAACGCTTTTCGATGTTTAGTGCAGAAAACAGTGGTTTCTTTCGTGCAGCTCTTGATGAGAACTTATTTCGTAGGATGGCCTTTCGTACTGTTTCATGGGAAACAGCAGCATCACACTCTTCCTTGAATTCCCTAGCAAGTGTTCTGGTTGAAATCCAGGGGTTTTTATCAAGCTTCCTTTTCATAAGGCGCTCTATACGTTTAGATATTTTTGGTTTTGAGCCACCTCCACACTTTGGCTCCAATCTATTCTCATTTTCAGCACGATTTATAACGTTATAGACTGCCATTCGTGCTACACGAAACATTTCAGACAGTTCCTGTGCGCTTTTACCTAATTGGTGATTATAGTATATCATCTGAACTAGCTCAAAGGATAATCTTTTGCCTGGCATTTTAAAACACAATATCTCACTTATTTATGCGTATTAGCCAAAAATTAATCACACACTAATGATCAAATTTATAGAGCTTTACAATACAGACCAAAAATTATGGTAAATTTACCGTATCGTTGCAGTAATGCAAAAAATAAACTTTTGTGTAAAGAGTTTCTTGACACTTCAAGAATTGTAATAATTGTTTTCGTTGTTCTTTTCGTTCTTTTTTTGCATTCAAGTTGTACTTTTTTTGTATATATCGGTTGGAAAGAATGCAAATAACAATAATTAAGAAAAAAAAAATTATTTACATAAACAAAAAGTAGTATATTATAATTAGAAAGATGAAAAATTGAATTTTTTCCCTATGTGTAAACTCATTCTTGACAGACTGTATATAAGAAAGACATAATATGTAAAAATTCATTGTACTGAGTAAATTGAAGATTATTCAAACTATGAACAATGTTTCATTTTCAATATTTATTTTGTCGCACAGCATAACATTTTTTCTTTTCGTTAACAATTTTTTTAAATATTTTTAAAAAGCAGTTGTTATTTTTTAAAAAAAAAACAGTTTTTTTTTTTGAAAACAACAGAAACGCTAATCACTAGATACAACCTGATGCAAACTTGTAGTTTTCATTGCGCCTCGCACTGTGAAACTTGTTAGCGCTTCTTTTGTTTTTTTTTTAAATTTCAAAATAAAATATTGCAGCTTATCAGCCTACATTATCATTTAGTTCTAATTATGTACACAAAAAAATCACAAGAATTTGTTTAAAAAAATTATTTAAGAATATGACTACGTTTCATTTAAAGCACTAATGTTTACTCTAGTAGCCAAAGAAAATTAAAAGATCTATGGAGATTTTTTTACTTTCAGTAGTTTATTCTATTTTAAAACAGGTTTTCGGAATGCATCGCACTCTAAAAAAATAACATGGAACAAAATCTACTAAATTTTATTACTAGAATATTATATTTTCACTGATATATGTATGTACATTGGCACCAAATAAGATAGCATTTCAACACACTTTACATTCACGGACTTGATTGCCATAACAACGGACAATCCAATACCGCATATTGTAACCATATGCATTAATTCGCTTCAGAGCAGGCAATGAACATGGCCATTGCTGTAAACAGACATTTTCCTCTAACTAACCTAGTCCCACTACAGATTAACAACTTATTTTATCAAACAGACACTGTGCTCCATACACATACTACACACATATATATGGATACACATTCTTCGATATTACAATATCTATCTTTTCTATGCCAACTTGACAACTCTAGATTTGCTTCTGGACTAATTGATGAGAGTCCATTATTATGAGGTCTTCGTTATAATTACGAGGCAGTGGTAGGAGGGCTAAGCAAATATTATGTGTGCGATTGATGGAAATTTAATTAAGTTAAATGTATCATATTCTAATTTGAAAACGTCAAAGACATCATATTGACCAGAGATTAAAATAAGTGAAAGATTTTTGATAGCCTGACTAATTTCGCAATGGACTGCGAACATTTTGCGATGGAATGCAAAAATTTCGCTAACTGGTGCAAAACCTGTGCGAAACTGGATCGAAACCGGAGCGAAATTGGAGTGAAACGAGCGAAATTGAAGCGAAACTGGACCGAAACTGGAGCGAAACTGGAACGAAACTGGAGCGAAACTGGATCGAAACTGGACCGAAACTGGACCGAAACTGGAGCGAGACTGGAGCTAAATTTTTGGCTCTAGTTTCACACCAGTTAGCGAAACGTTCGCATTCCATTGCGAAATATTCGCAGTCCATTGCGAAATTTTTGCGTTCCATTGCGAAATTTTCACTTTGCAGATTGTCATGCACTAGGCTTGTAGTTATTGGATGACGTTGAAAGTGGCTTTAAAATAAAGAATTAAAAAATTCTAGCGCATCAGAGCCGCTAGAAAACTAACATTCGAAGAAATTATCTTTGAGGGACTTACAAATGTGTGAAGACGTAATACACTTCTTTGTAGTATCATATCAACCATTTCTTACGCAAAGGAACAAATATCATTTTCTGACAGCATTTCCTATAACACAAATGATGAAAATGTTCAGTGTTGGCAACATTTGTCCAACACAGCAGCAATAAGTCTACTATAACTTGCTCGTGCTTAACCAACTTCTCCTTTAAATTTCGTTTTGATTCAAGGATATCATCGAAAGTATCAGCAATTAAACTATGTCTGGGGCTGCCATCCGAAAAATTTCCAAAACTTGCGTATTTTATTGTAGATGCTTTGCTTATGAATACAAAATGGAAGCATCTGCTGGTGCAATATTTACGAAATAGTCTGGTGCTGGCAATCACGCGTTAGCACTATAGCTGCTTCACGTTCAGTTAAATGCACCCTGTGAATTTCGTTTCGATTGAATGGCTGCGCTGGAAGTTATAGGAGTGAAAAGATTTTTATGGTAACCATTCTCAAAACTTTTCAAATTTTTGAAACCTAAATATTTGTTGTTAACTGTCATTGCAGAATCATTCCCATTTGGAAATTTTATGATTACAAAATTCATCACAGCTGGCAAACCCTGTCACGATTTTTCAACGAAATTCCTACAGAATTAGAGATGCAGCAAGATTCAGTTATCGCATGAGTTCCGTCTGGATTTCGTTACTGCATCGGAAGCTCTAGGGAAAAAACCTTTATATTCCTGAGCAAATTTACAATATGTAGAAGACAAAAATTGCCATAGCTGGCAAC
Organism: Nemotelus nigrinus; assembly: GCA_947369275.1. NCBI lineage: Eukaryota > Metazoa > Arthropoda > Insecta > Diptera > Stratiomyidae > Nemotelus > Nemotelus nigrinus. The sequence continues at coordinate 82,146,969 of OX376373.1, forward strand.
CTTATATCAATTCTATCAGATTCTATGAGATCTATCTTAAAAAAAGGTTCATCCACTGCGTGAATTTTATTAAAATCTGGTGGTTAAATCGAAAGCTATTGGTTAAAAACCAGTTTTTGTCTTGATGACTTTTCAAAGTGGCACCACTACCACAGTATTGCCTGTATTTTGAAATCACTTCTATCATATTAGGTTCTAGTTTATTCCAATATGTTCCGTAAATTTCATATTGATCGCATTATCCGATCGTCAGTTCTCGTGAGCAGAAGTTTTGAGTATATAGCAAGTATTTGAGCATAAAATAGAGGTAATTTGATCATGGGCTGCCGTTCTTGTTTACCGCGGAATTGTGAAAACTTTAATTTGACTTGGTGGACAAAAGGCAAAGTTTATCAATAATTTGAATTTATTTTCAAAAATCAAAAATTTTTGAGGAAGTACGATGATTTGAAGAACTTTTTTTCAGGAGCCTTCTGTAGCTACAGAGTTGTTTGCACAGTCTTCAAAGTTCACGTTTGTTAACTATGAATCCTTGCCTACTTTTAGGCAATCAGTGCCTACACAAGGTTCAAAATTTCCAATTCTTTATCATAAACAAGCTTAAAACATAATAAGTTTTCATTTCCAATACTTTTTTTAACAAAAATTTACACTGGTTAAACATATAGGAGTAGCCGAAAATTCACCAAAACGCCCGCCGCCGCCATAAGGTTAAAGATATCTGAGTTTAGCTCAATCGGATCGGCCACTCCAGAGATTGTCTCCCTTAATCATTTTCTTCCCAAATTAGTACAAATGCTGACTGCATGTCCGTGACGTTTACCTGTTGCTCACTGCAATTGGCTGATCTCATGCCTGCGACAGGTAAGCATTATATTTTTGTGTTATACATAACTTAAATGCTCTACCTTACGTATTCCTTATTACAACCAACCTGTTCCGAAGGTCATGTACGACTTTGATACAATGGCTATATCCAAAACTATAAAGCAGAAAGCTTTACAGGGTTGAAGCACCCTTCATTTAAGAATGAATTAGACTTTCCAGTTCTTTTCTTTGTTGAACAAAACAAGTTTTGTTTTACCAAAATCCACTGAAAGGCCTTACCTCAAGCACAAGCTATCAGTCAAGCCCAATGCAAGTTGCATATTAATGTAAGCCACATTCAGATCCGATTGACTGCTAGTGTGACCACGTCATCAGCATAAACCTACTCGAGCAGCCTTTCTTGTTGCAGTTCGTTTGCCAGAGAGTCAAACAATGTACTCTATAGGAGCAGTAAAAGAACACCCCCTTGAGGACATCGATCTATTACATCGGTTTTCAAGTAGCAGTTGGCTCTAGCTTTCAAAAAAATCTCTGCGCTAGCACGGTACATATCCATTTAACTAGGAGCTTGTGCGGGCTCATATAGCTCACTACATAGTATGTGATCAAAGGCGTCTTCAGTGTCCCTGAATACCCCCACCACATACTCAATATTATAGAAAAGGAAAAGGAGAGTACCTAAGATGGACCCCTGAGCGATTTCAGTTTTGGTCTTGAAGGGAATAAAATCTATACCGTATCCATTTGAAGTTTTGTTTGAATGAAATTTCGTTTAAATGACTTGGATCACTTAAATAATAAAAAATGGTGAGCTTATACTCAAGAGGAATGCGAGCTCTACCATAACCAAAACTAAAAAAATTTGTACAATTCATAATTGACGCAAAGTTTACATTGATACTTATCACGAAACTTTCTTGACACCCAGATATTGCTTTCACATTCGGGACTGCACCTTTAGAAAATATGGAGCATCAGCTTTAGTAGCAAGTATTGTCATCTTTGCACAAGAGAGCACAAACTACGACAAAAATCTAATTCCTGGTGGTTATTTTGGTGCACCTACTTTCTGGTGCGAGTCCAATCAATATAGTCATAACCAGTTTGACCGGAAAAGTCAGCTTATGGGCTACAGCTAAGTCGGTTGTAATCTTAGTCGACTTTCAACACATGAGCTTATACATTTTTACTAGGTCTACGTATTAAGCGTAAATTTTATCCAGACTTAGAGGATAAAGTAGTCGTGATTCATTCGGATCACCAGACTTGCTCATATTTTTTCAACATAAATTTTAACATAATTTAAAACCTTTCGTATTTCTGTATTATGTGCTCATGGACCAACTTAAACTTTGTAATTGTCTACATTTTTCCATAACCTTAAGAAAACGTGTGAAACAAAATTTCATATCACAACATTTCGAAATTTAGTTATGTTCAGTATTTTCCTGAATAAATATGGCTAGAATTTGCATTGTTTGACTAGATTTCTCTTATTTTTGCTTCTGATGCTGTGAAAATTCCTCTCAACTCAACTCAATGCTACCAAAGTTCCGTCTAATGTACAATACCTTTTATGTTCCGTGATCTCCCGTTGATTTCTATCATCTTCCCTTTCGTGAAAACTTTTTTTTTCGCAAATGATCTTGGACTCATCAGGAGAATTTGAGCTGCTGTAAATTGTTCCATGTACCAGTCTTAGCCTTAAGTTTTTAGAAAGTAGTCCCATGCTAATGTGTTATTTTTTGCGAGGAAAATTTTATCGGAAGTAGATTTAAACAAATTATAAATTTCTTCTGCAATCTGCAAAACTTTCAAAATACAAAAAATACTATTTAATGACTTATGAAAATTCAGCATGTTAACTACCTTAATGTCTTGATTACTTTACCTTTCAACCGTAACTTACTCAATGCATTTTCCGCCAACAATTTTTGTTTACATGCCGTCATATATGTATAGTTTCAGATTTTCATTCACTAAAAACTAAATAAGATCATATTCTAAGTATAATTAGAGAGATTCGAGTATAATTTAGAAGATCGTCAAACGCAGTTTTCATACTAAGTGTTTGTTTCATGCTGAAAGGTTGACCAAACAACGGTCCCACCATATTTTCTCCTTTTTTTTAATCTCACGTAAAACATGATGAGCGGTAACTTCTCAAAAAAAAAACGGTCTCCTATGACATTGCATCTGACTGATTATAGTCCAAAAATTAATTCAAAATTAAAATATTTAAAATACTTCAATAAAATACTTCAATAATTCAAAATGATTATGAATTTAATTTTCAACTTTAACGAACAAGTGATGCTTCATAAGAAGGTTGAATGTATTAGAAAATACATGTTCATGGAATATTATTTCTCAAAATTTTTAAATTTAAATAAATTTTAAATTTAAATGAAATTAATTTGGTGTGATTGCAGTCAAAATAATATGGCTCTTTTCTACCAAGCGAGTTACTTCTCTGTCTCTTTTACCGCTAACCTATTCCTAACTCCAAATAAGTCCTCGATCGCATTTCAAAAATGAGTATCCGTTTCGTTTCCAAAAATTAATAGTATTTCAATCTACAAAGTATTTTACCCCTTCTTCTGGCCTGCAGATTCAGGCCAAAAATGCATTTAGCAAATCCCTCGCAATGTATCAGATAGCAAATGTGCTGACAGCCTTTGCAAATTAGTTTCTCTTTCAAGATGCTCAGCGCAGATAAACAATTCAGCTTAAAATATCGTTTTACCCGCTCCAGCTCAGCTCAGTAACTCTGAAACTGTTCGTTGCTATGCTATCTGCGCTCAAACATTCATAGCTCACCCGCTTGCCATGAAGCGAATTCTGCCCTGATTCGCATAAACATTCTACCCACATTTTTGTCATTTTTGAGTTAACACCGGACTTGAAAACTACATATTCTATTACATCATTCTATAATTTTGAAAAACCTGTCTTCTGTGGTATTATGTTAAAATCATTATTGAAAAATGCACTCTCCATATATATCCAGTACAAATTAAAACACAAATCATTGAATGTCTCGAAAACGCTAAAATGTAGATAAAACGTTTATGCGAATCAGGACAGAATTGTACTAATGTCTGCCTTTCTGCAAGAGGCAGCTTAATTTATCATCAACACCTTCGTTTCCGTCGCTTAAATGGAAAGCGTTTGTTAGAAATTACTGAAATTAAATGCATGCTAGAGCCCGCGTTTAACCGCTATTTATACATGTCTGATCGTGTATACAAAAGTGCAGCGTCGTAGCAAGAAGACGGTGGCTGCTTCCTCAGATTCGGTCATTAATGTGCTACCATCGGAAATTATGTATCATTTCGTGCACCAGAGTACTGTTTAAGCAAAAAAGTCTAGCGCATCAGAGCCGCTAGAGAACTAATTTTCGAAGAAATCGTCTTTGAGTGACAAAAAAATGTGGAAAGACGTAATACACTTTTTTGTAGAATCATATCAACCATTCCTTATCCAAAGCAACAAATTTCAACTATAACACATATGATGAAAATTTTCAGTGCTGGCGACACTTTCCCAACGAACCAGCAATAAGTTACCCATAACAAGCTCATACTTAAATCAACTAATCCTTTGAGTTTCGTTCTCATCGGAGGATTTCATCGAAAACTTCAGCGGTTAAACGTATATATATACATATATGTATATAAATTGTTAATTAAATTGTTAATTAATTAAATGTATATATATATATATATATATATATATATATATATATATATATATATATATATATATATATATATATATATATATATATATATATATATATATATATATATGTATATATATATATATATATATATATATATATCATCAAAAAATTTCAGTGAGATAATCTCGGGAACGCGCCATCTGATTGAGCTGAAACTTTCAGGATACATTGGTGTATATGCAGAATAGGTCCAAATTTCACTAAATGTCAATTATTGTAAACGCTTTGGCGCCGGCGGCCATTTAAGTGATATTTTTCATATACCTATTATTCCGTACACAAATAAAAATGACACAAAAATAATAATGACGAAATAAATTTCGAACGTGTTATAAATGCGAATCGGATAACGTTTTGGAATTTTTCAAATTGCGATAACTTTTGACAGAGCTATTCAATCATTACGAAATTTACAGGACATATTGGTATTATTTAGTAAGCTTTTAATGAGCGTGCTGACAACCCTGTAGCTAGGGCAGGCATTGAAAGTGAAAACCTCCAAATCATCGTCTCTCTTGAAAAAATGCCGCTTCTTCAAAAAAAAAGCCACTCATATGAAAATTTAATGCTTTGTTTATATAGCCAAAGTAAAGAATTTGATATGGTACAACGGGCACGCCTGGTAACCTTTGCCCAATTTACCAATGTTTTTAGCATCAAAAACTTCTGTTCACGGAAACTTACGATCCGATAAGAAGAATTAATTGAAATTTACAGAAAATATTGGTCTTAAGTAGGAACAAGTCTGATAGAAGTGATTCTGAAGTGCGGGCGACTCTGTGCCAGTGGTGCCATCTTGAAAAATCACTAAAAAAGATAACTGTTTTTAGCCCTATAAATTCTGATTCAGTCGTTCGATTTTGGCGAAATTCACACAATAGTTGAGCTTTATTTTAAACCACGTTTGGTAGTCGGTTGGAGCCGCCAGCTATGATCATTTTTGTGCCTTAAATTTTGAAAATTCGTTAAGGAAAATAAAGCTCTTTGCCCTATACCTCCCAGTACAGTCATGTTATCATAACGAAATTCATTTGGCGAATTGATCTTATTGTAGGCAATATTCAATAGAAATTTTAGTTCAATAAAATGATAGAGTTGCCAGCTATGGTTGTTTTTGTATTTTTTGACAGAGCTTTAGTAAGCGGTTTTAGCATAGAATTTTCAAATCGTAGTGATCTTATAGTGAAAATAAACACCAAATATTAAGATCTAGAAAATTTGAAAACTTTTGCGAATGGTTACCCTAAATTTCTTTTCATCCCTGTAACTTCCAATGCAGTCATCGGATCAATACGAAATTCGCAGAGCTGGTTGACTTCATCGTAAGGCAGATGCGACATATTTTTGGCTTCGGTGCGAGTTAAGGGCTGCTAGCACTAGGCCTTTTTGTTATTTTCGTTCCAATAAATACTTGCATTAAGTATTTTCATCGCAAACATTTGCAATGAAAATAAGTAAACATTTTTTAAATTTTCTAACCTCTGGACATTTTTCGGATGGCAACCCCAAACACCTTTCTACCGCAGTAAGTTTTGATGAAGTCACCGAAATTAAAATTAGCTTAGATTCTATTATTACTAAGGATGTATTAGTTTTGAGTAGGAAAAGTAAGTAGTGGTAGAATACACACTCAAAATCTGCACAAATCATCTAGTGTTCTTCGAGCATTAGTGTTTCTAGCGGGTCTGATGCGCTAGGGTTTTTTTTATTTCTTTGCACCGTACAGCGCAGTGTGATTCAAAGCGACTGCATTTTATTTTCTCTGAAGCCTTGTACTAAGCTGCCAAGATTCACATAAACGTTCCATCTACATTTTAGTACTTTCGAGATATTCAATGATTTGTACTGGAGATATGGGCGGTTTTTCAATATTGATTTTAGCATACTTTCACAAAAGATAGGTTTTTCAAATTTTGTGGAATGATGTAATAGAGCATACAGTTTTTGAATCCATTGTTTATTCAAAAATGTAGACAGAACGTTTATGCGAATCAGAGCAGTTTACTACATAGTACTTGGAAGAACTATTTAATCAGTAGCGAAATATAATGCCGATATTGATACTAGAAAAATGTGAAACAGGAGCATTTATTTAGACCAAATCACTTTGAACTGAACAAACGAGTGATTTTGCAGACTGAAAAAGATAGGCCATTAAAAAGCAGCGAACTTTCACTTGACGTAATCCTATAGCACTTTCCCTCTCGCCATCAAATTAATGTACTGCACAGTTAATGACACGTTTTCCGACGAGACGAAATCAAACGCTCAGTTTATATGGAATTTTTCTGAAGAGTATGGTACTAGCCTCAGCAAAAAATTCTGTGTATTTTGAAAACAAAATCTTACACTTGTGTTTTTAATGACACTTTTCAAATTGTATTATTCGATTTGTCTTCTAATTGACTGTGCCGAAAAATTAATTGTGGTTGTTCGTGCTAATAAATGACTCAACCGATTGGATTCGCGATAAATGCGCTAAAAGAAATAGTTTACACAAATATTTGGTGCATGTCAGCAAAAGATTACGAAACCTTCATACACTACACATTGTTTTCTGTCTTATTGTAAAATTCAGGTGTTTCTATCACAAACGAAAAGCAAAAAATAAAGTACCAGAAATACATATGCCCACATAAAAATATATATTTTTTTAATTCTTGCGTTTGAAGTCATGAATTTCTGTTTACGGGGAAAATGGAAAAAACTTGTGGACACTTGGAAGCTGGAGAGTACTAAAGCAGCTATGAACAGAATAAATAACACGAAAATGTTGTCGAGAATTATGCATATGTAGGTGAGTGCTGTTTTGCTATGGTGAAGGTACTGTCATGGAAAGAAATCAGTTCATTTTCAAACCATGATCTGTTTCAAAATGATAAAAATTCACTGAATTATTGCAATTTTTGGACGCAAGAAACATTTTCTGAGAAAATTAATCGAAAAATTTGTGCTGAGATTAAGCACCATGCTAACTTACATTAATGATTATAGTGACTTTTCAGTGATCCGGTGATTTGTATCTATGAACAGTATTTTAAAAACGTGTTTTATAATTCAGTCATTATTTATTGTTTGACATAAGCGTCATCTATTTTGTCAAATAAATCAAATAGCACTTTATTTGAAAATTACTCTTGAATCTGTTTCAGATTATGGTAAAAAAACAATTTTAAAATTAAATTCCCACTACAATTGTATTTTTTTCTATTAATTTCAATGATTTTCAGCAAAAATTATCATTTTAGACCAATCTGTTCCAACCTGAAAAAACTAAAACGCAAGCAATGTGCAACTCCATTCAACTTCCGTATTTTTGTACGCCATATTATTCCGCCCTATTAAATTGGTTTCCTACAAACACCTTGAGAAAAGCAAGTCTTGCAGTTTGAGCAGGCTGGTTTTAACTCTATGTTCTCATAGAAAATAAATTCAAAGCTACGCCTCTAACATGTTAAACAAGGCCGAGAAAAATTTAGGGATTAAAATATCAGTCGAGAAAAGTAGACGAACAAGTGCAGGGAATGAGTGCAAAAGTGCAAGGTACCAAACTAGAAATATATATCTCATTCAGGATATGCGGGCCGAGGTCGGAAGGACACGAAAGCTTATTGTATTAGTCGTAAAACAATCCCTAACAGCCAGTCAGCCACTGGAGCTTTTATTTCTATTCTTAATATTGCAAACATCATCGCTGTTCGCAAATGTACCTCGTTTATGTCGGTTCTGAACGTCCTAGATAACAAGGAGAACAGTGAAAAAATTTACCAGAGTAACGGATAGGAAATCGAAGGTGGAACGAAAGTTAGTGAGCTTTAGTCCAAATGACAGGACCATACTATCTTGACAATATGCTTGAACTAGTAAATTGGAGTCGGAAATATTTCGACAAAAGCCAAGACTCTTTAAACCACTAAATCGATTCATCCGCTGCCCCTATTTCAATTGAAAATACCAAATCCTTGAGTCGACCATTAAAGTCTACTTGAAAGAGAAACACAGAAAGCTTTAGAAAATAAAAGGAGTCTTGATGCCGATGAATAAACAATCATGACGGATATTTTTGGTAGGTGACCTGACGTGCTGGCTGGATTTGGATGTTTGGTTGGATGTCAACGCGAGAAAAAATATCTCGGAATGGAATATACAACAAATCGGTCTCGTGGAATAGTGTACACTTGTAAAATCATTGCAATGATTGTAATAGAATGGGTTTATTTAAAAACTTTTGTTGGATTTGAGAACCATTGTTGTAGATATTGTCCAGATAAGGGCTTTGCAAATGTTTATGTACATGAAATAAGTTCATAAAAAATTATCTAGAAACAAATTTCGTTCCGTATAGAATTGAAAAACTTGAAATAATTGATCCAACCGTCACTTATATCACTGCTGTAAGCACGAATGACTCCAATCTAAGCTAAGACTCCAAACTAGCGGCAGTAGATAATTGAAAACAAACAAATTCAAACAAATATGTACATTTTTTCTTTCATTGGGGTAATTTCACGATACATATATACCAAAAATAACAAAACCTGCTGTGAATGTTGTCCAGTAACATTCTAGAATCTCAAATTTGTTTTTTAAAAGCATTTAAAAAGTTGTACAGCATCAAACTGTCTCATCATTTTGCTTTATTTTATTTCGTCTTCAATTTTTTTTTCTTTTTGCTACTTCATCCAACCGATCCGGAGACCGATGCACAATAAAAGCGATCGTTTCAGATTCATTATCAGATATTTTCAGCATTCCTGTTGCGGAACTATAGTTTGTTGTGGATAATGCTGTTTGTCGAACTAAGAAATACATTAAAGTTTCTGGGTGGCTAGAACTCGTAAAATTCAAATCATCAGCAATGAGTGGAGATCATTACAACTTTATGAACACCATCAAATCAATTCAAAAGTAAAATAATCCCACGACAAACCTTGTTGGATCTAGGGGTTGAAGCCGATAGAGAGCTGCGTCACAAAATAATCAATGAGAATACGAGTGTGGAGTAGTTCACAGCGAACATCGTAATCTACTGGACGCGTATTTGAGTGCCAAAATCATTGTCAAAAGGTAAATTCGATAAGTTTCAAGCTTCGCTGGAGCCTTGGATGTTGCATAGCCCACAACCAAAGTGAAGCGCCGTTAAGTCGATTGTTGCGAATATCTCAATGATAATCAACCGCTGAATTATGCTAATAATATTATAATAAACTTCGTAATTGTGAAAAAAACATCAGTGGATATTAATTATTTTTTTATTGCGAGTTTAAAGTTCAAAAATACTTACTGTGTTTGGCATAGTCCGTAAAACCTTATGGGCAGAAAACGGAAAAAGGATGAAACTCCTCAGGCATCAAACATAGACAAGCTGACAGGGGGCAAAAGAGCCATGGTGAAAGTTGCCCTCCTTGAAAAAAAAATCACGCGCTGCGGAGCGAAGTGAACTAGCTGCGCCGCCAGATGATTTATTTCCTTCAGCGACGGAGTACTTCTAATGCTTCAAGGCCACGATCGGAAGCAATAATGACCGTTAAGTACAACTCAAAGAATTAATTGCAGTAACACCAATCGACATCCGCAAAGACCGCCAGGATTTCAACCTGTTAGGTTGACGAAAGTAGAAAAACAGCGCGCCAACAAAGAACCAGGTAAAAATTTGTTCTCTTACAGCGGAGAAACAAAATTTGTCTTGCCCACTCAATCCACCCATGAAAACTCCTAACGTTTCTCTCATAGCAGCCAATAAGATGGGCATTCCCAAGCTTATCACTGAGTTTCACGCCCAAAGAATTATATTATATTGTGTGCCTCCCTGAAAGACCACAAAAAAGTTTTCGAACTTGTAAAAACCTCTTGTTGAAGTGTAACTTCCTACACTGCAACTGTAGAAAAACCAAAATCACTTGTCATGTGTAGCCTTTACAGGGGCGTTCATCCTGCGGACATACTCTCTGAGCTAGTGGTGCAGTATTTAATCTGAAAGTGAAGTTGGTATCGTACTTTCTCACCTGCAAAGACCGGAAACTGAGTAAATCAGAACCGGCTAAAGACTTTAGACTCCAGTCCTGGCGTTTCATTGCTCAGCTCGAGCCTTTCCAGGGGCTAGCTGCTGTATATAAAATACAGTCCATCCTCTGGCAGAAAGTGTCTTGGGAGGAAATATAGAACAAAAAGAGGCTGCAGAGCTATAACTGCCAAAATTTCGAACATGTTGCAGGCAAATGCACCGTTCTCCACCGATATGTAAAGTGCCTAGAAAGGCATTCACGTAGTGACTGCAAAACAATAAAAGCACGCGTCAGCTGTGGTCTAAATGATCATTCAGCCGACTATCATAAATATCCGGCAAATCCAAAAATGGCAGCCAGGATTCAACCTAAGAATATTCACCGTGATCAAATTTGCAACAAACGCCGGCAGTTTGTGACGCAAAGCGTCTCGAATTACGGACAAAGCAATATTTAAAAATACGTCCAAAATACTTCTTCTCCTGTTTCTGGTGCTCAACGAGCTCCAACCTCGCACGGGATCATCTCCAGTCAATGTAAGTCTTGGACTGATAAATAATCATACCAACCAAGCATGAACCAACTACTAGAGATCACGACAATGCGAGTTCAAAACTCGTCATGTTCTGCGCATATCCCGCCTGGTGCAGTTTACGTCACGTAGCAGAGAGCGGTATACCAAGAAAAATGTGGTGAAAAGAAAAACTACAGGCATCCCAAGATGCAAAATGACGGCATGGCGAGTTTCAAACTCGTCTTGTTTTGCGAATGTCCATATTCGTGGCTTTGATTTAATGTAGCGTCGTTCATGTTGAAGCATATGATATAGCGTATAGTGGCAAATTGGGAGAAATTTTGTGAAAAGTATGGTTTGTTTAAAATGTAGTATGTATGGTAATTTTAATGACGCCTTGAAACATGTGAGTACTGTATTTCCTTACAGCAATACGTGAATGAAAAATCTATCGATATTTTGCAGTTATAAATAATCCGTTAATGAATTATAAAATAAAGACGATTATTTTTTCAAGTTCATACTTTATTTAATTTTCGTTTTTTTGACTTATCATTTTGTTCAACGTGCGTATTCTAAAGTACATTCAAGTTTTGCTGAACTTTTAAAATATCATAACTAATTAATAAGTCTTTAGCCGAATGTAGCCAACCAAAAAACAATACCCTGATTCACCTACAAAACATGTCATTTTGGAATGGTTTGTGGGCGTGTTGGCGCAGTTTACGTCACTAAAGGGTGTTGCCATGCGCTTGACGTGATCTTGTCTTTTTGGCACATGCCAACCAAGTACTGGCAGCGGGAGCTGATACAGAAGGGATGGTTGACACTCTTAAACTGCTGACTACCCTTCTTAAGTAATTTGATTAAGTTGGCTACATTCAATAGCGCTTTGCTCATTTGCTCGCTTTGCAAAGAGCGTATACTCAACATCTTCTCGATGCATTGAAATCGGATCTCCTAATGGCAACAGAAACCAAAGACTCAGAATTCCAAAGGGTTAGCTTTAAAAGGTACATCGCTATCTTTGCCAAACAAAATCGTGGCTTTGCGCTCCTGGTTAGGAGTAGCCTAAACATGATACCCGTCACGGTTCCCAATCTTAAATACTACGGCATTACTGCCGCGATGATCTAAACATTCGATCAAAAGCGAGCATTGCATTTTGTAGTTTTGAAGTAGTTCGTCAAAGTCAAGTCTATTGCACGATTTTCGAGTCATAAACTCAATAACTTCTGAATACAAATGCTCGCTTATTGGTGGTGATCTGAACTTGAGACAACTCGAGATTCGGTGACGAACGGAAATGGCAAGATGTTTCTTGAATCGCTGATGTTAAGCAATGCAGTTGCTCCTAACTCACCAACCAGACCAAGTAGTAACTGAAAAATTTATTTTTTTCTCCTATCAGACGACCTGCTCACAGTACTGACCACTGTTAGAAGCATGAAAGTATGCCTGATCACTATGTAGTGAAGCTCTGACTTCAGTTTCGCTCATTTTTCAGCTTCATGAAAAGATACCCAAAGACAACTAGGTCTTTTAAAACTACCGATTGGGGCAAATTGAGCGCGATATATACGTTACGGTAGGAAATTTTATTGTTTTTGTAACGGAAAACCTAGCAAACCTTCAGGCTGATAGCCTTATAGACTCTTTTAATCAAATCATAAACGAATCACCCTTGACAAACATCAGAATCATGCGCTACCGCCGGAAATTGTTAAATGCATAAAAGCGAGACACGTTTGGTGCTGCAAATTAAAGTGGATTTTGCCAGACACGGGAGGGACTACCCATTCTACAAGTAACTACTCCCGAATATCAACTGTCTCATCAAAATTATTGCCGAAATGGTTGGTAAATTTTGCCGTGAGCACATTGTGCAATGGCTTGGTGACATTCAACCAGGTTTCGACATACTTAAGGAAATAAATTTAGTTTCTTTCTTTTAAATATTGCAACCAGGAGATGGTCGTGACGATTGGCAATGTTGTGATGTGCAGCCCTAGCCATCAGACTGAGTTGTTTGCATCGACATTCCAATCTCAGTAAAATGCTAATCCGCCTGACTGTTCTGCTTTAAACCCCCAAATAGTAATAGAGGAAGTCAATTGCTTCTTCAATACACACAAAATCCTTCGGATGTTTCGCAAGATGCAAATGACCAGTTTTACTTTGTAGTGGATACTTGGAACAGCTGCTGCGTGGTGTAAAAAGTGTGAAATCTTCTGGTCCTGACAGAATGTCTAATTCAAGAGAGTCTAGATTTAAGACCTAGGTTATGATTTAGGTATATTTTGACAAAGTTATTTGTAATGAAGTGTAAGTAAGATCTAATTCGTAGCGTAGTTTTAATTAGCTATTGCCATCATGTCCGCAGGTACTGTAAAGACAAGGTATGACGATTGACGATGAAAAATATGCGTATTAATATAAAACATTTTTTTTTTCAATTCAATGCGTGGTGTTATTCGTTCCGCGACACATGATAGCCGTGATATAGCTCAGGTACCTGTTCACAGCAACGCTAACTCAAAGCTCGGTTCTCGGTCCCGCGTCCTAACCTAGATTCGAACCAGGGACGTACAGACTACTCTACGCACTACAGTACACGAGCTTCAGTACAGGACAAAAGTCTATAATATTATTTCAAACTAAGAAGCAGTCATCACGAACATTTTATTAAAGCTATATCATACCTGAGGTCAACTTTTCAAATCAATATCATACCTGGGGTCAAACTAGGTCATCTAAGCATTCAGATTTATTTCATATATCATCTTTCATTTCCTACATCCATACAAAATCACACCGTTTTGATTTTGAATGTATCATTAAATTTTTCAATTTGTATAAGAATTTCACATTTTCCCCGAAACGCAAATGTTCAACATCATTGAGAAAAAAAACTCGATAAAATATGTTGAAATCGATTTGTATTTTCACCTGTGGTGCACTCACCAGGAAACCCTGGACCAAAATTTTCATTTTTATGGACATGATGCCCCCACCAACAGATGAGTACAATTTTTCAATATATAATTCAAAGTTGAAATTGATAAGCAACCATGAGGATTAAACAGATTCATGAGCAAGTCTATATCCAAATTTAGTGTTTGGAGTATTTGGGTACTTACCCAATCGACCGGCGAATTAACCTAACTAGGAAAGTAAAGTTGATGCCTATAAGTTGGTGCTCATTTTTGACTCATTCGTCCTACTTACCCTGATTTTCTTCGACCTTAATCTTATTTTAATTCGAATATTCAAAATAGTTTCCTTTTTTTTAAATTTTACTGGCACATAAAGTGTCTTCCGGAATTCAGCTCTGCAACTTATCATACAGGCATTTTAAAAACCATTTCGAAAAAAAATGTTTAATTTACATAAACAGTATGTGCTGCAGACGTGTCGTTGTGATCCACATCAGTACGCTTTCACATCAGTACGCTTTTAAAATGTCACGGTCGTCATGGTTCTCGATAGTAGCTTTCCCACACTTTACCACGTGAATTCAGGTGTGGATTTTACAGGCCTGAATGTGAAAATTCAACATTTGCCGATTTTTTGTAAATTATGAATATGACTAATAGTAATCGATATGCAGAACTGAATAGTTGCCATGTTTGTTGCTGGGCTATTCTGTTCGACATGCAAAACCAAGACTGAATATTAAGAATATGTTGAAACATCAAAAGTTTTTTGTCTCTTATCTTATAGTTGAACATTTTTCAAATTTCAAACAGGTAATTGCAATCACAGATGCATTTTGTTTTACCAGATGACTCAAAGCGTGTCCAATTCATAAACCAAATTGAAACTATGAAGCAAGTTTGGTGTTTGGTACAAAAATGAATAATTTTGAAATACTTTTTGTTGAGAGATCTATTAAAATTTAAGAATTTAGAAAACGTTAGTAAAAATTTTATAATATAAAAGTTATTGTATTTCTAAATTATTGTATTTCCTTCCCATACACTTTGAATCTTTGAACTGAATCTAGAAACTTAATCAGTTCTAGTATATAGACAACACGTAATAACTGTGCAAAATAAAACCGAAAGAAAATACTCTTAAATAATCCTCACTCATACATATCGACGAAGAACTACGAAGACGAGGTGAAAATAAGGAGACGAGATGAAAATAGAGTGAAAGAGCCTGAACTGAAACAACCTAGTGGAAACAAGTGTTCGTTTACACCAATAGGCATGCGGTTTATTCACAGAATTAAATATTTTAATCCTGAAAAAAAATTGGGAGAAAATACACATAAAAAACGACAGGAGCATTGACTAAGCATTGATGGAGAAACGTAAACTAAAGCCAAACTTGCTCAAAACTTAACTTCCTTAAGTAATTCACGGTACCTGTTATGCATTTTTACGCAACAGGTACCATGAATTAAGTAGGATAAATTTATTCTACTGCTATGCATTTTCGCGAAATATTTTAAATACAAGTGTAGCGGATCTCATTTTTGAAATAAAATCGCTACCAGCATCTTATCTGCATTTTCCGTAAATTGCTACATGACGCAAAACGCGATAAGCTGGTATGCGGACTTAGCGATATAATGTTACAACACAAATTTTTGAATGAAATGGGATTAAATTTTGATAAAGCCTGTGAAAAGGTTGAAAAATTGAACGGCAAACAGTTACATGAGAGTAATAATACCAAAAATGACCTTTGTAATTAGATAAGAAACAGGCTGTAGCGCACTGAAAGAAACAAGATCATTTATTAATCATGCAAACAGCATGATAGACTCAACCATGTTGGGCTTCAGTTTTAAAATATTTGCATATACACTATAACTATGTTTCGAAATAGAAACAAACTTTTAAATTTATTCACATTTTTATTTTTTGTCGCGAGTAAAGAAATTGTTTTCTGTTTGTAAGATAACTTTGGGCTTTTTGAAGTAATTAATTATGAAAGGAAACTATTTTTTTTTTTAATTTTATAATTTGTTAAAACACTTTTATTTAAACTTGAACTTTTTTTTATTTACTGATTCACTGACTCTCTGACCAATTGACTGAGTATATATATTTCTCAAGGTGGTACAAGACCTTATATATATTTTTCAAATTACGCATTTTAAACACTGGCATTTGTTTAATTTGAGATTTAATTCCCTTTGGTGGCAAATTCGCAGATGTTTTGAATTCGCGTATATTGTTTCTCAATGTAATCGTATTATTACCGAAGGATCGGACGATTGATGTTTACATAGATCGAGTTTTGTTTACGCGTTGGGCAAATAATATTTATACCTTGGGCCGGAATTGCACTCAGCGTTGTCTCCGTGGAGCTCGAGTGTATTTTAACTCTTTCCTCTTGGAAAATTTACGGCCCGTCTATCAGCAAGAAGTTTCCATTTTTACTAATGCTCGAAGAAGAACATTAGCATTAAGATCACTTTGATCAAAAACTCATATTTCTATATAGATATATGTATGTATATATGTATATATATATATATATATATATATATATATATATATATATATATATATATATATATATATATATATATATATATAATCCAAAAATTTCAGTGATAAAATATCAGGAACGTACCATCCGATTGAACTTAAATTTTTGGAGTTTATTGGAGTTAAAGCGAAAAAGTGTCAAATCTCACAAAAAATTAATAACCTTTGACCCTTTGGCGCCGGTGGCCATTTTAGTGATGTTTTAAATATACCTATTTTTCTGTCAACAAATAACTTTCCAAAAGATAAAGCTTATGAAATAAACTTTGAACGTGTTCCAAATGTGAAAATGATAAATTTTTTGAAATTTTTAATCCGATGTGTGCGCTAATTGTCTAAAATGAGATTGGGAAAATTTTAAAATATTTGAATTGCGATAACATTTGACCAGATTATCAGATGATTATAATTCTTACAGAACATATTGTTGTTACTAAGTTGTAGACTCATGTAGTTTTTTATGAACGTGCTGGCAACCCTGCAGCTACAGCAGATATTGAAAGTAAAAACCTTCAAACCATCGACTCTCCTGAATCATTTTCGTCTTTAACAGTGAAAACCAACTCATATAGAAATCTTATGCTTTTCTATGCAACCAAAAGAAAAGTTTTGAAATTTTGCATCGAACAAGAAAGGTATCTCTTCTCCAATTTACCTTAGTTAATATCTCTAACCTTTTGGCTGCGGCGGACTTTTTAGTGCATTTTCAGGTACCCTTATATTTCTATGCAGAGTACATTTTCGCTAAAAGTTAACAATGGAAATGAAAACTTATTATGTTTTGTGTTTGCTTGTGATAAAAAATGGAAATTTTGACCTTTGTGTTTGTGCTGAGTGCCTGAAAGTAGGCCAGGATTTTTTTCCAAGTTTCGATTTGGCATAACTTCTAACGAAAATTCTCGATCATCCTGAAATTTCCAGAGCGTATTTACACGCATGAGCTTTCCAGACTGTGTGGGCAGCTCTATAGCTACAGCAGGCTCCCGAAAAAACATCCTTCAAATCATCGACCTTCCTGAAATTTTTTTCATATTTGAGAATAATTTAAAGTTATTGATAAATTTTGACCTTTGCCCACCACGTCAAATTCAAATTTTCAAAATCCCGCGGTGCACAAGAACGCCAGCACATGATCGATTTCGCAGCACTCGAAATTTCTGTTCACGAGAACTGACGACCAGATAATGCGATCAATATTAAATTTACAGGACATGTTATTATTAGCTAGGACCAAGTCTGATAGACGTGATTTTGAAATATGGGCAACACTGTGGCAGTGGTGCTATTTGGAAAAATCGCCGATAAAAAAATTAATTTTCGGCCTATAGCTTGAGATTTGACCAACAGATTTTAACAAAATTCATGCAGTAGATGAACCTTACTTTAAGAAAGATTACGTAGAAAATTGGTTTAAAAATTAGGATAGGGTTGCCAGCTATGGCATTTTTTGTCTCCTAACTATTGCAAATTTACTCAAGAAACGAAAGCTGTATGTGGTGGTACTACAATCGGTTTCGGTTGAACTGCCTATTGCGGTATCTGTAATGCTTCTAGTTAGATTGTTTTATTCAGTTTTGAGTCTGGATAAAGCGTCAGACACAACATTAGTTCTTACAGGTTGGTGCAGCAGTTCACAATTGTACTCTTCGCTTCTTGCTTTCCATATTTTTAATTTAGAGTTCGTATTTTTTGAGCTCAAAGCGAATATAAAAGGCTGAGGGTCTGTTATTATTTTATTTTTTCTGTACTGTAAAGATAATTACAAAGATTATCTAATGCCCAAACAACTGTCAAAAACTCTTTTCCAGTAGTGGCATAATTCTCTTCTGTGCGATTAGGAGGTCGAGAGACATATGTTACCGGTATATCTTTACCAATTTCTCCTTGTCTCAGAGCTGCTCCAATTGCGTAATTTGAAAAATCTGTCGTGAGAATAAATAATTTTTTTAAATCAGGCAAACGTTAGATTTCAGCCGACATAAGCAGCTCTTTAAATTTGTTGTTAGGTCAAGCGTTGAAAAGAATTGGGATTTACCTAAGCTTGTAATGGTACCTGATATTTATTTATTTATTTATTTACATACATATTCAACAAAAAAAAATCCAATAACTGAAAACACAAATTGGAAACCCTTATCTCAACCACAATTGCTAATTGATTAAATCTACAATTTGGCAGACTGGGTTAAGATAAATTCCGATTCGTGACTAAATAATTTATGTTTCACATTGACTTTCTTCACTTTCGCACGCTATCTTTCACAACCATTACATTTTGCACTCTATCATTTTTCTTCACGACCGTTTAACTTTTTATCACTTCAGTTTCTTCAATAACGGCTGATTGATTTTCGGAATTTCCAATTTGTTACCGTTTCACGAATAAAACGTACCGCCAACCCTCCACCCCCGACTGGGGTGCTAGTGCCGTAGATTTGGGCGCCTCTGCTCGCGAAGAAAGGGGTGGGTTGAGCGCCACTCGCTTTAATTAACCCGAATCTACTAGGACTCCGTCACTCCAAAGCGAGAAATGAGTGACGAGTTTGCTCTTTTTTTACGTATACCTATCTCCTTCACCGACGGAATCACTTCACCAGATTAAAAGAAAATCGTTCTTCAATGTTCGTTAAACACTTTTACAGATTTTAATCCGAATTCAGAATATGAACTAAAAAAAGAAAAGTAACACTAATCTCGAACTTAACGTTATGCGGCCGCGAACTACTAAGATGGTAATCTTAACGTCATATCGGGCAAGCTTTACACTTCATAGCACTTAGCATACTGACAAATAAGATTAATAAACTTACTCTAGCAGTGCTAGTTCTAACAGTCAAATAATCGAACGCCTCCAAGGAACTGCATTCAAGTTTATACTCGTATTACCATGCTGTACAATTTTCACTAATAATTGTTAAATTAGCTGTTGCTCGACATTATGATCAAGCAAAAATTAATAAATTTTTGTTAAAAACTGTCAATTTACGTTTGTTGACCTATATATGAATTTCACAGTAATAGTCTGGATACCATAGCGTCATTGGTTCGTATTTCACTAATTTTTAATTTGTCGATATTCCCTTCTTTTCTTCGATAAAATTTGAGCCGAAAAAAAAAATAAAAACAAAAAAAAACCAACCAGAGCCAGCAGGCTAAAATAGTATAGCCGCTAGATTGTAAGTTTTCTTGTTAATTAAACTTTAAGTTAGGCTAAGAATGTACCGTTAATTTAAAATAAAATATTTTTAAATTCAATTCAAATTCCTTCTTATCTTATTCTCAGCTTCACATCGTCAACTCTCCATTTTAAGCTTCTTTTCTCCTGTAAAGAAAAATTCTGACATATTTAATTTATTCCGACAAGAGACCGTTTTATTCGTACCGTTCACGATTAATTGTATTCGGACGCACCATTTTATCAATTTGGACCATCGGAAATTCGAGAAAAAAATCGTTATGTAATCTTGCGTGGGCTATTATTTTTTTCTTAAATTTGCGATCTTACTATTTAGTTGTTTTCGTAACCAAATTAATCTAGAAAAAATTTCTTTGTCCTCCTGAGAAGTGTTGTGTTATTTTTTAAACGAAAGATCGCCTCTCAAAGACAGTGCGCGTTTTATACAAAGAAACACGACATCATCAGCCAATCAAAACATCCTTCCAGTGGCGAACGAAATTGAGACTAGGTAAGACAAAACGGAGATTATGAGATCCACCCACAGCCAGGGGGAATCGCAAGCCCCCCTGATGGCGTATGGAGATCAGCACCCAGCGCAGAGAGTGTTGGAGGGAGTTTAATAGCTCAAAAGGGTCTAATGACTGGTCGCTGTATAAAACGAAGGTTAGGGCTTTAAACAATGCCATATGCAAGGCAAATTGCCTTCGTAAGGCAATCATGAACCCTAAGGGCTGCATCATGAACCCTAAGGGCATATGGACTAGTTCGAGCGCAAATTTTCTAATCGTTCTCATGGACACACATTTCCCCCGCATTTATTGTCCTTCAAAAGCGGTGCAACAAACCACAATGCAACCAGAATGAACAATTCTCAACTGTGAAGTGCTATTAGCTAGTTTGAGCTGTTTCAATCTCCTGGCCCTGATAATATCCTTTTGGGTGATATTTAGCAGTCCATAAAAGTATAGCTAGCACAGTATATAACGCTTGTCTGCGCTTCTCGTAGGTTCCCAGCAGCTAGCGGGAAGCTAAAATTGTGTTTATGTCTAAAGCATAGTACTGAGTTCGATTTCACGTGAAATTTTCATACAAAATTTCACGTGAAATCTGTTTCCGCGAAACTTTAGCTTGAAAATAAGCAAGAGTTGTACTCTGTTCTTAGCATGAAAAGTTGCTTTGAAGTTGCTTTCACGTTGAAAACGTAGATGGCACTGAAACATGTCTCCAATCATTTCACGCCAATGTAGTTTGTGCAGCTCATTCTTTCGAGCTAAAAAGTGACATTTGGTGTTTCAATTTGAAAATGGAGCAGTGCAAATGTCTTTCCAATAAGAACATCGATCGAAAAGTGATATTCTTGACATTTTATCCGTCAGAAATGAGCAGTGCCTGTGCTTTTCTCCATTGCCAAAATTTTCGCTCGAAAGAATGACCAGATAATGGAGGCATGTCCAAATTTAGCTTCACGATTAACTCAGTACCAGCCTTAAAGCAGTAAGATGTTTGCATGTTAAACCAAAGGGCTCTCGCTTAATAAATCTTAACTCTATCTTGCTTAAAATTTTGGAAAGAGATTCTTATTAAAATATCAATTACCATTTTAAAAGATCAATCGATTATATGCTGATCTCGCAGTCATAACTCGCTAATACCAAAGGTAATTCTGCTGAAACTACTCTTCACGTCTTCATTGAGCAATTCGAGAAATTTCTTGGTCTTAAAGAATGCACGCCTGCTGCCTTCTTGGAAATCAAGAGTGCCTTCAACAATGTTAAGACCGACGCAATTGTTGAGGTACTCTTGGTGATGCATAGTGATGATCGGCTGATTGCTTTACCGTGCAGCCGTGCAAGAATAGAGTGGTAATCTCTTGCTTGGAGAACACTCACTTGCAACGAGGGGTCAGTATGGACACACTTCAGAGCGGCGTCCTTTCATGAAGCTGGATTGTGCCAGCTGCTAAGTGATTCAAAAGACGACATAGCTGTAGCAGTGTCGGGAAATTATTTATCTACGCTATTGGATAGGTTAAATCACTCTCTTGACATACTTTCACTTTCGATCAGTAAGTGCTTGAATATGAATCTTTGTCAAATGGAGTTAGTGAAGTTTGCAAGAAAGTATAAAGTTCCTTGCGTTGATTTACCAAAATTAAACTGGGTCTCCCTCCATTGACCTAAGCCAGAGGGTCAAGTACTTAGGACTCACCCTTGACTTGAAGTTACTGTGGAGCTACAATATAGCAGAAAGAGTATGGAAGGATTCCAATGCACTTTACTACTATGAAAGAGACTTAGAAGCGACTTGGAAAATATAGTCTTGTACTGTTGCTAACCTTTATACCGCTATGGTAGAGCCAAATCTTCTGTTTGGGGTGGTGTTCTGGTTACAAGCTGCTCTTAAGGCTACCTGCAAACATCAGCTTGAAAAACTGCGGAGGTTCGCCACGCTACTGGTAACGGGAGAGCTTCACATCATCCCTAATAAGTGCTGCTTCATTGACTACCAACCTGTTTACTATTCGGACAACAGCATAAAATAAAAGATTTCAGCATTAGATAGAAGAGTGTTTGGCCATGCGAGGATTTTGGCTGAGGGAGTTCCGCTTTGTTGGGATGTTGACTACGTCGCTTCGCACTTCCTACTAAATTTGGAATTCACTACCCGTATTCCTGGTAACAATGAATGGCGTGATGATGTCACTTTTGAAAGTAGGCGTATCCATGCATACACCGATGGCTCAAAGCTAAACAATAGAGTCAGGCGCGGTGTACTCACATGAGCTAAATCGGTGTACTCACATGAGCTTAATCTCATACCAGATCACTGTAGTGTCTTTTAAACGAAGGTTGCGGTTATTTTCTGGCGATTAGCTGGCTTTTGTGTAATTGTATGTTTGCATTCTAAATTGGTAATTTTATTGAAAGCCAAGCGGCTAATAAGTCCCTTGCAGGTCCTTGTACAGTGTCCATGAGTGTTGCTGAATATCGTGCATCTCTTAGAAAGACATCGATACATTTGGCTGTTCAATTGATCTGGGTACCCTGGGCAGAAGGGTTTTTAGGGCAACTGTGAGGTCGATGAACTAGCTAGACATGGTACTTTGCTACCGGAGGTCTCATACTCCTTCTCAATAGGAACACGGATGACATCGGTCAAATTTGATTATCGATGACATCTGAATACCGATGACATCGGCCTGATGGCAACAATATCTGGAGGATGCTAAGAAGTGCTGGGCAGATGAATCATCCTGTGCGATAATAAAGCAGTATTGGATATCCATGGATGCGCATTGCACAATACAGCTACTAGGCTTAACTCAAAGCGCTCTGAAAAATGAAAACTTTTTTATTAAATGGTTTCGAAAGTATGCTCTGATTCTCATCAAACATCTGCTCATAGTGCATACTAGACTGAAGTGACCACTTGCAGTGGGAGATTATTAATTTTTATTAACGTTACATTTTAATTATCCCACAAAAACAATTCCACTTTGATTCTGCTTTCGGAGGCTTATTCCGCAAAACGATCAAGTTTCTCTGCTTTGATAAGCTTTAGAGACGATATAAGTTGTCTATTCTGATTTATGGACAAAAAAGGAACCGTGATCACAAATCAATAAACTTTATGAGTGAATGATATCGATAGATATAGACCGAGGATGTTAAAATTTATCACAATTACGTAAATAAAAATTAATGATCACCCACTGCAAGTGGTCGCATCAGTGTAGTATGCACTTTGAGCTGATGTCGAATGATAATCAGTGCATACTTTTGAAACCACGTAGTTAAAAAAATTTCAATTTTAATTATCCCACAAAAATAATTCCTCTTTGGTTTTCAATGTTTGTCTCGTCAAAATTTTAAGATAATCTTAAACGTTGCCTGATAAAATTTTGTTTGTTTTCATCCGATAACTGCATCGAAGTTGACATGGTTAAAACATTTTTTGCTTCTTCCGTCCACACCGATATTCGAAAGCTCAAAAAATTAATTTGGAAGAAAATGGGTATTAGAATGACTTTCCTAAAAAAACCACATTTTCTTCTTCATTCTAATTCTTCTTAAGTAATTTTTCTATTTTTTTATAACTGCGAATCAAGTAGAAACTCATTAATATTTTATGTTTCTGGCGTACTTAGACCTAGAGCTCATTTTGCGTACAGCTAATTTATTATCAGCACAATATCTACAGACGGCTCATCGCCCAACTATAGTATCTTTGTGCGTGGATAATGATGCGTTTATCTCGTTTAACTACGATGAAGGGAGAGTATATTAGCTGGGGCTGTCAATGAGAGTTGCAGGCTAAAATATACTTTATCGGAATATATCGGTCCTGTTGTTTTTCTGTCACGATTTTGGCATTTATAGAGAGCACGCTGCTAGTGACCGAAAGCTTGTCGCTTCTTTGACAGATACAGTAGAATGAGTTGCATAAGCATGGAATAGATCCGTATATTGATTTTGGTTTCTGCCTGTGAGCCGTAAAATGAAAATAAGCTTCCATGACAGAATAAATGGATCTAATGATCAGGAATATGACAGTGATATATCAGTTTTGGTGATTGTGTATAATTGGAATATTTGTAAAGCACATTTGTAAAATGAGAAATTTAAAATGACTAATGGTTTTTGCTAAGATAATTAGAAAATTTCGTGTGACAGAAATAATAGGAATTTAATGAAGTTTCAGTTAGTAAAAATGAATTGAAAGAACAGAGAGAGCATTGATTTTTTCATGAAAGGCCTGGTTTTCTGGAAATTGTAGTGGATTAGGGTAGAATGCAATAATTTTCGTGTAAACGATTGCTGCTTTCATTCAATTTAGAACTGTCCACAAAAAAAAAGTGTTTTCAAAATGTTTGGATTAAGCTCACATGCAATTTTGTGTGTAATTAACTTTTCCGCATTTATATGAAATTGCGGTCAAAACTGTGCAATTAATACTAAACGCTAGTACTGACGCGTAGTTATGGCTCAATTAGATCGTGCTAATTAGTGCTCATTCGATTACGTATTGGCTTACTTTTATTTTCACCAGATAATTCAGATTCCTTATAAAATATTTCGACCGATAATTAAAACATTCAAAGCTGTATTATCTCATAATGTTATGACCCACTGCAACATCAAGCCCCGAAAGCCCCGCAAGAACTTAAATTTGATTCTCCGAATTGCTCAATATCTTGCTCAATATCAAAACCTGCCCCGTTTAAAGTCATAACCACATCCGAACGCCATGCACTTCAGTCCTTTGATTTTAGAGCATTCGTTTGTACTCAAGATTGAAGAAAATTATAGCAATTACTTCTAATTGTGGGCAAAAATTATCATGTGGCAATAAAACTTAATCACAAGTACCTACAAAGATCGGGGGACACAACGATTGGTTCGTGTTCAATTCTTTTGCTTCGTTCTTCATAATCGTATTCTCATATTTCGCTTTATTTCGTCCCATCAATCAGTAATCATTCAATTTAAAGCATGAAAACAAGGTTGTCGTACTGCCGTCAGTTCGTTCACATGAAGCTTGCAGCTGTATAGTCTACACAGCACTGCCGAACGCTAAGAATAAGTATTGTTCCTTGAATGAAGATTATTCCTTTATTTTCTTATTGTATTATTTCTACGGTATGATGTAAGCCTTGAATTTCGCTTTCAACTACATGATAGCTTTATCACCTCACTTGTAGCAGGGATTTTCTTCGTTCAGCCGGATAACCTCAAATTTCTTATATGCGCATGTGGCTAGATGGCTTTTATCATAGCGTGAATGATACAAGAATTATTTGTTTCTGGTTTGTGTCGAGCGGGAGAAGGTAAGAAGTGATTACTTTTTGTATAGAAATTGACTCAGTGGCAACCATGAAATTTGTGTGAATTATATGAAGTAGAAATTTGGGTAAAAATCTGGTAATTAATCATGACAATTTGTAGATGGTCTAACAATTAGAAATGGCTACTGAAATGGTATGAGCTGAGTAGATATATGTAGTGGATGTATTTTTTTATTCATATATTATCAGTATAATTACTTTTAGAAGAGAAATTCATAATCGATAAAACATTTAAGCTTTTCAAATCTAGCGCCCAGTGTGGGTTTCCAGTATTGTATTGATCCGATTTGCATAAAATTACAGTCAGTTAAATTCAGCAGGTACATACTAAAAATTATAATGCTTGAGACAAAATTACTGAAACTTTTTACGACCTTTGTGTACTGATTTATCAGTAAAAATACCTTTAGTTCAAATAGAACGTGCCTTGTATGAATAAGCATTACATTTAAAAATTTTTATTAATCCATGCTATCAAAAAATTCATTGCGAAATATCAATTCGAGCAATTTTCTCAGAAAA
>OX376373.1:82173312-82200117 GCA_947369275.1 Nemotelus nigrinus
TTGTTTGTCATAACATATATGAGAACCAATAAATATTTCTTTCCAGTACTTCCCCAAAGATGGATAGCTCAAGAAAAACGATTGTTATGTTCTCATTTCTGTCAACACAAAGAAACCATAAATTTTTCGAAATTGCAATTTAATCTTTACCAGAGTCTTTATGGATGCATGAAGGTTAAGTGGCATTGGGTCTGGTTTCATTTTAGTTATTTCTAGTAATAAAAATGACTTAGTACCGTACCAAGCAGTAACGATTACGCTTGCGAGTGGATATAGGTAGTTTCAGAAATATATATTTAGGATGGTGTATTTTTATAAAACTAGGTCAATCGCATGCTCTTAAAAAGCTTTTGGTGACTGCATAGAGATATAGATGTTGAAACATGAGAGCTAAATTTAAAAATTTTCCCATTCTAAGTGCAGTACTGTTTGCAAAAAAACAATGCCATCTAAATGAGCAGTACTAAATTCATCAGAGCGAGCAGAAAAAAGGAGAATACCAATACAATTTTTATAAAGCTAAGAAGTATTTTGTTCGAAACCTGATAGACATTTTATGTCATTTAGATTTTAGAAGCTATTCATATTTGCTTCTAAAAATAAATAAGAAAAAATGTATTTATAAAAAGATATATTTATTTGATGTTTTAGGTTAAAGAGTAGAATACTTACTAAACTTACATTCTAAATACATTAAAAAAGAAAACTTTCTTAGCCTACTATGTAATTCTTAATTTTGGTGTTTGTTTGAAGTGTCAAGTGTTTGTGGATTGTGGATGTGTATTTATGTTGTGTACTAGGTTTTCCCACACTACTCCCCCCCAAGTGTCAGGATGACGCTGAGGTCGAGGAGGCGGAGTAGCGTGGTTTGTTAGCCTTGGCGACTGCCTGTACGAGACCAAGATGGACGATGGCCAGCTCTTGGGACCCGTATTCAGCGCGTGCCGAGATGGACGATGGCCAGCTCTCGGGGCTTAGGCAGTCGCCAGTAGCGCTGCCGAGATGGTCGATGGCCAGATCTCGGAGCTAGTGGCTGCCGCCATCGGTCGCGGTTGTAAAAATGGCCATGGCGACTGCCTGCACGGGACCGAGATGGTCGATGGCCAGCTCCCGGAACCCGTACTCAGCACGTGCCGAGATGGATGATGGCCAGCTCTCGGGGCTTAGGCAGTCGCCAGCAGTGCCGCCGAGATGGTCAATGGCCAGTGGCCAGGTCTCGGGGCTGATGGCTAGCGCCACCGATGGCGGATATGTGGTGTGTGTGTGTTTGTTCAAATAAAATATTGTGATGGGGCTGTTCCCCATGTGTGTTTTCATTTGTAAATCTATTAAAATTTTAGTAGCAGTGTATCCCGGTGTGGTTGTTGCTGTCGGGTCAGCTGGTCTGATCGGTTGGCTTCGGTTATCGAATTGTCTGCTCGTCGTGAGACTGGTGTTGTTGAATCGAGAACAGGGCTTTCTTGCGTCTGCTGTTGTTGTTGATGATGTTGTACATTCCTATATCCATCATGTGAATTTATCGAGCTCCTGGCGAACTTATAGGACCACTTTGCGAAAGAGATTCGGTTCCTTAATTAGATGCGTTGTTGTACTGAAGTTGAGTGCATAGTTACGGGAGCAATTGACTTTGGTAACTGCAGCTGGTACGGTTGAACGATATACGGAAACAGCGTATCGCAGTGGGACTCCAGCTCGCTGGGAATATGTTTTTGTAACATCATGTTGCCGACCGTAGCCATAGTCGTATATTGCACGTAGCTGGCTGTGGCTGGTGTTGAAATTGATGATAAGCTCTCTCGTTGTCGGCTGATGTCGGCGTGGCAGCAAGTTGGTGCGGCGCAGCGAGGCGACGGCTGTCAAGCCTCGTGGCAGCGAATTGGTGCAGTGCAGCGTGTTTGACTCCCTTCTTGGACTTCTTAGGCGCACGTGCCTACATCAGAAGTGGAAGCGGTCTGACGAATTGGAGGTACTAGTGGAATGTCCGTTCTGAGTCCACGACTGAATTCGAGACGATGACGAAGTATTGATGTTTTTAGCGTGTTGAATGATGAAATTAGATGCATTCGCTTGAAATAGGCGTAGTAGTCTTCATCAACGATAACTTGCTTTCGTTTACTCCATCGCTTTTTCCAAAATTAGGCGTACGTGCCTTTTTCGGGGTCAACAATTTTAGAAGCTATTCATATTTGCTTCTAAAAATAAATAAGAAAAAATGTATTTATAAAAAGATATATTTATTTGATGTTTTAGGTTAAAGAGTAGAATACTTACTAAACTTACATTCTAAATACATTAAAAAAGAAAACTTTCTTAGCCTACTATGTAATTCTTAATTTTGGTGTTTGTTTGAAGTGTCAAGTGTTTGTGGATTGTGGATGTGTATTTATGTTGTGTACTAGGTGTTCCCACAAGATAACAAGGTTTAGCGAACCTACAAACAAATGAGCAACGAAGTATTTGAGCTATTTCCATTTTATGCACTGACATATATATCTCACGAGTAAAATGATGAAATTTATTTACCAAATGCTCCATTGCGATACGCGAACTGACTTAGTAGCCAAACTAATGAGTTATTAACTTCTTAGAGAACGTTTAGAAGTTGAATTTAAATTATTAAAAACCTCAAACCTTTCACATCTGCGTTAATGATGTTTAATCTGAATTTTTCGTTTCACAAAAGCTAACCTAGTTAACCTAGTATGAGGTTCTTACCGAGTATCTTAGTTCATCAGTAAACTTTCTTCATAGTTTGCTTTTCTCATAGAGCTAGTACTTTGATCAAACCTTAAGAAAATTAACACAGTGCAACGCTTTTGCATATGTAATGAAGATATTTCAGGAGTTTATATTTCAATATAAACTAAAATTTGGGTTCAGCTGAAAGTGTCGATAGTCGTTTATTGACGGCAAACTTTTCGTTTAAGTTTCTTAGTAGTTTGTTTGTGTTTGGAGTATGTATCACATGCAACATGCACCAGTTTCATGTTCAATTAGAGCAAGGCTGCAGAAAATAAGATGTAATATGATATTTTTAGCAACAAAAAATGCACTCAACGGCACACTTAACTATTGGGTATAGTATCCCGAAATGCCTATAACGGTTATTACCGTTTTGTGTTTTTGGCGTACTAAAACCCTTCATCCCCAACTGGGATGTGGGAGTGGCGGTTTACGGGTGGGTTTTCGCGAAAAAAGGGGTGGGTGGGCGCCACTCGCTTCTGATTCGAAAACTCGCCGTCTGCCCGCCACTAAGAACCAAGAAGAGAGAGACAAGTTCCAAAGTCTACCACCGCGTAAATAGTTTTTTTACCCTCCGACAACGAGAGCAAAACGCAATCACAAAGCATTGATTCATGTGAAAAAAATACGCTGTGTTTAATAAGGTCACTGATTTTAGATTACACAATTCACCTTTTCCTTAATGTACTATTATGGCAAATTTTGATCGCGACGTTACTTACAAACTAGTTTTTCTTTGTATATTAACAGAAAGAAACTAAAAGGTATATACATATATGTATATTTCGCACACTCAAAAAAATATGTTCCCGAGAATCAAAGAGAAAATTTAATTGTTTACGATATGTGAAATCTTACACAAATCAAATAAACTTTTATTTGATGTCAGTAATTCGTATAAGTTTTGAGTGAAAATGTCTTACATTCAATACAGTTTTTACTTGAACTTATTTCAAGCAAGTAATTTTCCTAAAATTTAGTAAATTATGTCTACGAATTTAGTAAATTATGTTAACAACGCGGACACATTTTTACATGTTTCAACAGCAACCACGCTTCAATATTCGACGAAAAAATGGATAGATTTTATGGTTCATGTTAACGTTTACTTTACGCAAATAAGGGGTCGATAGCTTAATTCGCTTACGTGCCAGTCCGATGCAGCGATCTACTGCACGCGGGCAGGGGCCTGAAAGTACGTGATTTATTGATAGAAGAGATTGGCAGGGAGTGAAGGAATTACCATCAGCTGGCACGTAAAAAGAGATAAAACCAAAATAAGATCATTTTATCAGAAGCGAATGTGAAAAAATATACTGTCGAACGACAAGTGAGAATGGATATAACCGTGTTAGCTGATAGGTGAGAGTATGTTGGCGTGCGTACAATCCCATCAAGAAACAGTAAGCGCAGCGAACAATCACTGGCAACAAACGGAATTCCCTGTATTGGGTTGCATAAAAGTGTCGGAGATGTTCCTTTTACTCGCCAAATGGTATCAAAAGTAGTATTCCACACTAACTACCTTTTCGCTTATCATTTTAATGCTGAGAAAATGTTTTGAGAAAATCTATATTGCATAAATCGCCATTCGTTAAAATAGTCTCTTTGGCAAAGCACATGTATATTGCCTAGTGGGAATGAGAAATGTATTTGATCGTAGCAGGGTTGCTTGGCGGGGTACTTTGTGTCTTTTTCCAACTTGGATTTGGATATTGCTGTCTTCTTCTCGCAATTGTATTGCAATTTACGTACTTTCCGAGCTATATATAGTTCTTAAGCTATGACGCGGGTTCGAATTTCGCCGGGTTCATTGTTGTATTTGCTCGTCTTCAGTTGTCCTTACTCCATTGATGAAGTGTCACATTATAAAGCATTAAGTCGCGACTTGACATAAATAACACTAGCGCTTCAAAAAATAAGAAATATGTGGCACTTAAAAATAAGAATAATGGATTTATTGATATTGGGTCTTCCCATTTTTACTAATGTTCGAAGAAGAACATTAGTATTAAAATCACTTTGGCCAAAAATTCATATTTCTATATATATATATATATATATATATATATATATATATATATATATATATATATATATATATATATATATATATATATATATAGATATGTATATATCTATATATATATATATATATATATATATATATATATATATATATATATATATATATATATATATATATATATATATATATATATATATATATATATATATATATATGTATATATATATATATATATATATATATATATATATATATATATATATATATATATATATATATATATATATATATATATATATATATATATATATATATATATATATATATATATCATCAAAAAATTTCAGTGAAATGATCTCAGGAACGCGCCATCCGATTAAACTGAAATTTTCAGGACACATTGGTGTATATGCAGAATAGTGCCAGGTCTCACAAAAAGTTAATAATCTTAAATCCTTTTGCGCCGGCGGCCATTTTAGTGATATTATTAATATACCTATTATTCCGCACACAAATATTTTTTGCTAAATTAAAGTGGACGAAATAAATTTTGAACGTGTTTTACATGTGAATCGGATAATTTTTTTGGAATTTTAAATCCCATATGTGCGCTGGGTGCCTAAAAAGAAAACGGGAAAATTTGAAAGTTTTTAAATTGCGATAACTTTTGACAGAGCTATTCAATCTTTACGAAATTTTCTGGACATATTGATATTATTTAGTTGTAAATTTGTGTTGCTTTAAATGAGCGTGCTAGCAACCTGGTAACTAGGGCAGGCACTGAATGTGAAAACCTCCAAATCATCGTCTCTCTTGAAAAAATGCCGCTTCTTCAAAAAAGAGCTTCTCATATGTAAATCTTGTGCTTTGTTTACACAGACAAAAAAATAAATTGATATGGTATAACGGGCACGCCTGGTTACCCTTGTCCAATTTACCTATATTTTTAGCATCAAAAATTTCTGTTCACGGAAACTAACGATCCGATAAGCAGAATTATTTGAAATTTGCAGAATGTATTGATCTTAAGTAGGACCAGGTTTGATAGAAGTGATATTGAAATGCGGGTGATTCTGTGCCAGGGGTGCCATCTTGAAAAATCACTAAAAAGAAAACTGCTTTTAGCCCTATAAATTCTGATTCAATCGTTCGATTTTGACGAAATTCATACAGTAGCTGGTCATTACTTCAAACCACGTTTGGTAGAAATTTGGTTGAAAAGTTTGGTTGGAGCTGCCAGCTATGATAATTTTGGGGTCTTAAATTTGAAAAAAACTCTAGCGCACCTGAACCGCTAGAAACACTAATGTTCGAAGAACAGTAGAAGAGTCGTGCAGGTTTTGAGTGCATATTACACCACATGAGCTGCTTATTACGGCCAAACTGTTTCAAACGCCACGTTCTACTTTGGTCTCAAGAATGCATTATACCTCATATGGTGGAAGGTTTCAGATATTACCACTGGTATGAATTTCAACGTTTATGAGAGCAAAACACGGGTTAATTATATTCGTCATCAGTTGCGTATTTCACAAAATTTTGAAAGCAGCATCTCATATAACATCAATGAAGAAAATGCTCAGTGCCTGCAGCACTGTAACTGAAGCTGGTGTTTGGGGCTGCGATCCGAAAAATTTGCAGAACTTAGGGAATTGAAACATCGGTTATTTATTTTCATTGCAAATGTTTCCGGTATGAATACTAACTGTAAGCATTTATTGATACAAAAGTAGCACAACCGCCTCGTGCTGGCAGCCTTTCGCCAGTATCAAAGCCAAAAATATATCATATCTGCTTCACGTTATTATATTACATTCGAAGTTATAGGAGTATAAAGAAATTTAGGATTTTTCAAATAATGGAAAGCTTAATATTTGCTGTTTATTGTCACTACAATATCATTACCAATTGAAAATTCTACGATAAAACCGCTTAATAAAGATATTGCAAACAAACACAAAACCAACAATAGCTGGCAACCCTATCGTGGCTATTCAACCAAATTTGGCTTGAATAATGTTTGTAGTAGGTTCCATTAATTGTATGAAATTCGTATTGATTTCATGACTGCACTGGAAGTTATAGGGCAAAAAGTTTTATTTTGCTGAGCGAATTTTCAAATCCAAAGACACAAAAATTGCCATAGCTGGCAGCACCAATCGAATTTTTCAACCAAATTTCTACCAAACAGAGTTTAGAGTAAGGTTCAGCTACTGTGGTTTCTTATTCAAATTTCATAGGGCAAAAAACAGTTTTTTTTTCTTTGTAATGTTTCAAGATGGCACCACTGGCACAGAGTTGCCCACAATTAAAAACCGCTTCTATCAGACCTGGTCCTACTTAAGTCCAATGCATTCTGTAAAGTTCAATGGTATCTGATTATTGATTCGTGAGTTCTCGTGAACAGAAGTTTTTGATGCTAAAAATATAGGTTGACTGGGAAAGGGTTACCGTTCTTGTCCGACATGAAATTTCCAAAATTTTTCTTTGAACGTGTAGATAAAGCATAAAATTTGTTTACAGTTTGGTTTTATTGTAAGAAACGGACAGTTTTTGGAAATTCGATGGTTTAATGTTTTCACTTCCAAATTTTTATTTTTTCAAATTTAAGACACCAAAATTATCATAGCTGGCAGCTCCAACCGAATTTTCCGACCAAATTTTACCAAGCGTAGTTTTAAATAAGGTTTAACTACTGTGTGAATTTCGTCAAAATCGAGCGATTCAATCAGAATTTTTAGGGCTAAAAGCAGTTATCTGTTTTAGTGATTTTTCAAGATGGCACCACTGGCACAGAATCACTCGCATTTCAAAATCACTTCTATCAGACCTGGTCCTATATAGGACCAATACATTCTGCAAATTTCAATTAGTTCTGCTCATTGGATCGTGAGTTTCCGTGAACAGAAGTCTTTGATGCTAAAAATATAGGTAAATTGGGCAAGGGTTACCAGGCGTGCTCGTTATACATATCAAATTTTTTTTTTGTTTATGTAAACAAAGCACAAGATTTACATATGAGTGGCTTTTTTTTGAAGAAGCGGCAGTTTTTCAAGAGAGACGATGATTTGGATGTTTTCACTTTCAGTGCCTGCCCTAGCTACAGAGTTGCCAGCACGCTCATCAAAAGCTATGCAAATCTACAACTAAATAATACCAATATGTCCTAAAAATTTCGTAATGATTGAGTAATTCTGTCAAAAGTTATCGCAATTTAAAAATTTTCAAGTTTTCCCGTTCTGTTTTGAGGCACCCAGCGCACACATAGGGTTAAAAAATTCCAAAACATTATGCGATTTACATGTAAAACACGTTCAAAATTTATTTTGTCAACTTTATTTTTGCAAAAATTATTTGTGTACGGAATAATAGGTATATTAAAAATATCACTAAAATGGCCGCCGGCGCCAAAGGGTTAAAGATTATAACTTTTTTGTGAGACCTGGCACTATTCTGCATATACACCAATATGCTTTGAAAATTTCAGCTCAATCAGATGGCGCGTTCCTGAGATTTTTTCATTGAAATTTTTTGATGATATATATATATATATATATATATATATATATATATATACATATATATATATATATATATATATATATAGATATATACATATATATATATATATATATATATATATATATATATATATATATATATATATATATATATATATATATATATATATATATATATATATATATATATATATATATATATATATATATATATAGAAATATGAATTTTTGGCCAAAGTGATTTTAATACTAATGTTCTTCTTCGAACATTAGTAAAAATAAAAATTTGGAAGTGAGAAATTCAAACCATCAAATATCCTAAAAAATGTCCGTTTCTTGCAATAAAACCAATCTGTATAAAAATCTTATGCTTTATCTACACGTTCAAA
Source organism: Nemotelus nigrinus (assembly GCA_947369275.1). NCBI lineage: Eukaryota > Metazoa > Arthropoda > Insecta > Diptera > Stratiomyidae > Nemotelus > Nemotelus nigrinus. The sequence goes on from OX376373.1 coordinate 82,181,994, forward strand.
GTAAAATTTTGGAAATTTCATGTCGGACAAGAACGATAACCCTTTCCCAGTTAACCTATATTTTTAGCATCAAAAACTTCTGTTCACGGGAACTCACGAATCAATAATAAGATACAATTGAAATTTACAGAATGCATTGGACTTAAGTAGGACCAGGTCTGATAGAAGCAATTTTGAAATGTAGGCAACTCTGTGCCAGTGGCGCCATCTTGAAATATTGCAAAGAAAAAAAACTGCTTTTTGCCGTATGAAATGTGAATAAGTTACCAGATTTTCATGAAATTGACACAATAAACTCTGTTTGATCGAAATTTGGTTGAAAACTTCGATTGGTGCTGCCAGCTATGGTAATTTTTGTGTCTTTGGGTTTGAAAATACGCTCAGGAAAATAAAACTTTTTGCCCTATAACTTCCAGTGCAGTCATGAGATCAATACGAATTTCATACAATTAATGGAACCTATTCTAGACATTATTCAGGCCGAATTTGGTTGAAAAGCTACGATAGGATTGCCAGCTATTTTTGGTTTTGTGTTTAATTGCAATATCTTTTTTATGCAATTTAACGTAGAATTTTCAAATGGTTATGATATTGTAGTGACAATAAAAAGCAAATATTAAATTTTCGATTTTTTTAAAAAAAGCCGCTGCAGGTAACCCTAAATTCCTTTATACTCCTATAACTTCGAATGTAATATAGCAACGTGAAGCAGATGCGATATATTCTTGGCTTTGATACTGGCGAAAGGTTGCCAGCACGAGTCGGTTGTGCTACTTTTGTATCAATAAATGCTTACAGTTAGTATTCATACCGGAAACATTTGCAATGAAAATAAATAACCGATGTTTCAATTCCCTAAGTTCTGCAAATTTTTCGGATCGCAGCCCCAAACACCAACTTCAGTTACAGTGCTGCAGGCACTGAGCATTTTCTTCATTGATGTTATATGAGATGCTGCTTTCAAAATTTTGTGAAATACGCAACTGATGACGAATATAATTAACCCGTGTTTTGCTCTCATAAACGTTGAAATTCATGCCAGTGGTAATATCTGAAACCTTCTACCATATGAGTTATAATGCATTCTTGAGATCAAAGTAAAAAGTGGCGTTTGAAACAGTTTGGCCGTAATAAGCAGCTCATGTGTTGGAATATGCACTAAAAACCTGCACCATTCTTCTACTGTTCCTCGAACATTAGTGTTTCTAGCGGTTCAGGTGCGCTAGAGTTTTTTTTACAATTATTTTATTTTTTCACTCCCTTCAAAGTAAGCCGCGTTTTTGATATAAAACGAGGAAGAGTTTTTGCGTGCCAGCGACATGCGATGCTCCCAAGCGGTCCCCTATCTAAATAACAACCGCGCCCAACACAACTTAAAATCGGTGATCGTACGTGAACCGATTTAAGCCAAATTTATGGCAATATTTCCTTGAAACTATACCAAAATTTACTCTGGGCAAGTTCAATATCAGTTCTTTGAAATGGATCAATTCCTTTCTTTCGATCGAGTAAATATTTCTTTGATGAAAAACAATTATCAATTTTCTTTGATAATGTGTTCATTTTTCCTCAAAAAATAGAAGTATTTTTCTGAGTGTATAAAACAGAAAATAAACTAGAATAATGATAGTAACTAAACCTGATAACTCCCTCGTTAGGGCCCTGATGACGACATCAGACGTTGGTTCTGCTACTTCCGCACTGAAACTTGCTCCTCGTTCTCTGCTGTGGTCGTTATAATTCGTACGCTAACTTTCCCTCCTCGGAAAACGTGATTCTTTTTGCTTCAACAAAGCCCAGCCCTCGTTGAACTTTCCAACGATTTTTGTTGCCAACACTCAGTAAAATCTCCCGATAATCATCAAAAACAGAAAATAGATCAAATTACCAGGAGCTTCGACTTCACACGTCCAATCATTTACCCATAGCCCAGTGAAATCCGACATAAAAAAGGCGAAACTTCGGAAAAATTAGAGGAAAGCTGAATTTTGGTGTGAACCTTAGTACTGGCGTGTTGAACAAAATGTCAAAAGTCCCCATCGATCCGAGTGCTGCGTCGCTTTATTTACGGGGTCAAAGGTCACCAAAAGTGACTTTTCCTAAATATCTCAGTAACGGTTACGTCTTCTGAAAAAGGGGGGAACTTTTCGGAGCACACTTTTCCACCTACTCTATAGTCTGGTAGATAAGTTTGTGTACATGTTTTTTTTATGCGCCTTTTAAATATAGAAAAATAAACTCACAAACATGCCAAGTCGTAATCAAAATCGGATAATATCAACATGCCGATGAAAATGAGGGTGCTGTTAGTAACAAATGTTTAGATCAATATATCTCAAAAACGGTTATGGTTACGGGAAAAAGCTATAGAATTTTTTTTGTTGGAAATTTGCTAAGCTATAAATTTTTCATACATTGTTTTTCTAAAGACGTAACCGTTGCTGAGATATTTAGCAAAGGTCACTTTTGGTAACCTTTGACCCCGTATAAAAAGCGACGCAGCACTCGGATCGATGGGGACTTTTGACATTTTGTTCAACATGCCAGTACCAAGGTTCACACCAAAATTCAGCTTTCCCCTAATTTTTCCGAAGCACCATGTTAGATTTCCCCGGACCACCACCTCAATGTTAAAGAGACGGCTTTCTCCTTTCACAGCACCAACGAACTTTTCTGGTCATATCGTTACTTCCCTGGCCCGTTGGGTGCACTCACCCTAATTCGGTTCCGCTCAACTCAATGTCAGTTTCCACTTGCTGTCCACCCGTCCACATTTGGGACAGGATGATTTTCACTCAATCCACACATCTGATCGCGGCCGGCCGTCAATTCTATGTAAACAAAAGGTCTCCTAATGATTTCTTTGACGTTGACTTGGCTGAATTGAGTCCGTTGTCAGTGGAACAATGTCATTGATGTGAGTGTTGGAGGTCTATTACCATTTGGGTGCTTCGGTGGAATTAAAAGTCTATTTGCAGGTACGTAGTACATTTATATTTGAAATTTATAAACACTGAATACGCATTCGTCGGCTCACCTACAGCAGTGATTCTTTCCTTGTTTGCTCGCAAAAGTGTTCCAATATTTATGTTAATGGCTCATTTTGTGTATAAACTTCTTTTCTGGATCATGTAGATCGTCATCTATACCACGCGTTGCCAATACCTCGCGTATTTAGGTCAGGTATGTCGGGACTAATCCTTATGTCTGCGCAAAATCATCCATGGTTATTGGCTCCGACGTCTGCACCTCGTCAGTCAAAAGTAGGCAAAATGTTGACCTAGGTCGGTAGTTGCTGTTTGAATCCTGCGTTGCTCCGCCGTGCGTGTCGGTGCGTTTAATCAAGATAAATACGAAATACGTATGTTGTTAATATATGTTCTCTGTTTTATACTAGATATATTTATGTTGTAAAACTTGGTGAAGTTCAGTGATCGTTATTCAGTGTTGTTGATCTTATTGTGTCGTAATATTTGAAAGCATTTCGTGGTGTCTTGGTGATGATCATAAGCGGTAGCAGTGGCTTGGCATCATAGCAGTGGCTTAGATCTGCGAGCTAATAACTATTCCCCTACCGATTGTAACAATGTCAATAGTGAAATGTCTAAACCACGAAATGAATCATCCGTGTTTGCGTTTCGCCTCCATTGCCCTTGCTTCCGGAGGACAGTGGAGGTTTTTTTTCCTTTAAAAAAAATACTCCTCCTTAAAAGACGCTATTCGCGCGTTGACACGGTATATATAAATATTTGCTGTAACCACACTGAAGACAAATCTTCAAATTTTTTAAATAAACTTAAGAAACAGCTTTGTGTTATATTTTTTTATGATTATTTAATTGATATATAGCTAATAGACTTTCTTAAAATATACGGCGCATGTTAGAGCATTGTAGATATCCGTACAAATTTGAATTATACTTTGCTTACCTCTGAAAATCTGCTTTATGTATGCAGCATTTCCATAGCTTTTCGCTAAAACTCTGAATTCTGTATGGCAAACAAACACTCATGCCGTTGCGCATAATTTTTTAGCCCATTAAGAACAAGAACTACTGCCACCATGTATCTGTCGTACTTAAATAAATCCACCCTTGTTCCTCTCCGTTCCCTTTGCCATTCGTTTCGTGCAATATTTTATCGTTTTGATTTATGGCAAAATACGAATTTGACAAATGTATCCATACTATGAATAATTCCCATCAAACATGCTGTACGGATATTATGAATTATTCAAACATTTCGTGAGAGTGTGACGAGAGTCTAGCATTTGGATTTGAAGTAAGAATGTGTATTTTGAAATCATTGACAGTATGCAGATGCTTTCTATTGAAATATTTGGACCATTCAGTTGAGGATGTTATCGAATGATTTGTGGGTTTTTGAATTTTCTAGTTGGGTAACGATTGCTGGCGATACGAAAATCTAAACTCGGGCACAAGTCTATGAAAGGTTTTTTGGATTAAAATATGTTTTCTACAATATTTGTTTTTCACGCAAATAATTATTTTGCGCCGTATATGGTTTTCTTAATGCATAATGTAAAAAATGTTCCTCTTTTTTCTTCAAAAAAGGGGTACGTTTTTCTTGTCAAGACAAAATCAAGTTTCATTTAAGCGGGACTCATCTAGAGATTTGTTGAACAAACATAGTCTCTACTTCACTTTATTTATCAAAGCATTTCATATACTTATTTTTGAACGTTATTTTAGTAATATATTTTAATTTATACATTATATATATTCATTTTTAAGGCAATTCTTTCAGCTTTTTCAGCTGCTTTGCTGATTTTAACTTAATTTATCAAATATTAAGATAAAAAGTACCCAGGGCAGTTTTGTGGTCTGTTACTGGACGCGTCCCTAAGTGGTGGATAGGGGCAGCCCACAGTGGTACGACGGCTTCTGAAACTTATTAAGTACGAAGTGCGGTTTAACTGTGTGGCCGCTGCGATATAAGATGAGACCACTAGTACATCTGACTGGGCACGTGACTGCGACTAGCTGGCCAAAAATCCTTCATACGAATAAGCACCCGTGGACCAAAACCAAGAAAACTCATAATACTGCTCTCTCTCCTTCAAAGAAACATGCAAATTACTTCCCTTCCTACTCTCACTTATCCTGGGTTACTTACAAATTTTACACTACTCGACGCTGACCACAATCACATAAGCAGATAAAGCTGGTTGATTATGCAGTACCTTAGACATTCACACAAAATTCGCGCAGCACAAACTCAAAAGAAGCGATACATGGTATACGAAATTGTCTAGACAAAACTGGACACACGTGGAGTTCGCAATATTTCGTCCGTAGAATTGAATGAATTTGACGACCTCCGTATATTGAGATAAGATATACATATTATGTTTTCTGTGAATTTTCCCATAAATGTTTGATCACATGATCCTTAAAAACCGCGTACCTGGTTCCCAGGTAATGTTTCCAGCACTATTTGATGGCTACGGTAATCACGCTCCTCTATTTTTCACCATTGATGCGTCGGGGCACTGACGCCTGCAGGACAGTGATGCAGATATGGGGTTCCTATATTGGCACAGACTGGCTCACTCTACACGGACAAAGATCTCGACTAATGATTTAGAATTGATGCATTTGGGCTGGTGGCTATGATATTCTGGACCTAGTAGCACCGGAGTGACACCCGAGTGCCAACAGCTGCTGGTTAATATCATACCGCTTCCGTCCTGTTAAAACCTTGGCAGGCCTCAGAGTACTTTCGGAATTCACGCTGTTGAGTTTGCGTCTCCTGATTGGCGCTGATCTGGCTCTGCGCAGACGACGCCATAACCACGGGATCATTAAGGCAACTGTACATCCGGACCTAGATAGCGGCTCTGAGGGGGGACTCATATAGCATGATAAACAATAAAACTAATAACAATAATTATAATGTGAACGAACTAGACGGAAACATACCAGTGACAAAGGAAGTAAATCTTTTTATTGGTAAGCCAAAGGTTGGAAGAGCACCACCTGTGGGCAAACATTCCGTACAAATAGAACAGGGGCAGTCTGAAACATTTAGCGCCCTGCATTTTGTTTTGTCAGGCTGTGCGGCCACCACAAGTAAAGTGGGTGAAGAAACTCTGCGTGCGGAACGATTTTTGGTCCAGAAAAACATACGCAGGCATTGCGTTGTATTGGGTACCTCTGCAGCGATGACAACATAATCCTCTACAAAATGAAGTTATATTAATGAAGAAAAGGCACAAAGAGACAAGACGCTGCGAAAGTACAAAGAAAATATTTCAAAAATTTCAGCTTTATCCCAAGTACAGAAAAATATATCGCGGCAGGTGAAAGACGGCCTTCTTGAACTCGAAGAGGCTCTGGAAGTGGTAAAAGCTTGCAGGAAAAGTTGAAGGAAGGCTGAACTAGAGCTGAGGTAAATTGAAGGAGCCTCGCCTAGAGAGCATGGAGTAAAGGAAAGCATGGAGTAAAAGATGGTGAAAGTGAGAAGACATCTCGAAATTCGGCGATGCAATCAAAGCAGCTGTGGAGGGTTTCAGAGAGGTTATAAGGTTCGTCTCTAAGACTTAAATCGAGATACTCGACCTCGATAGTCTTACGACAGAAAATGAAGTGATAGCAGCAATTCGGGAGGAATAGATTCAAAACGTAAAAGCTACCTTGTTTCTACCGAAAACAAGCGGACAGGGGAAAGCCATTGTTGAACTGGACGAAGCAAAAGCTTTGAAGCTAGTTGAGAAATGATGATAATTTTTGGCCGAATGACGCAATAATTGAAAAAAAAAACCTACTCAGATCGGAACGCAGGCCAATATCAACCAATCGTAACCATCTCACACCAAGGGGGTGTACACATATTGGCCATAGGCTCTGCTGGTTTGGCAATATGTATTTCCTACATTAAATTTAAGTTCATCCTTGAAATACTTTGCTGGAATATGGCAAAGTAGATATAGCTAGAATATTCAACAGACAAATGTAATATATTTGCGGAAACAACTTTTGTGCAGTGATACTGAGATTGACTGTAAAAAAATTAAATAAAATATCTAAGCTGTCCTGCTTGATTTCAAATTCAAGGCGTGATTATTGTTGGAAAGCACATTTTTACTAATGAAACATTTAAAAAAAAATATTCCACTTTTCATCATAAATTTATTAACTTTTTTTAAATTTAAAAAACCATTCTTAAGCCATCTTGTCAATGCCAAACAATTGAAGTTTCTTTTCAGCCTTCTAATCACGAAAAGGAATACGACAATTTGCCGATATCTTTCGTGATATCACCATAGACATTTTACTTACCACCATTGCTAATTTAAAAGTCTTTTTTTCTTCATTTTTCATCCCCGATAAATCTCAAATATTCCATTCATTCATCCAATTATGCCTGACTTAATTTCGAATTCCGGTTTTTTGCCTCAACTTTCTGAAAAGAAACTTTTCTACCAGTCGGTCTTGATCCTTTTTATGAGGGTCAAATCTTTGGACGAAAAATGTCGTCATCATTGATGTGTACGTTCATAATACTAGCAGCTTTGAGATTTTCAACAGAAAAATATAAGCATACGATATTAACTGCTGAATAGACTGTCAACTTCAATCAGTTCAGGATTAACTGAAGTCAAAAGAAGTAAAAACGGTAAGAAAAAGGGCAGATATGATGGAATTTGTTATCTTCCAATGAAAGGTCTGAGATATTACTTACATTTGACCGTCCTTGGAAGGTTCCTTTCTTGAATTACCGAGAGTTAGTGTCTGGATAGTAAAGTTTGATTAAAACCTGGGAGCTCAATTTTTGTGGATTTGTGCGCAAATACTGAGAACCGAGAAAAGACCGGTTTGGAAGTTGAATATTTAGTTCAAATATGATACAATTTCATTGAAAATATTTTCCGTGTTCTTACTGTTCTTAGAAGTTTTTCAATTTTTGTCGATTTGAAGTTTTTAGTATGTTTAATACTTGTAAAAGTGCTTAAGCAGAAAGGTAGAATATAATAACAACAAAAATAATCTTAATTAGCACACATCTTAAACATCGCAACTGTATAGTTTTCTTTTAGCAGCTTCGATGCTTGAAACCAATTCTGACTGAAAAGTAAAGTTCTGAAAATTTCTTTCGTACATTATTAATTTTCCTTGACATCCCCCAATTTGTATTAATGTATTGAACATTAGTATTAAAATCGATCTGGCCAAAAATTCATATTTCTATAAATATATATATATATATATATATATATATATATATATATATATATATATATATATATATATATATATATATATATATATATATATATATATATATATATATATATATATATATATATATACATATATAAATATATATATATATATATATATATATATATATATATATATATATATATATATATATATATATATATATATATATATATATATATATATATACATATTTGTACACATAAATATATATATACATATTTATACATATAAATATATATATATATATATATATATATATATATATATATATATATATATATATATATACATATTTATACATATAAATATATATATACATATTTATACATATAAATATATATATATATATATATATATATATATATATATATATATATATATATATATATATATATATATATATAGATATATATATGTATACATATATCATCTAAAAAATGTAGTGACTTTTTCTCGTCAGCGCGCCATCTGATTGAGCTCAAACTTTCAGGATGCATTGGTGTATATGCAGAATGTCAATTATCTATAACCTTTTGGCGCCGGCGGCCATTTTAGTGATATTTTCAAAATACCTATTATTCCGTCCACAAATAACTTTTGCATGATTGAAGTCAACAAAATAAATGTTGAACGTGTTTTAAATGTGGATCGGATAATTTTTTGGAATTTTTTTTGGAATGTGCGCTAGGTGCCTAAAAACAAATCGGGAAAGTTTGAAAATTTTTGAATTGCGATAAATTTTGACAGAGCCATTAAATCATTATGAAACTTTCAGCACATATTGTTGACATCAAGTTGTAAATTTGTATTGCTTTAAATTAGCGTGTTGGCAACGTTGCAACTAGGGCAGGCGCTGAAATTGAAAACTTTCAAATCGTCGACTATCCTGAAATTTTTTTTTTTTTTTTTAAATTACATAGCCAAAGTTAGACATTTGTTATTTTACAACGGGCAAGAACGGTAGCCCTTCCCCAGTTTACCCATATTTTTAGCATCAACATTTCTATTCACAGGAACTCACGATCCAATAATTAGATACAGTTGAAATTTACAGAATGTATTGGCTTTAAGTAGGACCAGGTCTGATAGAAGCGCTTTTGAAATTTGGACAATTCTGTGCCAGTGGTGTCATCTTGAAAAATCACTTAGACAAATAACTTCTTTTGACCCTATAAATTCTGATTCAGTCAACAGATTTGGACGAAATTCACGTAGCAGCTTATAGCGACACTTAGCCACGTTTGATAGAAATGTGGTGGAAAAATTCGGTTGGAGCTGCCAGGTATGGTAATTTTAGAGTCTTAGATTTTGAAAATTCGCTCAGGTAAATAATGCCCTATAGCTTCCAGTGCAGTCATGGAATCATATCGAAATTGAACTTATAGTAGATAGTATTCAGCAGAAACCTAATTTGAAAAAAATGCCTTTTGTATTTTTTTTGCATATATTTAGTAAGCGAGTTTATCATAAAATCTTTATATTATAGTGATCTTGTAGTGAAAATAAACAACAAATATTACGATTTTAAAAAATTTGAAAGCTTTTACTTGTGGTAGTCCTAAATTTCTTTGTACCCCTATAACTTCCAATGCAGTCATCGGATCAATACAAAGTTCGCGGAGTAGATTGACTTCACTGTGAGGTGAATGTGACATAGTTTTCGTTTCGGTGGGTTGCCAGCACAAAGCATTTTTGTTATTTCGGAACCAATAATGCTCACATAAACATTCGCAATGAAAATAAGTAAACAATGATAGCGTTTACACCAGACGTTTGGTTCTCGGACTATACACTAAATTCCACCCAAATTATTTAGTCTACCTGCTATAAACACTCAGTACTTGACGCACGCGATAGGTTAGTACACGATTTCAAGCAACTTGACGCAAAATAGGTCGTGCACTATATCGCTGTTAACACACCCGACCTAAGCATTGATTTCTGCGCGACTATTAATAATATATGTACGTTGAATTTAAGTTCGCAACCCTCTCGCTTGACTCAAAATCATTTAAATAATCATGTTTGAGAGACAAATGAGTATGATCTAAAATTAAACTGAATGACAGCTGTCATTTTGAAAATCATTTTGTTAAGTCTGGATATTTTTTGGATGGCAGTCCCAAACACCGTTCTAACGCTGTAACTTTCGATGAAGTCATCGAAATTAAATTGGCTTAGGGTCTATTATTACTTAGGGTGTCCTAAAGTAGCTAGTGGTAGAACAATTACTCATTAATTAGTGTTCCCAGCGGTTCTGATGCCCCAGGATTTTTTAGTTTTTTTTCAATCGTAACTACCATCATGGTACACACTGAGCTCATCTCAAACACTAAAACAACTGTAATTTCTGCATTATATCAGTGAATTTTCTAATAAATAAATCTGAGCAAAATTTCCACAAAATTAATCATTCATAAGTGCAAGTATATGCGCTTAATGCAGAAATATCATAAGCTAATAATAACAAAGCTGATGTTTGCTAAAAAAATTAGAAGCTAAATAGTGGAACGGTGAAATGCAGTTAAAGATTTAGAATAGTAAAACATGATGGATACCCACACTGGGCGCCTCTTACAGTTTAATTGCTATGAAAATAAATTAAGTAATTTTTTGTAACAAGCAATGCAATGAAACTAGATTGTTGTTTTATGAAATGCATTTCAGAAGCGAAATGATATTTCTCATGAAATATCCATGAAATGTTCAATCCTTTCCAAAACGGATGCAAAAAGCATATGCGGCAATGTTATTTTAAAAATAAGTAAGAAATAAATTTCAAAGCTGATACATACATTTTCTCAGCTATTACGGAAGCCAGCTACGTTAAATCATTTTCTGTCTCAATCAAGTCATTTTTCTCTATATTTCAAAGCTATTCGTATGAGTGAAAAAAAAACTGATGTGAACAGAATTTTGCAACGAGTTTTATACAGTTTGAAATAAATAACATTCAACTTACAAAGCTTTACAATTGTAAGTTCATATTCATTAGATATGTGGGGATTTTTTTCATATCCTCGATCCCTATTTCAGTTTTTACTTTGATCTATTTTCAAGCACGAAAATTCAATAGTTGGATTGAACTTGTATAGGACATCATATTTTTCACCAATTTTTCGATGAAATGAAAGAACATTGATTTTCCAGATTTTTCTTATTTTTACTGATGACTATTTCATTTTAAAGCAACTGAAATGACAATGAACAGCAAGAGCTACATCCAAATGCGTCCTGTTAATGTGACACTGCTCTAATTATATTTGATTATTTTTGAGGAATTTGGTCGGTTTAAAGCGAGATCCGGTAAATACGGAGTATTCGATAAATTTTTTGGTGCTGGAAACTCTTTGAAGTAACAGTCATGTGCTGGCTAAACAATGTTATTTGATGTTTGCAATATACCTCTAAGGCAATCATCCTCCATTTTTCCACTTTCAGTTTTTTCATTTCATTTATGATTAATTCTGTTGGTTTGCTTACCATTTTTTGAGCATAAAGTATTATATAAAGTCAACAAAAATTTAAATACTTAGATGTTGAAAAATCCTCAAAACTTCGGTGTCATCTGGCAATTTGAAACGAAAAAATTATTGAGCAGAAAAATCAAAATAAATTGATTTAATTATAATGCACTGTCTATTTGATTGATTGTTTACTATAATATTTGCATTAATTAAAATTTATTTGTTCAATAGCAGCTACAGTTTTCCATAACATCTAAGACAACAAAATGATTAAGGGAGATAATCTCTGGAGTGGCTGATTCGATTGAGCTGAAATTTTCGGAGGACATAGATGCATATAATGAATAGGACCATGACTTGCTAGAATTCAGATATCTTAAACCTTTTGGCATCGGCGGGCATTTTAGTGAACTTTCAGGTACTCCTATATTTCCAAGCAGTGTAAATTTTTGTTAATAAAAAGTATTGGGAATAAAAACAAATTATGTTTTTAAATTGTTTATGATAAAGAATTGAAAATTTTGGATCTTGTGTAGGCGCTGAGTGCCTAAAAGTAGGCAAGGATTTTTTTTTCAAATTTCGGTTTGTCATAACTTCTAAGAAAAGCAATGGATCATCGTGAAATTTTCAGAGCGTATTGATGTAGACTAGAATTTAACACACATGAGACGGTGTGGGCAACTCTGTAGCTACAGCAGGTTCCTGAAAAAAAATCCTTCAAATCATCGAGTCTCCTGAAAAATTTTTGATTTTTGAAAATTAGTTAGAATTATTGATAAATTTTGGCTTTTGTCCACCAAGTCAAATCAACATTTTCAAAATTCCGCAGTAAACAAGAACGGCAGCTCGTGATCAAATTACCTGTAATTTCAGCACTCAAAACTTCTGTTCACGAGAACTGACGAGTTGCTAATGCGATCAATATGAAATTTACAGGACATGTTGGTGCTAATTAGGACCAGGTCTGACAGAAGTGATTTTGCAAGACGGACAGCTCTGTGGCAGTGGTGCCATTTGGAAATATGGCTAAGAAAAAAAACTGGTCGTTGGCCTATAGCTTCCGATTTAGCCACCAGATTTAGACAAAATTCACGCAGTAGGTGAACCTTACTTTAAGATAAATTTCATAGAAATTTGGTTGAAAAATTAGTATAAAGTCGCCAACTAAGGCAATTTTTGTCCCCTAAATATTGTAAATTTGCTCAGAACAATAAAGGTTTTTTCCCTATAACTTCCGATGCAGTAATGATATCAACGATCGCTCCTGGATCGTCCATTCTACTCTACGCTGATGACGCTAAGATTTTCAATATAATATCATCACTTGACGACTGTACAATCCTGCAACGCAATTTTTTTCTAATTGGTGCGCTCTAAACCGCAATTTTTCTAATTAGTGCGCTCTAAACCGTCTTCACTAAATGCTGACAAATGCTCAGTTATTTCTTTCTCCCAAAAATCATGCCCCATTAATTTCAATTACTTTTTAAATGATATTCTTTTAACCCGTTCTAATATAGTTCGTGATTTAGGTGTTCCATTAAACTCTGCTTTTACTTTTAATGACCACATTGACTCTATAATAATAAGCCAACTGTGCACTTGGCTTCTTAAAAAGGCGGTCTAAAGAATTCAATGACATTCGGATGACAAAAATCCTATTCTGCTCTCTGGTTCGCCCGATCCTTGAATATGGGTGCTTGATGTGGTCTCCATATTATAAGGAGCATATTGATCGAATTGAATCTGTTCAAAACAGATTCTTAATCTTTATTTTTAGTTCTTTCCGCTGGTCTGATCCTTTTTGTTTACCTCCTTATGAAAGCCGCTTGCAATTATTGACCATGGACACTCTTGAAACTAGACGTCAAAATTCCAAAGCTATATTCGCTGCGAAGTTGCTTAATGGAAAGGTGAACCCTGAGTTTTATTATCAAAGCTAAACTTTCGTTTTTGTCACGGTGAGCGTAGCCATCATAGCGCTTTATCCATCCCATTTCATAGAACCAATTATGGATTAAATGAGCCTACCTGCGCAATAGCCCGAAGCTTTAACTCAGCATATCAAATGTTCGACTTTAACCATACTGTTGAAATTTTCAAGCGTCGGCTTATCCGACCGTTTAACTGTTATTAATAAAAACATTGTATTTTTTGTAGTATCCATTTTGTTGGTGAAAATGTAATTGAATAAATAAATAAATAAATAAATAAAAAATATCAAAACGAAATTCGCGTGATAAGTGGATCTTGCTGCATATCTAATTTTGTGGGAATTTCGTTGAAAAATCGTGAAACGGTTGCCAGCTATGATGAATTTCGTAATATATTTTAATATCTTTATCGAGCGATGAGTTCATAAAATTTCCCAATGGGAATGATCCTGCAATGACAATTAACAACGAATATTGACGTTTCAAAAATTTAAAAAGTTTGGACGTTGGTAACCCTAAAATTATAATCACTCCTATAAATTACAGCGCAGCCATTCAATCGAAACTAAATTCATAGGGTGGGTTTAACACAACTTGAAGCAGCTCTGGAGCTAGCACATGATTGCCAGCACCAGGCAGTTCGTAAGTATTGCACAAACATATGCTTCCATTTTGTATTCATGAGCAAAGCATTTACAATAAAATAAACAACCGACATTTAAATTTTCCAAGTTTTGGAAATTTTTCGGGTGGCAGCCCCAGACATAGTTTAATCGCTGAAACTTTCGATGATATCCTTCGATGAAAACGAAATTCAAAGGATAGGCTGATTAAGTACGAGCATGTAGTGGTAGACTTATTGCTGCTGTGTTGGATAAATGTTGCCAGCACTGAGCATTTTCATCATTTGTGTAATAGGAAATGCTGTCAGAAAATGATATTTGTTCCTTTGAGTAACAAATGGTTGATATGATACTACAAAGAAGTGTATAACGTCTTCACACATTTTTAAATCCCTCAAAGACAACTTCTTCGAAAATTAGTTTTCTTGCGGTTCTGATGCGCTAGACTTTTTTTCGTTTATCTTACTTGGTTTGAAGTGAGGGAGATAATCTCCGGAGTGGCTGTTGTAAAGCTTAAATTTTCATTAAACATTGATGTACATACATAATTATATATTTGTATAAACATAAATTATTTACTCATAAAGTTTATTGATTTTTGATCATGGTTCCCTTCTTGTCTATAAATCAGCATAGACCACGTATATCGTCTCTAAGACTTATCAAAGCAGAGAATATTGATACGAGAAACTCGATCGTTTTGCGGAATAAGCCTCCGAAGCCGAATCAAATTGGAATTGTTTTTGCGGGATGATTAAAATTGAAGAGAAGATATTCAGTTTGGTTGAAATGTTAGAATAAAAATGTCAGTTTTTGTAATATTCATCTCTTGAATCTTGAAATTTGTTGTAGGAAAGTCATGCCCTACAACTTTCGGTACAGTGACAAAATAAAAATGAAATCCCTTATTAAAATTACTAATATTTCGCTACACAATTTGAATTCTTATATCTTTTCTTAAAATTATCTTTGCTTACTGGCAGATTATACACTCAATTAAAATTACTTGAAAAACATCATACAAATTACCATCAAATCAGTGTCTCTAACTTTAACTTTACCGTTTTGGATCAAAACTGGATTGTTTGTTTTTCTGAAATTTTTTTTTGATACTATGCATACTGTTGACTTGATTCAATTTACGGCTATGGGATCTTTTGTTCGTTCCCCGGCCAAAATAATGAAAACTGAAAACCAATTGCTTGTTTGTTGACCAGTTGAAAAACTTCGCGAAAGTTAATTTAGATTTTTTATCGTCTTCGAAGAAAATTGAAGGGTTTTGTTTATAAAGGGCTTTTGATATTGATAGAGATGAGCAAATGGTGTCAGATTTGATAGAGACAAATTTTAAACTTAGCCTAGAAAACAAATAAAAGTCTGAGTATTTTGTTCAGGGTAAAAATAGTAATTGGTGGTTAAGGATTATGAACAACAAATTAATGAGAATATTTTTCTTGCTATGATGAATGAATTCTCAAGTTTTAAATAAGTTAAAAAATCTTTGTGTATCACGCCTTAATATTGTAGTATGAATACAGGTTTCAAATGGCACAAACATTGAAAATGGCTACGGGAACGTTGAAAAAACACCGATTTATCATTAGTTAGCTTTTAATGTAGCAATAAAATTCTCAGAAGCTTTCATCACATGTGGGAGAGTGAAATTTGATAGAAGAATACACTGGAGGTCTTTATGTTCTTTTCACTTTTTCATTCAAACCCAAGCTGAAAGAGCTCGAGCTGAGAAATAGTTGGCTTTTCGAAAAAAAGGAATATTTATCTTCAACACGAATATTAATATTGTTTGTCTCATGGTCGTGTAAATCCATGAGCCACCAAAGTTTTTATGTTTATTTAATATTGAATATTATAAATTGCAATCAATTCATCTTCATGAAAGAAAACAACATTTAAGAATCAGAAATTAGGAGAGATTTTCTAGTTGCACAAATACATTCATAGCCCAAACATTTAAGTTACAATCCTTTTAGTTTTCACTTCACTGCTCTAGACAGCTAGATCGTTAGCTAATCGGATATATATCTGCAAACACAATTAAACCATACAAATAATTGCCATTAACATAATTTTGTAATTAAAGACAATTTCTTGTTGGCCTGTATTCGCTGGAAGACAAATATGCTCTTAATTTTCGACTTTCATAAATAGCACTTCCATTACGACAAGCAGTTTGGTATTGTTGGACAATGTTCAGTCGTAATTTATATGTACGTATATGCGTTAGCAAGATGGTTGCTATAAGGGTCTATACGCGGAAAAACATATTCTAAAACTTGGTGTGAAAACCAGGTTCGAAAAGGACACACACTTTCGCACAAACCGCCAAACATTAGTACACCGCACATCAGTTTGAACAGATTTAGCAGTCAACAGATCCAGGAAAGTATTTGATTGTGGTGTTTGCGTACCAGAAATTCGCTATGCTCACATGACCATTAACAGTAGAATTTGCATTGAGACCACGTTTTAAAGCGTATGCGACCATGTATGGAGCCCATAAGGAACTCGAATAATTTAAGCCATCGCTGTACATAGAAGATATATGTATAATACAACAACACCACTGAGCACATTTCCACTATAGAATTCTAATTATCTCTAGGGTTCTGGTAACTAAGTTTCACCATTTAAATGTGTAGAACATTTCGCAGTTAAGGCTGGTACTGAGTTCGAGTTCACGTGAAATTTTGACATGTTTCCATTATCTGGTCATTCTTTCGAGCGAAAATTTTGACAATTGAGAAAAGCAGAGACAATGCTCATTTCTGACGGATAAAATGTCATGAATTTCACTTTTCGATTGATTTTCTTATTGGAAAGACATTTTCACTGCTCCATTTTCAAATTGAAACACCAAATGTCACTTTCCGCTCAAAAGAATGAACTGCACAAACTAAATTGGCGTGAAATGATTCGAGACATGTTTCAGTGCCATCTACGTTTTCAACGCGAAAGCAACTTCAAAGCAACTTTTCATGCTAAGAACACAGTACCAAACTTGCTTATTTTCAAGCGAAATTTTCGCCGAAACAGATTTCGCGCGAAATTTTGTATGAAAATTTCGCGTGAAATCAAACTCAGTACTATGCTTATGTCACAAGTTATTTTCCGCTTGAACTAGACTTGGCGTAATTGGCAAAGAATGGTTCATATGAGATATTATCTTACTTGGCAATAACTAGATAATGGATTTGTGTGGCAGAGAATTTAATCAAGATATGTGTGAAAATGAAAACAAATGACGTTGATTTTTAAAATGGGAAAGATAAAAGTTTTGAAAAGGAATTTCCATATTTGTGTCACTAAATTTTCAGTAACAATATTTGAAAATGAAATTGTTACTGGCTCCGCACACGGGGCGACATTCAATCGACACGACTGCGACTCGAACTCGAAACGTCATAGGCGTCACACTCGAAGTAGACAATTGCATCCGCAAACGGGTCGACATGCAATCGAAGCGACTGTGTCTCGAACTCGAAACGGGTCGTTTTCTACGCGAAGTTTTGACAAACAAACAATAGTATATATTATTTATTTATATATTTATTTTACGAAACAAGGCAACATACACAACAAGAAAACATAATATAAATCTAAAATATAATTAATCATTATAAATATAAAATAAAAATTGTCCGTAAAAAATATTTCAATACATCACAAATTTTGTAGCAGTTACTCTACATTATTTTAACTAAATTTAGGCTAATAACGATGGAAGTTAAGCGGATTCGGATGTGGAATGGGCTTTGGACCAGTTATTTTTGAAGTCTGATTTGATAATCCCCGCAGAGTAGTGGCTGCTTATAGAATTGAATATTCCATAGCACC
>OX376373.1:82200317-82259901 GCA_947369275.1 Nemotelus nigrinus
TTTTTCTGCACTTGGGATAAAGCTGAAATTTTTTAAATATTTTCTTTGTACTTTCGCAGCGTCTTGTCTCTTTGTGCCTTTTCTTCATTAATGTAGCTTCATTTTGAAGAGGATTGTGTCGTCATCGTTGCTGAGGTACCCAATACAACGCAATGCCTGCGTATGTTTTTCTGGACCAAAAACCGTTCCGCACGCGGAGTATCTTCACCCACTTTACTTGTGGTGGCTGCACAACCTGACAAAACAAAATGCAGGGCACTAAATGTTTCAGACTGCCCCTGTTCTATTTTTACGGAGTGTTTGCCAACAGGTGGTGCTCTTCAAACCTTTGGCTTACCAATAAAAGGATTTACTTCCTTTGTCACTGGTCTGTTTCCGGCTAGTTCGTTCACTTTATCATTATTGTTATTAGTTTTATTGTTTGTCATGCTATATGAGTCCCCAGTCAGAGCCGCTATCTAGGTCCGGATGTACAGTTGCCTTAATGATCCCGTGCTTATGGCGTCGTCTGCGCAGAGCCAGATCAGCGCCAATCAGGAGACGCAAAATCAACAGCGTGAATTCCGAAAGTACGCTGAGGCCTGCCAAGGTTTTAACAGGACGGAAGCGGTATGATATTAACCAGCAGCCGTTGGCACTCGGGTGTCACTCTGGTGCTACTAGGTCCAGAATATCATAGCCACTAGCCCAAATGCATCAATTCTAAATCATTAGTCGAGATCTTTGTCCGTGTAGAGTGAGCCAGTCTGTGCCAATATAGGAACCCCATATCTGCATCACTGTCCTGCTGGCGTCAGTGCCCCGACGCATCAATGGTGAGAAATAGAGGAGCGTGATTACCGTAGCCATCCAATAATGCTGGAAACATTACCTGGGAACCAGGTGCGCGGTTTTTAAGGATCATGTGATCAAACAATTATGGGAAAATTCACAGAAAACATAATATGTATATCTTATCTCAATATACGGAGGTCGTCAAATTCATTCAATTCTACGGACGAAATATTGCGAACTCCACCTGTGTCCAGTTTTGTCTAGACAATTTCGTATACCATGTATCGCTTCTTTTGAGTTTGTGCTGCGCGAATTTGGTGTGCATGTCTAAGGTACTGCATAATCAACCAACTTTATCTGCTTATGTGATTGTGCTCAGCGTCGAGTAGTGTAAAATTTGTCATCCCAGGATAAGTGAGAGTAGGAAGGAAAGTAATTTGCATGTTTCTTTGAAGGAGAGAGAGCAGTATTATAAGTTTTCTTGGTGTTGGTCCATGGCTGCTTATTCGTATGAAGAATTTTTGGCCATCTAGTCGCAGTCACATGCACAGTCAGATGTACTAGTGGTCTCATCTTATATCGCAGCGACCACACAGTTAAACCGCACTTCGTACTTAATAAACTTCAGAAGCCGTAATACCACTGTGAGCTGCCCCTATCCACCACTTAGGGACGCGTCCAGTAACAGACCACGAAACTGCCCTGGGTACTTTTTATCTTAATATTTTATAAATTAAGTTAAAATCAGCAAAGCAGCTGAAAAAGCTGAAAGAATTGCATTAAAAACGAATATATATAATGTATAAATTAAAATATATTACTAAAATAACGTTCAAAAATAAGTATATGAAATGCTTTGATAAATAAAGTGAAGTTGAGACTATGTTTGTTCAACGAATCTTTAGATGAGTCCCGCTTAAATGAAACTTAATTTTGTCTTGACAAGAAAAACGTTCTCCTTTTTTGAAGAAAAAAGAGGAAAATTTTATGCATTATGCATTAAGAAAACCATATACGGCGAAAAAGAATTATTTGCGTGAAAAACAAATATTGTAGAAAACATATTTTAATCCAAAAAACCTTTCATAGACTTGTGCCCGAGTTTAGATTTTCGTATCACCAGCAATCGTTACCCAACTAGAAAATTCAAAAACCCACAAATCATTCGATAACATCCTCAACTGAATGATCCAAATGTTTCAATAGAAAGCATCTGCATACTGTCAATGATTTCAAAATACACATTCTTACTTCAAATCCAAATGCTAGACTCTCGTCACACTCTCACGAAATGTTTGAATAATTCATAATATCCGTACAGCATATTTGATGTGAATTATTCATAGTATGGATAGATTTGTCAATTTCGTATTTTGCCATAAATCAAAACGATAAAATATTGCACGAAACGAATGGCAAAGGGAACGGAGAGGAACAAGGGTGGATTTATTTTAGTACGACAGATACATGGTGGCAGTAGTTCTGGTTCTTAATGGGCTAAAAAATTATGCGCAACGGCATGAGTGTTTGTTTGCCATACAGAATTCAGAGTTTTAGCAAAACGCTATGGAAATGCTGCATACATAAAGCAGATTTTCAGAGGTAAGCAGAGTATAATTTAAATTTGTACGGATATCTACAATGCTCTAACGTGCGCCGTATATTTTAAGAAAGTCTATTAGTTATATATCAATTAAATAATCATAAAAAAATATAGCACAAAGCTGTTTCTGAAGTTTATTTAAAAAATTTGAAGATTTGTCTTCAGTGTGGTTACAGCAAATATTTGTAAATACCGTGTCAACGTGCGAATAGCGTCTTTTAAGGAGGAGAATTTTTTTAAAAGGAAAAAAAACCTCCACTGTCCTCCGGAAACAAGGGCAATGGAGTCGAAACGCAAACACGGATGATTCATTCCGTGGTTTAGACATTTCACTGTTGACATTGATACAATCGGTAGGGGAATAGTTATTAGCTTGCAGGTCTAAGCCACTGCTATAATCTATGGACATAGGCGGGCCGTGGCTTAAAATCTGGCAGGGGCCAGGGACTGAAAGGTTCAAGACATGGGATGATTTTTTTTTTATTTGTAGAAGTACTGTTCATACAACTTTTATAATTTACTAATACATTATATATTTGTTGATTTATTCTTTGTTATTTGCTAATGCAAAATGTATTATCAAATAAACTTCTTGTCTGTGAATACGTATGAGCTACTACTACATGCATATAATGTGAATGGTAGGTATGAACTACACATGAATTATCAATGACCGCTAAGAAAGAAAGCTTGTATGAATTGTATGCGAATAGAATGGAAATAATTAGAAATGTAAGAATATTTTTTCGTTTACAAGATAAATATATTGCAACTTATACTTGAAGAAGTGGATAGCTTAGTTACAAAATATTTTTGAAAAAATTGGAATATATTAAACTTAGAAGGAAGAAATTGATATCTTGCTTCAAACACTTGTTACCTACTTCTACTACTTCTATTACTACTTGTACTACTACTACTTACTAAAAAAAAACCGAAAACAATTTGGCAAGATGAAAAGTGCTGTAACTTACTCTTTTCGAGCCATTTGGTTTGCAGGAATATCTTTGTAGCCCTAACTGCGTGTCCGAGGCTAAATGAAACAGCAAAACCTTTGAAACTAGTGCTTTTTGCTGTTTTCCGGTTTCGCGATCCTCTGGCAAATGTGAAATTCAGACAGTTCTTTTCTGCAAATGATTTAATTTTTCCCTAAACTAAATACAAGTCCTCTCGCTCAATTAGTAGTGTTCCATTCACAATATTTATCCCATCCCGAAGAGCTGCATTTTATTTTTAGAGTTGCATTTATAAAAAGAACATAGTGAAAGATGAAACGATTTTCTACAAATTTAGGATTACTGATTGAATGAAAGATCCCCAATGAATAAACTGAGTCGTTGTATTTTCCCTCACTCATTTCTTTTTCTAAAGCCGCTTTCATAGTCCCATAGCTATCGATCACATGTTTGCAATTGCGAAATCTCATTGACTAACGAGTTGAGCTTAAACTTCTCATTCCACGCCTTGTGTTTAGACCAACTGCCTCTTCAAGCTGCTTCAACAATTCGTGTTGTGATGGCTTCGAAAAGTGTAGGTAAAGTGATTCGGTGGCATTGAAAAGGATGTACACGTGCCGATTGTGAAAAAGGTGTCCATCACAATCAGGATAATTTTATGAGCTAGACAGTGTACAAATGTGGCTGCAAGGTGGTTCATCTTGATTTAGATTTGTACACCAATTTGTTGTCCTGACATGACACTAGCACCATCATAAGACTGTCCAACAACAGGCGATTCGGGAAGGGTTCAAAATTATATCTGCTAAATACGAGATATTTCTAGCTCCCGAACAGTCTACAAAGCTTGAGTACCTTTCTTCGACGGCTAGCTCCTTAGCAAATCTGACAACTACGGATAGTTGTTCCTTCTGTGGTTCCTTGTTGCGTCTGCCATAATGGATATCAATCCGCAATCTTTTATTTTAGCTGTATTATCCTCGCGAACGATTTCAGCAATTATTTTCATCAATTCATTTTGTATTTTGCCACTAAAGTAGTTCGCAATCTTGTTTTTAAAATTATTTATTGATAATGCAAAAAATTCCAAAAAAAAATCACGGTTATCACTGGCACCACTTTCATCATGTCCTCTGAAAGCACGTCTTTGGCGACTGAGACACGTCGTAAGGTCGATAACCTTCTCCACAATATTCCAAGACTGTTCAAGCACCATATCATTTACTGTCTTCCAAGTAGTATTAGAGTTTTCTCATTTTGCATGAACTTTACTATCCGGATCGCGAAGTTTGGTCGAGCTGAAATGTTGGTGTATTTTTGGCGACAATGGAAACTCTATGGAAAATTTCACATTGTGATAACCTCACACCGAGTCATCAGATCATCACAAAATTGACAAGACTCATCAATGGGCATAAAAAATAAGTTTCTGTCGTTTTTAAATAATGTCTGGGTAACCTTGCAGCTACCATAAGTACGTAAACACAAATCTTTCATACGGCTGTTACAATAAATAGAACAAATGATTGATGAATTTGATACTATATTTATACAGTCAAATCTAAACTTGTACAATTCCCAATCGCACAAAAATGTACTGAATTATTTATATTTTTAGCACCTGGAACTTGCGTTTACGGTATCTCGCGACCAGATAAAATTCATAGGATAAAGTTGTCTTGAGTAGATACAGGTCTGACAAAAGTTTAATGAAAATGATAAGAAGCATGTGGTTGCTGTGTCACTATGAAAAAACGTTCGGTGAAATTGAAGCGCTATGCCTTTTAACTTCCGATGCAGTTATCAAATTATAATAAAATTCACACCACACACATTTAACCTGAGTGTAAACCAAATAGGTCACAGATAGCATAAAAGTGGCAGGGATGCCATTTTTATTCTCCAAATGACTTCGAAAATTGTATTCTACGTTAATTACCTTATCGCCCACCATTTTAATACTTAGACTATGTTATGTGAAAAAACATAATTGCATAAAACGCTAGCTTATAAAAGTGTTCTTACCTAAATACCTGTATATTGCCTAGTAGGAATGAACAGATAATCTGAATACAAAAAGGATGATTGGCGAGGTGTTTTTCGTCTTTTTCTTAACGTTTAACTTGTCGAAATTAAATATTGCCGTCCATTGCTCGAAATAAGTCCCATAACATCGTAACTAATACCGCAAGTAACACAGTCTCTATGTTATAAGTAGTGTAAGTTGGTATAGGCTTACACTGCTGCACTACATAGCTCTTGCTGTAACCACAAAAACCTAAGAGGGGCAAACTTAAGTGTCTGCTGTTGGAAATATTTATTTTTCTGGGAGGGGCCAGCCTACGGTCTGGGGGGGTCCCGGCCCCCCCTGGCCCCCCCTACGGCGCGCCTATGTCTATGGATCCAAGCCACTGCTACCGCTTATGATCATCACCTAGACACCACGAAATGCTTTCAAATATTACGACACAATCAGATCAACAACACTGAATAACGATCACTGAACTTCACCAAGTTTTACAACATAAAAATATCTACTATTAAACAGAGAACAGAAATTAACAACATACGTATTTCGTATTTATCTTGATTAAACGCACCGACACGCACGGCGGAGCAACGCAGGATTCAAACAGCAACGACCGACCTAGGTCAACATTTGGCCTACTTTTGACTGACGAGGTGCAGACGTCGGAGCCAATAACCATGGATGATTTTGCGCAGACATAAGGATTAGTCCTGACATACCTGACCTAAATACGCGAGGTATTGGCAACGCGTGATAGAGATGACGATCTACATGATCCACAAAAGAAGTTTATACACAAAATGAGCCATTAACATCAACATTCGAAAACTTTTGCGAGCAAACAAGTCAATACGGATACACTGTCGGAAAGAATCACTGCTGTAGGTGAGCCGACGAATGCGTATTCAGTGTATTATGTGGTTCTTCTGTTTATAAATTTAAAATGTAAATGTACTACGTTGCTGCAAATAGACTTCTAATTCCACCAAAGCACCCAAATAATAATAGACCTCTGACACTCACATCAATGACATTGTTCCACTGACAACGGACTCAATTCAGCCAAGTCAACGTCAAAGAAGTCATTAGGAGACCTTTTGTTTACATCGAATTGACGGCCGGCCGCGATCAGATATGTGGATTGAGTGAAAATCTTCCTGTGCCAAATGTGGACGGGTGGACAGCAATTGGAAACTGACATTGAGTTGAGTGGAACCGAATTAGGGTGAGTGCACCCAACGGGCCAGGGAAGTAACGATATGACCAGAAAAGTTCGTTGGTGCTGTGAAAGGAGAAAGCCGTCTCTTTAACATTGAATTGGGTAAACGAATGGCCGTGTGAAGTCGAGGCTCCTGGTAATTTGATCTATTTTCTAATTTTGATTATTATCGGGAGATTTTACTGAGTGTTGGCAACAAAAATCGTTTGAAAGTTTAACGAGGACTGGGCTTTGTTGAAGCAAAAAGAATCACGTTTTTCGAGGAGGGAAAGGTAGCGTACGAATTATAACGACCACAGCAGAGAACGAGGAGCAAGTGTCAGTGCGGAAGTAGCAGAACCAACGTCTGATGTCGTCATCAGGGCCCTAACGAGGGAGTTATCAGGTTTAGTTACTATCATTATTCTAGTTTATTTTCTGTTTTATACACTCAGAAAAATACTTCTATTTTTTGAGGAAAAATGAACACATTATCAAAGAAAATTGATAATTGTTTTTTGTCAAGGAAATATTTACTCAATCGAAAGAAAGGCATTGATCCATTTCAAAGAACTGATATTAAACTTGCCCAGCGTAAATTTTGGTATAGTTTCAAGGAAATATTGCCATTCCGGTTCACGTACGATCACCGATTTTAAGTTGTGTTGGGCGCGGTTGTTATTTAGATGGGGGACCACTTGGGAGCATCGCATGTCGTTGGCATGCGACAACTCTTCCTCTTTTTATATCAAAAACACGGCTCACTTTGAAGGGAGTGAAAAAATAAAAAAAATTGTAAAAAAAACTTTAGCGCACCTGAACCGCTAGAAACACCAATGTTCGAGGAACAGTAGAAGAATCGTGCAGGTTTTTAGTGCATATTCTACCACACGAGCTGCTTACTATAGCCAAACTGTCTCAAACGCCTCGTTTTACTTTGATCTCAAGGATGCATTATAGCTCGTATGGTAGAAGGTTTCAGATATTACCACTGGCATGAATTTCAACGTTTATGAGAGCAAAACACGGGTTAATTATATTCGTTATCAGTTGTTTATTTCACAAAATTTTGAAAGCAGCATCTCATATTACAACAATGAAGAAAATGCTCAGTGCCTGCAGCACTGTAACTGAAGTTGGTGTTTGGGGCTGCGATCCGAAAAATTTGCAGAACTTAGGGAATTGAAACATCGGTTATTTATTTTCATTGCAGATGTTTCCGGTATGAATACTAACTGTAAGCATTTATTGATACAAAAGTAGCACAACCGACTCGTGCTGGCAACCTTTCGGCAGTATCAAAGCCAAGAATATATCGCACCTGCTTCACGTTGCTATATTACATTCGAAGTTATAGGAGTATAAAGAAATTTAGGGTTGCCTGCAGCGGCTTTTTTTAAAAAAATCGAAAACTTAATATTTGCTGTTTATTGCACTACAATATCATAACCATTTGAAAATTCTACGATAAAATCGCTTAAAAAAGATATTGCAATTAAACACAAAGCCAAAAATAGCTGGCAACTCTATCGTGGCTTTTCAACCAAATTCAGCCTGAATAATGTTTAAAATAGGTTCCATTAATTGTATGAAATTCGTATTGATTTCATGACTGCACTGGAAGTTATAGGGCAAAAAGTTTTATTTTCTTGAGCGAATTTTCAAAACCAAAGACACAAAAATTACCATACCTGGCAGCACCAATCGAACTTTTCAACCCAATTTCCACCAAACAAGGTTTAGAGTAAAGTTAAGCTACTGTGTCAATTTCATGAAAATCTGGTAACTTATTCACATTTCATAGGGCAAAAAGCAGTTTATTTTCTTTGCAATTTTTCAAGATGGCACCACTGGCACAGAGTTGCCTACAATTCAAAATTGCTTCAATCAGACCTGGTCCTACTTAATTCTAATGCATTCTGTAAATTTCAATCGTATCTGATTATTGATTCGTGAGTTCCCGTGAACAGAAGTTTTTGATGCTAAAAATATAGGTTAACTGGGAAAGGGTTACCGTTCTTGTCCGACATGAAATTTCCAAAGTTTTACTTTGAACGTGTAGACAAAGCATTAGGTTTGTATACAAATTGGTTTTATTGCAAGAAACGGACATTTTTTAGGATATTCGATGGTTTGAATTTTTCACCTCCAAATTTTTATTTTTTCAATTTTAAGAAACCAAAATTATCATAGCTGGCAGTTCCAACCGAATTTTTCAACCAAATTTCTACCAAACGTGGCTTGAAGTAATGTCCAGCTACTGTATGAATTTCGTCAAAATCGAACGATTGAATCAGAATTTATAGGGCTAAAAGCAGTTATCTTTTTTAGTGATTTTTCAAGATGGCACCACTGGCACAGAATCACCCGCATTTCAATATCACTTCAATCAGACTTGGTCCTACTTAAGACCAATACATTCTGCAAATTTAAAATAATTCTGCTTATCGGATCGTGAGTTTCCGTGAACAGAAGTTTTTGATGCTAAAAATATAGGTAAATTGGACAAGGGTAACCAGGCGTGCCCGTTATACCATTTCAATTTTTTTTGTCTATGTAAACAAGGCACAATATTTACATATGAAAGGCTTTTTTTGAAGAAGCGGCGTTTTTTCAAGAATGACGGTGATTTGGAGGTTTTCACATTCAGTTCCTGCACTAGCTACAGGGTTGCCAGCACGCTCATTAAAAGCTACACAAATCTACAACTAAATAATATCAATATGTCCTGAAAATTTCGTAATGATTGAATAGCTCTGTCGAAAGTTATCGCAATTTAAAAACTTTCAAATTTTCCCGTTCTCTTTTAGGCAGCCAGCGCACACATGTAAAACACGTTCAAAATTTATTTCGTCAACTTTAATTTTGCAATAAATATTTGTGTGCGGAATAATAGGTATATTAAAAATGTCACTAAAATGGCCACCGGTGCCAAAGGGTTAAAGATTATTAACTTTTTGTGAGACCTGGCTCTATTCTGCATATACATCAATGTGTCCTGCAAATTTCAGTTCAATCGAATGACGCGTTCCTGAGATTTTTTCACTGAAATTTTTTGATGATATATATACATATACATATATATATAAATATATATATATATATAAATATATATATATAGGTATATATATATATATATATATATATATATATATATATATATATATATATATATATATATATATATATATATATATATATATATATATATATATATATATATATATATATATATATATATATATATATATATGTATAGAAATATGAATTTTTGGCCAAAGTGATTTTAATACTAATGTTCTTCTTCGAACATTAGTAAAAATGGGAAGACCCAATATCAATTATTCCATTATTCTTTTTTTAAGTGCCACATCTTTTTCTTATTTTTTGAAGCGCTAGTGTTATTTATGCCAAGTCGCGACTTAAAGCTTTATAATGTGACACTTAATCAATGGAGTAAGGACAACTGAAGACGAACAAATACAACAATTAACCCGGCGAAATTCGAACCCGCGTCATAGCTTAAGAACTATATATAGCTCGGAAAGTACGTGAATTGCAATACAATTGCGAGAAGTAGATAGCAATATCCAAATCCAAGTTAGAAAAAGACACAAAGTACCCCGCCAAGCAACCCTGCTACGATCAAATACGTTTCTCATTCCCACTAGGCAATATACATGTGCTTTGCCAAAGAGACTATTTTAACCAATGGCGATTTATGCAATATTGATTTTCTCAAAACATTTTCTCAGCATTAAAATGATAAGCAAAAAGGTAGTTAGTGCAGAATACTACTTTTGATACCATTTGGCGAGTAAAAGGAATATCTCCGACACTTTTATGCAACCCAATACAGGGAATTTCGTTTGTTGCCAGTGAATGTTCGCTGCGCTTACTGTTTCTTGATGGGATTGTACGCACGCCAACACACTCTCACCTATCAGCTAACACGGATATATACATTCTCACCTGTCGTTTGATAATATATTTTTTCACTTTCGCTTCTGATAAAATGATCTTATTTTGGTTTTATCTCTTTTTACGTGCCAGCTGAACGTAATTCCTTCACTCCCTGCCAATCTCTTCTATCAATAAATCACGTACTTTCAGGCTCCTGCCCGCGTGCAGTAGATCGCTTAATCGGACTGGCACGTTAGCGAACTAAGCTATCGACCCCTTATTTGCGTAAAGTAAATGTTAACATGAACCATAAAAACTATCCATTTTTTCGTCGAATATTGAAGCGTGGTTGTTGTTGAAACATCTAAAAATGTGTCCGCGTTGTTGACATAATTTACTAAATTCGTAGACATAATTTACTAAATTTTAGGAAAATTACTTGCTTGAAATAAGTTCAAGTAAAAACTGTATTCCATTGAATGTAAGACATTTTCACACAAAACTTATACAAATTACTGACATCAAATAAAAGTTTAT
Source organism: Nemotelus nigrinus (assembly GCA_947369275.1). Classification (NCBI taxonomy): domain Eukaryota; kingdom Metazoa; phylum Arthropoda; class Insecta; order Diptera; family Stratiomyidae; genus Nemotelus; species Nemotelus nigrinus. Next base: position 82,211,318 of record OX376373.1, read on the forward strand.
TTGATTTGTGTAAGATTTCACATCTCGTAAACAATTAAATATTTTCTTTGATTCTCGGGAACATATATTTTTTGAGTGTGCGAGATATATATGTATATACCTCTTAGTTTCTTTCTCTTAATACACAAAGAAAAAACTAGTTTGTAAGTAACGTCGCGATCAAAATTTGCTATAATAGTACATTAAGGAAAAGGTGAATTGTGTAATCTAAAATCAGTGACCTTATTAAACACAACGTATTTTTTTCACATGAATCAATGCTTTGTGATTGCGTTTTGCTCTCGTTGTCGGAGGGTAAAAAAACTATTTACGCGGTGGTAAACTTTGGAACTTGTCTCTCTCTTGTTGGTTCTTAGTGGCGGGCAGACGGCGAGTTTTCGAATCAGAAGCGAGTGGCGCCCACCCAGCCCTTTTTTCGCGAAAACCCGTCCGTAAACCGCCACTCCCACATCCCAGGTGGGGATGAAGGGTTTTAGTACGCCAAAAACACAAAACGGTAATAACCGTTATAGGCATTTCGGGATACTATACCCAATAGTTAAGTGTGTCGTTGAGTGCATTTTGTGTTGCTAAAAATATCATATTACATCTTATTTTCTGCAGCCTGCTCTAATTTAACATGAAACTGGTGCATGTTGCATGTGATACATACTCCAAACACAAACAAACTACTAAGAAACTAAAACGAAAAGTTTGCCGTCAATAAACGACTATCGACACTTTCAGCTGAACCCAAATTTTAGTTTATATTGAAATATAAACTCCTGAAATATCTTCATTACATATGCAAAAGCGTTGTTAATTTTCTTAAGGTTTGATCAAAGTACTAGCTCTATGAGAAAAGCAAACTATGAAGAAAGTTTACTGATGAAATAAGATACTCGGTAAGAACCTCATACTAGGTTAACTAGGTTAGCTTTTGTGAAACGAAAAATTCAGATTAAACATAATTAACGCAGATGTGAAAGGTTTGAGGTTTTTAATAATTTAAATTCAACTTCTAAACGTTCTCTAAGAAGTTAATAACTCATTAGTTTGGCTACTAAGGCAGTTCGCGTATCGCAATGGAGCATTTGGTAAATAAATTTCGTCATTTTACTCGTGAGATATATGTATATGTCAGTGCATAAAATAGAAATAGCTCAAATGCTTCGTTGCTCATATGGTTGTAGGTTCGCTAAATCTTGTTATCTAAATGACATAAAATGTCTATCAGGTTTCGAACAAAATACTTCTTAGCTTTATAAAAATTGTATTGGTATTCTCTTTTTTTCTGCTCGCTCTGATGAATTTAGTACTGCTCATTTAGATGGCATTGCTTTTTTGCAAACAGTACTGCACTTAGAATGGGAAAATTTTTAAATTTAGCTCTCATGTTTCAACATCTTTATCTCTATGCAGCCACCAAAAGCTTTTTAAGAGCACGCAATTGACCTAGTTTTATAAAAATACACCATCCTAAATATATATTTCTCAAACTACCTATATCCACTCGCAAGCGTAATCGTTACTGCCTGGTACGGTACTAAGTCATTTTTATTACTAGAAATAACTAAAATGAAACCAGACCCAATGCCACTTAACCTTCATGCGTCCATAAAGACTCTGGTAAAGATTAAATTGCAATTTCGAAAAATTTATGGTTTCTTTGTGTTGACAGAAATGAGAACATAACAATCGTTTTTCTTGAGCTATCCATCTTTGGGGAAGTACTGGAAAGAAATATTTATTGGTTCTCATATATGTTATGACAAACAAAGTACAATATGGACTTAATTTTAATGGTTGTATGCCTGTGAAAAAAAACGTAGAAAGAAAAAGTAAAAAAAATATATGGATGAATGTATCCTGGCCTCAGAAAATTTGAACAACATATAAATATAACAACAGGCGCGTTTTTTTGCTCCCTTTATCCATAACAAAACAATGCTAACCAGTGCAGACGCATTGGAAACAACAAAAACTCATGTTATGGATAGGGGGAACTGTTGTCGTCTCCAATGCATCTGCACTGGTTAACATTGTTCTGTTACAGATAGGGGAAGCAAAAAAACACGTCTAAATAAAATTTGCGAAATTTCTCTATAATATATTATGTTTACTTTTGTAAAAAAAACCGGTGAGGAAAAAAATTAATTTTTTTCTGAGAAATAGAAGAAAATCTTTTATGTTGAAAAGACTGATCGAATGTCATAAGTATATGCAGGTTTTTATTGGGTTTGACAATTGCTTAGATAAACAAAGAGAATTGAAAAAAGAGCTGCCATTTTTTCATGTAAAAAATGATTTTTGTTTAGATTGTACATAATAGTTTAACTCTATACTTCATTGCAAAAGAACATTTCACTTTAAATTAGTGTACGTTAGTTAATTTAGCATTACGAGGAGACTTTTCATTTTACTTTATCATCAGCAGAGTCTGCTAAACAATAGAATTTTCAAAAATAGATTTAATTCAATCAACTTTGTTACCAACAGAGAATCTGATAAATAGTAGAAATTTCAGAAACAGATGGAATTTGTGATGCCATATATGTATGAACAATAAAAGACAAGATGGAAATTCAGTCGAAGTTGGCAATAGTGAAACCCTATCGCAATATTGTCAAACCGATAATTTGACTTATATAGTTAACGCGAAGAATCGTTGAACATGCAACAGAAAATGAGAACTGCTAGAGATGAACTTTTGCCGATACTGCTTAAAATTTTATTCCAATCAAAGGTCCGATATCTACTAATAACACGAAAAAATACACTTTTACAGGTTCACACAAACAATGCATGGATGAACGAAAAAATTCAAATTGGAAGAAAACAAATATGTTAAAGAACATAAGTGCTTTGAAAAATTCTCTCTTATCACGTTTTCATGTCAATGTACGAGTACTAGTTGACCAAAAAATGCTACCGTTATTTCAATTTGCTATGAGAGACAACATAGTCGGCGTGTTTATGGGCTATGCAATCCACGTTTCTTAACATCCTCGTAAAATACAAACAGTCAATTACAAATCAGAGCTATAACACCATTCAGAGTGCTGTGTCTTTTTTTTAATTTATGGGACTTAAGATAAAACGCTAAATGTTTAAATGCAAAAAAAAACTTAATTTTTTCTCACAAATTTACTTTCTCTGACTTCCGTTCTTCCGAGTAATTGCTTACTTTTGAACGAAGAGCTTACAGCAAGGGCTTACATTAAAAACACAGCTGGATTTCTCCAATTTGCTCTTGATCAGATCTTCGATTTCACTCTGGATTAGATCACTCAATTGTCAAAGTTAATTCTCCATAATATAGTCGGTTTCCCATGCAAGCACTTTTCCTTGGTTTTTGGTCTCATCAAGACGATGAAACATATAATTTTTCAGCATGAGGCTCAACCAGTCATGAGTTTGGTTACGCGACGTTGCATATACGGCAAACCAAACCACGTTAAACATATCCTGCATCCAAAAAGCACTTTTGTTACGATTCTAAAATTAACATGAGCAATAAGCAACTATTTGCTCTTTGGAAGTAGAATCTTCCAAAATATTTGTTTTGAAAAATTTAATAAGAACCCATCTGCACGTTTAAAATAATAGATTGAATTATTGAATTATTTTTACAACAACATTTATATACTTATTTGTGATTACATATTTAGAATAACATTTAGTATTTATTGCTGATTAAACAACATTTAGGTATCCATCCCAAAATGTTTGACAAGTGGTAATAATTTATTTAAAAGTATTTTAAAATTTATTGAAAGAACATAATATATCAAAGTTTCATGACAAAAGCTCTTTTGGGAGTTTTTTTTAGTATTTTCTATTGATATGTGTCATTTGTATTTATGACCTGCGTTATGTTCCCAGAAGCACTGTTTGAACATATGAGATTCGTCGTGGTTTGCGGACGTAAATAAGTGATTTGTTGGCTCGTAAATCGATCGGTTTTGACACTTGCTTATGTTCGTAGGCTCTTGTTTGGTTAGGGTTATGAGCTCGCGACTGCAAAACGATTCTGAGGAGAAAAAAATTAATATATTAGCAAAATCCTCTTCATTTACAACCGATGAATATTCAGACGAAAATTTGAAACTCCACTCCTAATTGATGATGATTGCTTACGTGACTTACCTGCTTTGAGAATTTGGCGTGAGAATAGCGTCGGACTGCGGACCTGTGTCTCTTTTTGCGACTAAAAATTTCAACTGCTAAAACCAAAGCACACAATTGCAATAGGAAATGAACAAAAAAAAAACAATGTATTTATATTTGTTATAATTTTTCCCACTTTAATTGAAGCATTCATTTTTCGTGTTATGTTTGCAGTTTATAGTAAAAGTAGCATATGTTTCATATTTCCTTACAAGTTTTACTAATTTTAAAAGAAAATTAGTATTAAACTCACTTCGCCGAAAATTCGTCATATATATATATATATATATATATATATATATATATATATATATATATATATATATATATATAAATATATATATATATATATATATATATATATATATATATATATATATATATATATATATATATAAATGATTAAGGGAGATAATCTCTAGAGTGGCCGATTCGATTGAGCAGAAATTTTCGGAGGACATAGATGTATATAGTGGGTAGTTCCATGACTTACTAGAATTCGGATATCGTTAACCTTTTGGCGGCGGAGGGTGTTATGGTGAATTTTCAAGTACTCCTATATTTGCAAGTAGTGTAAATTTTTCTTAAAAAAAGCATAGGAAATGAAAACTTATTATGTTCTATGCTTGTATATGATAAAGAATTGGCAATTTTGAGCCTTGTGTAGGCGCTGGGTGCCTAAAAGTAGGCAAAGATTTTATTTTAAATTTCGATTTGTCATAACTTCTAAGGAAAACAGTAAATTATCGTGAAATTTTCAGAGCGTATTGATTTAGACTAAAATTTAACACACATTGACTTTTAAATCTATGCGGGCAACTCTGTAGCTACAGCAGGCTCCTGGGAAAAAATCCTTCAAATCATCGACCCACCTGAAAATTTTTTGCTTTTTGAAAATAAATTCAAATCACTGATAAATGTTGACTTCTGTCCACCAAGACAAAAAAATTTTTTTCAAAATTCCGCGCTACACAAGAACATCAGCCCATGATCAAATTACCTCTATTTTCAGCACTCAAAACTTCTGTTCACGAGAACTGACGATCGGATAATGAGATCAGTATGAAATTTACAGGACATGTTGGAATTAGCTAGGACCAGATCTGATAGAAATGATTTTGAAATATGAGCAAAACTGTGGCAGTGGTGCCATTTTGAAAAATCGCCGAGAAAAAAAAACTGGTTTTTGGCCTATAGCTGCCGATTTAGCCACCAAATTTTAATAAAATTCAGGCAGTAGATGAACCTTACTCTGATATAGATATCATAGAAATTTGGTTTAACAATTAGTTCAGGGCTGCCAGCTGTGACAATTTTTGTCTCCTAAATATTGTAAATTTGCTCAGGAAAATAAAGGTTTTTTCCCTATAGCTTTCGATGGCGTAGCGAAATCAAAACGAAATTCATTTGATAAGTGGATCTTCTTGCATTTCTAATTCTGTAGGAATTTCGTTGAAAAATCACGAAAAGGCTGCCAGCTATGATGAATTTCGTACTTTATTGACATTTCTTTATTGAGCGATGTTGTCATAAAATTGCAATGACTGCAATGAGAATTAACAACAAATATTTAGGTTTCGAAAATTTGAAAAGTTTTGAGGATGGTTACCATAAAATTCTTTTCACTCCTTTAACTTCCAGCGCAGCCATTCAATCGAAAGGAATTTCACAGGGTGGATTTTACTCAACGTATAGCTGCTATGGTGCTAACGCATTATATGCTTTCATTTTGATTGCATAAGCAAAGCATTTACAATAAAATAAGCAGCCGATATTTAAATTTTCTGAGTTTAGGAACTTTTTCGGATGGCAACCGCAGACATAGTTTAATCGCTGAAACTTTCGATGATATCTTTGGATGAAAACGAAATTCAAAGGATAGGTTGATTAAGCACGAGCATGTTATGGTAGACTTATTGCTGCTGTGTTGAACAAATGTAGCCAGCACTGAACATTTTCATCATTTGTGTTATAGGAAATGCTGCCAGAAAATAAGATTTTTTTTTCGAGTGAGAAATGATTGATATGATACTACAAAGAATTGTGTTGCGTCTTCATACATTTTGAAGTTCCATAAGATAATTTCTGCGAAAATTAGTATTCTAGCGGTTTTGATGCGCTAGACTTTTTTTTATGGACATTCTTATCTTTTGTGTTCCACTTGCTTAGTTATATCTGAATCTTTGAACGTGATCAGTCCAACAATTTTCAAGATAGGTACGAGTATAAGCTATGAGCATAAGTTTAACTAATAGGATTTCGATTAGTAATTATGAATTTATACGTGCTTTTAACTCAAAAGTTTGAAGGTATTCCCAGCGCGTCACTTAATATTGACTGTACTGTGTGCATAAGCTGCGTTTACAATAATTGAGCGAATTCACAGCACCTTCCAAATCAGAATTTGGAATATACCGGAATTCATGAGCTTTCGGCCGATTTCCATGTGTGTGTGCGCAGACTTCGTACGTGCACGGAAGCTCCTCATGAGCTTGATTTGCGAATATTAGTTTTGTACCAAGCGTTAATATGTGTGTGTGCCGGATAAAATTGTATGGCGGCACGAAAATCGGATTAAAACCGGTTTAAAATCCCGATTTCTTGTAACCATACAATTTTATCCGGCACACACACACATATAAACGCTTCGTACAAAACTGGTATTTGCAAATCAAGCTCATGAGGAGCTTCCATGCACGTACACAGTCTGCGCACACATACATGGAAATCCCCCGAAATCTTACGAATTCCGGTATATTCCAAATCCTGATTTAGGAAGTGCTGTAAATTCGCTCATTGTGTTATAGAGTAAGCACAGCATATAGGTTTGAGAACGTGCTTGTGAATATACGATTCAAATGGGGAGAGCTTTAGCGAATATGAACTGCTAAGAATCCTGACTTTCGAACAAAAGTAGAGGTAGCCTGTAGATTTTGAATGCATATTTAGCCACATATACACCGTATTCAACAAAGTTTTTCAAATCTTCAGCACATAATGAGGTGTCCCTATTCGTCCTTACTTCCAATTCTAAATTTCTTGATTTCGCACCAAAATAGCAGAGAGAAGTATTTTTCTCTCTATGGCCGAGTGAATTATAAAAAAGGAATTAAAGAAAGAAATATTCTTCTTTCTATTCAAACAATACTTCTAGCAGTTTGTTGCACTTGCGTGGCGAAAAGGGTCGCCGCGTAGCAAGTGCTAGAACGTGCTTTGTATGGAAAAGAATTTAAATCAAAAGACTTGTATTCTTTATGAAACAGACTGGTTGGTCGCCGATCGGGCTAGCGTTCCAATACAGACTGTGTTTTATTCTGTATTCTATTCTCCTATATATATGAAACATTTTGCTGAATCGATCGGTGTATGGACTGGTTTTTGAATTCAAAAATATAAAAATTAATTAGTTAGTGCGCGTATTGTCCGCTTAGAGTAGATGTCGCGGTTGTCGATAGGTAGGGGCTATTTTGACATTTGTCAGTGTGACAATTCAATTAGTAATCGTGCACAACACCCTCTCCCTTTGGGGAAAAAAAAATTTTCTTTTCAGTAGTAAATGAAAAAATTTTTTTTTTTTTTTTTGTTTTGAATCCATACACCTTTACAGTTTTTACAATTATCCTGATTCATAAGTTCATGTTGTTGCTTAAATATATATTCTTATAATTTTTTTTTTTGTTTCATTTGATTTTGCTTACTTAAATGTAACTTCGATACATATGTTTATATATTTTTTTTTGTTTGAATATAATTCTAGTCTTGTAATAACTATATGCATTTTGTTTTGCATATTTTGTTTTTTGATTCTTGTTTCACATTAATACTGTACATGTTCAAATGTGTTTATCACTTTTTCAAATTAGTGGTGTATACAATTTTAATAGGTTATTGTGATATTTTTTACATTTTCCGTTTATTAATATATGAGTATTTACATTATCTCTTTCTATTATTTCATATGGTCCGTGATATGTGTTCTGCAACTTTTTTCTATTAATATTTCTGACTTACACTAGATCTCCTACTTTGAATGTTGCTGGGTTTGTGTTACTATCTAATCTATTTTTTCTTTCCTTTTTCACTTTCTCAATTATGTTTTGAGCTAAACTAATGCTATTTCTAAGTCTAATTTTTAGTTCATTAACGAAATTGTCTATATTGTTAATCGGTTCATTTTTTTCTATAATGTCGTCGGGCAATTGGGGTAATCTGCCATATACTAATTCGTATGGAGAATATTCTGTATCAATATGTGGACTCGTATTGTACGCGAAAGTGTAATACGGTATCCATTTGTCCCATTCATAATCATTAGCAAAATTAAGCAAATATTCGTTTAATACTCTGTGGTTACGTTCCACTGAGCCGAGTGTTTCATGATGATATGGTGCTGAGAAAATTTGTTGAGTTTTTAATAAATTGCAAATGTTTCCCATTAGTTCATTGGCGAATTCAGTTCCATTATCTGATTTTAAAATTTTGAAAATACCATGCTTCAATATTAGTTGTTCTACTAGTGTTTTGGCGATAGTTTTAGCATCTTTTGTTTCAATTGGGTGTGCAATGACGTATTTTGACAATTCGCATTGCATTGTGAGAATGTATCGATAACCGTTGGATATTCTTAATGGTCCTACTGTGTCTATAGCAATTGTTTCGAATGTGTTCTTTGGTGTGTCTGTTATTGTTTGTTTCTCTTTTATATGTTGTGTTTGTTTATTTTTCGCACAAGTTTCACAGTTTTTAATAAATGTCTTTGTCATCTTATTCATGTCTTTCCATATATATTTTTGCTTTATTTTTAGTAATGTTTTTCTGACACCTAAGTGTCCTCCTATCGGTATTGTATGGTAGTTATTTATTAGTTTAAATTGTATTATTTTATCGGTTATTCGTTTTCGTTTTTATTATTTTTAGGGGTTCTTTATTTTTTGTTAGAATACTCTTCTGAAGTTGATTAAATTTGTTTTTAAATTCTTCCTTATTGATCATGTTATATATTTCATCTTTTTCTTCTATGTATATTTTCGTTATATTTTTTCTAGTTGCTTGTGATGTCAGTTTCTCCAATGTCGAAACTAATTCCGATGGATTATCGCTGCATCTAACTAGGATCTGATTATTTTCAAACATAATTTTTCGAATTTTTCCCATTTCCCATTTCGAATTTTAATTTCTTTAAATTTTTTATATCAGCTGGGGAATCGCTGTTCCATATATAGATTTCGTTGCCCATTGGGTTATATTTTGGTTTGACTATTCTTCTTGTTTGCGCTTTTTCAGTGTTTTCTAAATTTTTTACCATGTTTCTTGTAAGTGGTAATACCTTCTTTTCTTCAGTAATGTTTCTCTGCTTTGGTATCATATCTTTTAATGTGTCTGAATTTAATTTGACGCGTGACAATGCATCTGCATTGACATTCATCTTGCCTTTTCGATATATTATATCGAAATCATAATCGAATAAATCTAGTCTTATGCGTGTCATCTTTGATGATGGGTTTCTGTGAGTAAATAGTGATATAAGTGGCCTGTGGTCTGTAACGACTGTAAATTTATTTCCGAATAAATAGGGTCTAAAGAAATTTATCGCCAATGGATTGCCAATAGTTCCTTTTCGATTATCGGTTTGTTTAATTCATGTTTTACTAGGGTTTTACTTGCGTATGAAATGGGTAAGTCATGTCCTATTTCGCCTTGTGAGAGTACTGCACCTAATGCATAGTCTGATGCATCGGTTGTGACAATAAATGGCTTATTGAAATCTGGAGATTGTAATATTGGTGCATTCATCAGTTTATACTTCAGTACATCGAATGTTGATTGACATTTTTCTGTCCATATGAACTTTGTATTCTTTTTCAGTAAATCGTTTAGGCATTTTGTTATTTTGGCGAAGTCTGGTATAAATCGTCGATAATAATTAGCAAATGCGACGAATCTTCGAACTTCGTCTGCATTTGTAGGTATCGGGTAGTTTTTAATTGTTTTGAATTTTGCAGGGTCTGTTCGGACTCCGTCTTTTGTTATTAAATGTCCCAAGTACACTACTTCACTTCTCAAAAAATTGCATTTTTCAGGGTTCAGTTTTAGGTTGTACTTTTCTAGCCTATCAAATATTTTCATTAAATTGGTATTGTGATGTGCGAGGCTGCAACCAAAGACGATTATGTCATCGACATATAAGAATGCTGCTGAGTCTAATCCACTTAGAGCTACTGTTAGCATGCGTTGGAAGCTGTTTGATGAAATTGTTAGACCGAAAGGTAATCGTTTGAACTGATAATGCCCTTTGTTTGTTGAAAACGCTGTTAATGGCCTTGATTCCTCTGTCAGCTCGATTTGGTGAAAGGAACTTGTCATGTCCAGGGTGGAAAAGTATTTTGCTCTTCCTAGCCTGTCTAAAACATCTTCTAGCCTTGTGAGCGGGAACTTGTCATTAACAATTTTTTTGTTGAGTGCTCTAAAATCTACAACTAATCTCCATTTTGTTGGGCCTGACTCACTTTTCTTTGGTGTTAAAAGTAGTGGTGAGTTATATGGACTGGTAGAGTTTTCGATGATGTTATCATCTAGCAATTGATTTACTTGTCGATTGATTTCATCAATATGTGTATGGGGAAGTCTATAGTTCTTGATATACGTTGGTGTATTATCCGTGACTTGTATATCTTGTTTGTAGAAGTTATTTGCAGTAAGAGTATCGTGTTCTAGGTGAAAAATATGTTGATAGTTTTGGATAATTTCTAATATTGATTCTTGGTCTTTTGGGTTCAAGTGTTTTAGTTTAATGTATTTTAATAATTCTTGAAATCTTTGCTTTCCTTCGTTGTTTTTATTTACTGAAACACTATTTTTATTTATTTTGTATTTAGTTAATGGTTCTGTTTCTACTTTAAATCTTTGAATTACCATGTCTTCTTCGTTCGTGTTTAGTAGCTTTATATGTTTAATGCATTCTGCTGGTATTATTGTGCTGCCTATGTAGACTCCTGGTGTTATTTCTTTGTTAGTTACTACACTGTCTTCTTCGATGGTAAAGTCGACTGGGCAAATGTATTCGCACCGTGCGGGTATCGTTAATTTATGTATTTCGCAATTTGTACTGATCGGTATAGTATACTCTTCATTGTCGACATTAATCGTTATCGTATAAGTTTCGTAATCAATTTTTGCTAGTTTTTGTACAAGGAAATCTCTTCTTAGTATTCCGTCTGTAAGGATGGGAAAATCAGGTTCTACTATTTGGAAAGGGTAATGAATGTGTTTTTCACCAATGTTCAAGTCTAAATTAGCGGTGCCTAATGAATATATCTCCTGGTTTGTTATGCCAGAGAATTTGCATCGTTTATCTTCTTCTATTTTTTCATGCTCTGAAATTGCACTTATTTTGCATATTGATATATCAGCTCCTGTATCTATCAATAGCTTCAAATTTTTCCTTGATTTTTCACAATATAATGTAACGTAATTTTTTAATTGTGTATTTAGTAGGTATATTTTTTCTTCCTGTATCCCGGGGTCAACTTTTATTCTTCGTTGCTGCTGGCCTCCGGGCCTATTGAGTTTCCCTGTACTATATTTATTCTGTTTTGTCTGTTACTTTCATAGTTTCTGTTTGTTCCTCTGTTGTTCCTATTATTTGTGTTATGGTGCTGATATGTATTTCTATTTACTTCATGATATCTGTTGTGATTATTTCTATGGTTTACTTCCTCATATTTGGGGTTGTAACCATTTCTAAAGTTGTTTCTGTAATTGTTGTTTTGGTTTGTTACATTATTTCTTGCGTTGAAGTTACTTCTGTTGTTTTTGTTGTTATTTCTGTTATTATTAATATAATTTTCGTTCTAATTATTATTTCTATATGTGTTATAATTGTTCGGGTTGTTTCTATTATTGTAATTCAACTGTTGACTTATATTATTTCTTCGATTTATGAACATAATGTTTTCTATAACATTATTACTTGATTCGAATTCAGTTGCTATCTGGATCGCTTCTACGAACGTTTTTGGCTGTGCAGCAAAAATAGTAGGTTTAAGGGTTTCGCTTAACCCATTCTTAAAAATAGTTAGTGCGTATGAGTCATTTGACTTCTGTATTGCACTTTTCTCTTCTTGAGACGGATTCTGACCCAAGCTACTAATTTGAATCTCACTTAATTCGTTAATGAGCTCTGATAATTTTTCACCAAATTTTTCAACTGTTTCGCGTTGAGTTAATTGTGCTAATTGGGTATGAATGTGTTGTGGACTTTTTTTGCTTTTATATCTATTTCTCAGGCTTTTTTCTAATTCTTCATAGTTTTTAATGTCTAATGTTCCTAATTTCACATTTTTAGTAAAGTTTAATAAATTGTTTTTCCCATCTTCGTTAAGACTTTGATTGAGTAAATTTATTATTGTTAAGAATGCTTCCAGTTCTTTTGGGTTTCCATTAAAAACTGGTATTGCTTTTAAAGCTAGCTCAATATTAAAGTTACTCATTTTGTTTTCTATTGACTCTTTTAATTTCTCTAATAATAGCTCCTTTGCTTCTTGGTATTTCTGCTGTAATATTTCTAATAACTCCTGACTACTTTCTGTCTTAAGTGCTTCTTCCTGGATTTTTTCTATAGTTTCTAATTTTTCTTGTATGTATTCTCTCTTATAAGTTCTGTTTGGGTTTTTTTTTAGATTGCCTACTATTTTTGAAAGGATATTAATGTTCTGTTCCATTTATTTTGTGTTATCGTAGACCATATGAAATCTCTTTAACATTTGTAAAATTAAATTTGAATTTTTCGTTTCGCTACCAGACAATAGGTGTCGTTTGTGACGCTCAATAGACCAAAGTAGCACTTGTCAAAATTGAGAGAATTTTTATCACCTTTTTTTTTTGCTCTTTTCTTACATTTACTACATTTACTACTCATTGAAAGTTTTTGAATTATAAAGATTTTCTTTTGAGGTATTCATTAAAAATGTTTTATTTGAATTCATGCTTAATCTAATGTGTTATGGTTTTTGTTTTCATTTGCAATTTTAGTTCTTCAATTTTTTCGTAAATTTTTTGTTGTAGTGGCCATGGCGGAGGATTTTCCTCATCGGTGGCAATGCGTTTCAGCGCCGCGATTCGTCTTCTTAAGTTTACTTTTCTGCCGCCTCGTATTTTCTTTTTTGTGTTGATTTTTGGTATATTCGTTTTTGCCGCTTCCAATTTACGAGCTTCTAGGATGGCCGGATGAATTCTTGGTTGTGGTCCGCCCTCCTTTGGTAATTCTGTCTTCTTGAATGTCGTTGATGACGTTACTCCGTAGATTTGTTGTTGTTCGCCTTTGTTCGGTTGTACCTTTTTTGAAGGAGGCAGGATCGCCATGAGGTGTCCCTATTCGTCCTTACTTCCAATTTTAAATTTCTTGATTTCGAACCAAAATAGCAGAGAGAAGTATTTTTCTCTCTATGGCCGAGTGAATTATAAAAAAGGAATTAAAGAAAGAAATATTCTTCTTTCTATTCAAACAATACTCCTAGCAGTTTGTTGCACTTGCGTGGCGAAAAGGGTTGCCGCGTAGCAAGTGCTAGAACGTGCTTTGTATGGAAAAGAATTTAAATCAAAAGACTTGTATTCTTTATGAAACAGACTGGTTGGTCGCCGATCGGGCTAGCGTTCCAATACAGACTGTGTTTTATTCTGTATTCTATTCTCCTATATATATGAAAAATTTTGCTGAATCGATCGGTGTATGGACTGGTTTTTGAATTCAAAAATATAAAAATTAATTAGTTAGTGCGCGTATTGTCCGCTTAGAGTAGATGTCGCGGTTGTCGATAGGTAGGGGCTATTTTGACATTTGTCAGTGTGACAATTCAATTAGTAATCGTGCACAACAGAACGAAATAGACTTAGAAATAGAAGAAACAGTGTCTTTCTTGTCACAAGACGATAATTATGATTTTGAAAATTTTACGATAACATTTCTTGGGAAAAAAATGGCAAAAAATTACAAAAACTACCATAATTAGTAACCCTATTTTTCAACAACTTCCTAGCAGATTAAGCTTTCAATAAGATTTATTTACATCTTTCAATAAAATTCTTCAAGTCATCATCCGTCTGTAAAAAATTTCGTTTTTCACTGGATGCATTAGTTTTAAGTGAAGTGAAGTATTTTCAGAAACAAACGCTTCAAATCATCGAGACATTTTGTACGCTGTTTATTTTAAATGAGCTTCAAACAGTTACTTTCACGGCTATCTAATTTAGCTTTAAAAAATTTCAAAATACCATTCTTCTTTTAGATTCGTGATATGAAGCGACCAGGGGGCTCGTCGGTAGGAAAATCCGAAAGCCACTGCAGCCCTCTGGCTGCAGTGGCTTTCGGAGCAAATCCAAGCTATTCTGGCCTGCTCTCCGGAAGCCAGCTTGGATAAGTTGGCGGACGGAAATGTCTGATGCTGGTCACCCTGTGTTAGCAGCAAAGCAAAAAATATACCAAGTTGTCTTCGCCTTAAGTTAAACCTACCCTGTAAATTTCGTTTCGGTTAAATGACTGCGATGCTGCGATGATTTTAGAGTAACCACCGGCAAAAATGTTCACATTTTTGAAACGTTAATTTTTGTTGTTAATTGTCATAGCAGAATCATTCCCATTTGCAAATCTAATGACATAATCGCTTAGTAAAGAGATGCCAAAAAATTACAAAAATTCCCATAGTTGGCAGCCTTTACATGATTTTTTCAAAGAAACCCCTACGACATTTGGTTAACAATAAAGTCCATTTACTGCATGAACATTATTTTAATTTCATGACTAGGTCAGAAGTATTAGGGAAAAAAGCTTTATTTTGCTGAGAAAATTTCCAATATTTAGAAGATACAACTCACTATAGCTGGCAAATCTAATTTTTCAACCAAATTTTTATCAAATGTGGTCGACTATGTGTGAATTTTGTGTTGTGAATTGTGTGAATTTTGTTAAAATTCGATTTCTGAATCGGAAGCTGTAGGCCAAAGCGCAGCTTTTTTCTAAGTGATTTTTCAACATAGCACCACTGCCACAGAGTGTCCCGCATTTCAAAATCATTTGTATCACTGATCCTTGTTACTACCAACATTTGCTGTAAATTTCATAATGATCGGATTATCCGGTCGTTAGTTGTCGTGAACATAAGTTTCAAGTGCTGAAAATATTGGTACTTTGGTGACGGGTGCAGTTTTTGTGCAACTCGGAATTCTAAGAATTTCAAATGCAAGGGCTAACATTTATCAATGATTTAGGGCTACAGGTTTACTTGCAGAGTCGTGAAAGTCCATGTGCTTTAAGTTTTAAAATTTTAAACGATATTTGCTAAAAAATCGGAAGAAAACTTCATGTAAGCTGTCTGCTGAGTTGTCGGAAGCACTGGGGACAAAAATTTCTTCCAGAACTGTTAGAAGATGACTTGAGGAAGCTGGACTTAAAAGATGTAAGGCGAGAAAGAAGTCATGGCTCTCAGGAAAAAACAGGAAGTCACGGTTGGAGTAGGCGAAAAACACATGCATTTCACTGACGAAGATTGGTCCAATATTCTGTGGTCAGGCGAATCTAACTTCTAGGTCTGTATCATTTATTGAGCACTTTTATTTTCGACTTAAAAATATTTGAGTAATATTGATGTATTCTAGGCTTTTAATTCTAATTCTAGGTTTTTAAATACGATTTGTGTGACTTTTGTGAAACGAAGAGCTCGATAGACGTACAACCCAGAATGCGTGATACCTACCGTTAAATACGGAGGAGGCAGTATAATGATCTAGAGCTGCATGGCAGCCAGCGGTGTGGGTGAAATGTTGAGCCCCATAGAACAACTATGGAGAATTCTGAAGCGTAAGATCAAGGAGCACTCAATTACATCGAAAGAAACACTGAAAAATGTGTTACAGCAAGATGAGGTACTATATCTGCGGAAGAGTGCAGCAAGCTAGTTAGGCTCCATGCCCAAGAGGATCACTGCTATCATAAAACCTAAAGGTGGCTCAACCAAACATTAATAATGTTTATTAAAATTATTTATTCATCATATCTGCGTACTTTGATTTCATTTAACATTTCGCTTTTCAAAGATATAAAGAATTTTATAGGGAGCCTGATACTTTTGGTCAAGGCAATATATATATATATATATATATATATATATATATATATATATATATATATATATATATACATATATATATATATATATATATTTATATAATAAATGCGTCCCTTCTTGTGCCTACAAGACAGGTTCAACCGAACCAAAAAGCTCAGTCGCCGTTATCTTCAGACGGTGAGATGACGCGGCTTGTCTCCCAGCCGTCATCTTATTGTTCACGACAACCTGTCTATACTACGCTACTTTGTTGATGCTTGCGCAGACATTTCTGTGCTTTCAGCACCTACAACCGGAAGACTTAGACATTCTGATATGTGGCTTGCCACAGTAATTCCGTCAACCATCAACACCTACGGACGAAATGTGTTCAAACCGGAACTGGGAGTCCGCAATGAGTTCTCATGAGATCTCATCATTGCCGATGTCCTAGACCTATTTTATGCGCAAAAGTTCCTCTGCTACTATGAGCTAGTCCTCAACTTGGCAAACGCTATCCTTGTGGATCATCTAACTTTGCTTTCTACAAAAGGCACATACACTTCGTACAAACTTCCGAAACTAGGTGTTTTGATTGAGAAATCTTCTGATCCACGGATACATGCCCTTCTAAAACAGTACGAAGCAATCACGGTCAGCCCATTGTTCTCCCAACCCTATAAACACAAGGTTACACTCTACGTATTGACCACAGGCTCTCTAATAGTATTAAAACCACGTCAACAGCACCTGATACGCTCGCAAAGCCAAAAATCTACTGTGGCCAAAAATCGAATTCTTTGATTTTTGGCTACAGTAGGATATTTGTTGGCCCTCAAACAGCAGCTGGTCGTCTCCGCTCTCCGTACAACTAATGGAAAATGGCGTCCTAGCGGCAAATATAGACGCTTTAATGCAATACCTGCCCCCGATCAATATCCGATCCCATTATTCAAGATTTATGTCATTACATACATGACGAAACTATCTTCTCCCCCGTAGACCTCACTAAAGCCTACCATCAAATTCCATTTGAGACGAACGAGTTGCCTAAGTCTGCCATCAATACATTGTCACTGACCAGAGTATACAATTTTAGCCAGCGCTTCACGCTGAGCTTGGTCGACTCTTGGGCTTCGAACACAATCGTACCACAGCGTACCACCCTCATGCCAATGGTTTCTTGAAAGATGGCATTGTGCTCTAAAATCGGCTAACATAGCTCACAACGATGCGCTGTGGACCAGAACACTATCCCTAATTATGTTTGAACTATGATCTCTAATCCGAGAAGAATTCACAGCGTCACCGGCAGAACTTTTGTACGGAGAGAACCCTCAGCTTCGTAATGATTTTCATCATGAAAACCCTAGGAAGATTAGTCAAACTGACTTTGCCTTCAAATTTTCGCCAACTTTGGTAAAACTCTGGCCGGCTCAAGCAAAACACTCCACAACCCCGAAGATATTCATCTTCAGGCAACTCGACTCTTGCTCTCACGTCTTCGTTGGAGACGATTCTGTTCGTCCACCACTCCTTCCACCGTACGACGGTCCATTCAAAATCCAAGCCAGAAATACAAACTATTCTACACTCGAAATCAGAAACCAATCTGCCAATGTTTCCATTAACAGGCTCAAGTCATGTTACACATCATCCTTTAGGCAACCTGTTGACAAACCTATCGAGAAGCAGCAACATATTCATAAAACACTTAAGGGGACGTAGCACCTTCAAATTAAAAAAAAAATGTTTTTTTCAAAGGCTTGTTTTTAATTGAATAAAATAACATATCTTAATGAAACTTTTTACACATACTTAACACCTTTTATACTACATTAAAAAAATTGTTAAAAATTTTTTGTGGCCCTCCTGTCGTCTGTTACAATTTTTTGGAAAATACACCAAAAAAACCTGGCGTGCATGATAACTGTCCTCAGGAAAGTTTGAAAAAACAAAACAAAAACGTGGTTTTAATCAACATCAAAGCGGCCTTGGAATGAACTAAAAAAAAAAATTTGGTTGAAAAATAACAAAATGACGGCGTTTTTTTCGAAAATCGAGGTTTTTTTTCCCCAGAAATCGGTTATAACTAAAAAAATTTAGGGCCGATTTTTTCATCCGTAATTCATTCTGAGCATCAACATGTGCAAATTAACGTGTTAAAATTTCAGAACGATTGGATAATATTGTTTTTCTTAATCATGCACGCCAACTTGCAAAACGTTGTTTCGAGAAAATCGTGCTTAAAGTTAAAATTCAATATTTTTTGCAAAAAATCTTGCCGAAAATTAATCTGCGATGCCTGGACCATACAATGTACCTTCTTCTTGCTCATACTCCTCCTCTTTCAAAGATTTTTGCTCCCTTCGAGCAGTTCTGGCCTCTTTAGATGCCTCAGTCGAGTGTTTTTCGCCTGGTCGATTCTTGCAGCATCTCTATGTTCTGCATGTTCCAGCGCACGTTCGGCAATCGTAACTCCCATTACTTGCATTATTTTCAAGATAGCCATAAATCCTTCATTAAATGTACATGCAGAAATATTTGCCGCCATATTTAGTACGTTTTTCCCACAAAAAGTGTGTTTGGGGGCCAAATTCCAAACACAAGAATTATAGCTTACGTTATTATTCTGCGGAAAATTGCCCAAGCAGCGCTTTAATAAATCTTTTGATGATAAGTCATCATAAATAGGCTTTAAAATTTCTTGTACCTTATCATCTAAAGGTGGAGGATGCTTGAAATTTTTTAATGTATTATCACCAGCTGCCTCCGTCTTGCGCCAGTTACTCCAAGTCGTTTCTCCAACAGGACAATAAGAGTGTTGAGGGTTCTCATCAGTTGAAAGTTTGTGGTGATATGCTGCTGCCCAAATTTACTTGGGCATATTTTCAACTGAATCAGGATTTCGTCGTATAGCTAGGCCATAATATGTGGCAAAATTTTTCATTAATTTTAGTGTCAGTAGGACTTTTTTCGGACCTTTTTTGGAGACTCTACACTTTTTTTACAGCTATTTTTTTTGTTTTTTTTTGCCAAGGTTGACTGTTTTTTTGCTTCTTTTGAAGGAAATGACTCACTTATCTTTATGTACACTTTGGATTAAGTCGATGTAGCGATATAGCGAAGTCAACGAAAATCATAGAAAAAATGACCTTGGAGCGCTTCGCTATATATACTCACAAAATTTTTTTTTTTTAGAATTTTAATTTTATATTATTAAAATCATGTTTTTAAAGCTTCATTCTAACATATTCAATCAAAAAACAAAAATCAATTTTTCAAAAATTTGGAGGTGCTATGTTGCCTTAACGCAAAATTTGCTGTCTTCAGCTCTGAGCAAAAGTTTAGCGAGAAAGTTTCTTTTGCACCATACATCTCTCTAGCTGGTAGAATTGCCTCGCGATAATGCGTAAAACGCTGGCAGGGGAGTATTGTGGATACAATTACATAAATACACATATTTTTACACACAATCTAAAGTTCTGCAAAACAGTTAACACTTGACACTTGACAAGTTTAAAATGTTTTATGAAGTTTAAAAAAATTTAATAATTGTTACGGAGAGATTGATATGTCAGGTTTTAAAAAATAAAATATTCATAGAATATTATTTTCAAATTAGCTTATTGGTTTAATTTTAAAATCATAGTTAAAGTGCTATTATATAGTATTAACAATGAGTAGCCAATGTTTAGACTTTCCAAGTTTTCGAAATTGTTCGGATGGTAGTCATAAACATTTTTGTAGCTTTCGATGAAATCACCAAAATAAAACGAAATTCTCATTGTAGGTTTATTTTAATGCAAAGTAGATACGGTTGACTTTTGGTTGCAGTGTTGATAAAGTGCTACGCATTACTGAGAATTTTCAACCTAAATGTTATAGAAAATGCGGATATGTAGGTTTATGTAGATGAAACGCTTGAAAGCTGTTCTCCAAAATGTCCACGATGCACCTACTTACATTACTCGCAAAAATAAGGAAAAAATAACTTGCGTGCTTACAATGTACGAGTACATAGTCGGCGATGGGTTATGTATGCTTTATAAAGTGGAATAATGGGCCTTTCCACACTTGTATTCTTGATGCACTCCTCAAACCGGTTTTTTGGGCAACAGACGGAAGAATCAAGGGGAGTTTTCTACAAAAAGTAGAGAATTCCCCTTGATTCTTCCGTCTCTTGCCCAGTAAACCGGTTTGAGGAGTGCATAAAGAATACAAGTATGGAAAGGCCCATTGAGAGCTTCGGAGCCCCTTTCAATGGTATGTAAAAAGTTTAGGTTACAATACATTACGAGCCATGCAGTGGCCAGCTTGGCTGTGGGTCGAAGCACCGGTACGAATGCCACAAAATGACATGTAATGCGAGAACACGCTGTTGGAACTTCGACTGAGCTTCGTTATCACACGGCAAGCATTATCAGCACATTCCGAGGCATGTAAAGTTGGATTCGGCCGCCGGTCTAAGCTTCAGTATGCATTGCTCCTCGATGATGGGTTATGCAAGAATTCGACATCGTGATTTCTTAAAAGCTCGTTTTATAAAACTACTAGCCAAGGACATCTCATGTTAAAAAGAAATGAACTGGGTATGGATATGTAATGCTGTCATGCATTATCCGGAATGCTAACGGAGAGTATGTTTATGCGTTACTTTTCCCTTGGGGATAAGAGAGCATCGACTTTCGAGCCATTGTGGTTTGCAGAGACTATTGCGAATCACGTGAGAGTAGAATGATAAATGGTGTCGTTTGGATTGAAAGGATTTGAAAAATTAGGAAATTTTCGAGGTGGATTTTGTGTTTGCAAATGTTTGCAGCAGAATGAGGGAGAACGTTTCGAAGCTAAGAACATTTTCAAATATTAGTACCAAAGTAGTTGAATGGCTAAAATCAGTTTTTGAAAATCGTTAACACTGTTTCACTTATTGTAATTATATTTTGTTCTACATATTTAATTTTATGTGGTCTTTTTTTAACTTTTAGGTGGACATTTATAACGCATTAGAAGGCAATGATTTTAAGTTGTGTTTGGTTGCTAAAAAAGGGTTTGTAAGAACTGTATGCATCATTTTCTATCAGGTCTAAAAACAAAGAGTTTTTTCTTGTTGAGAAATTCAAAACATTGCGTAAATAATTCAGCTTTGTCATCAAAATTAGTTGTGGCATATCTTGCCTTAGTTGAGGCTGCAGTTTACATTCATTTCTGTGAACTTAAAAAAAAATATGTTGTGCAGTCCTTAATTTTCGTTAAATAGAATTGTATATAAAAAAAAATATACGTATGCTAAATAAAAAATTTTAGTTTCAAAACTACAGTTGATTCTCAAAAATCTTTCTTTATTGAGCAAAAACAATTCCATCGCCTCAGTTTTCCCGGAACATTAATGGAAATTAACAGAAAAAAAAGTTTAGCGCATCAGAACCGCTAGAAAACTAACTTTCGAATAAATTGTCTTTGAGTGACAAAAATATGTGGGAAGACGTAATACACTTTTTCGTACAACCATTCATTATTCCAAGCAACAAAACTCAACTATAACAGATATGATGAAAATGTTTAGTGCTGGCAATACTTTTCCAATGAAGCAACAATAATTTTACCTTAACAAGCTCATACTTAAATCAACTTATCCTTTGAATTTCGTTCTCATCGGAGGATTTCATCGAAAGTTTCAACGGTTAAACGTTGTTTAAGGCTGCCATCCGAAAAATTTAAAAATTGGTTTCTAATTTTTATCGCAAATGCTTAGTATATGAGTACCTAATTTGAAGCATCTGTTGGTGCAATATTTACGAAAATGGCTTATGCTGGTTAGCCTGTGTCAGCAGCAAAACAAAAAATATACCAAATCTGCTTCACGTTAAGTTAAACCCAACCGGTAAATTTCGTTTCGATTGAATCACTTCGATGGAAGGTATACGGGTGTAAAAATATTTGAGGGTTACCACCCTCGAAACTTTTCAAATTCTTGAAACGTTAATATTTGTTGTTAATTTTTATTGCAGGATCATTCTCAATTGCAAATCTAATGACATAATCGCTCAGTAAAGATATTTGACAAAATTACAAAAATGGTCATCGCTGGCAGCCCTTTCATGATTTTTGTACGAAATTCCTACGACATTTGGTCAACATTAAGGTCCATTTACTGCATGAACTTAGTTTTGATTTCTACACTGGACCGGAAGTTATAGGGAAAAAAGCTTTATTTTGCTGAGCAAATTTGCAAGATTTATGAGACAAAAATCACCACAGCTGCCAGTTAACAAAAATCACCACAGCTGCCATCAAATGTTACATAGAGTAACATCCAAGTACTGTGTAAATTATGTTAAAATCTGATGGCTGAATCGGAATTTAGAGGCCAAAAAGATGTTTTTTTCTCAGTTATTTTTCCAGATGGTACCACTGCCACAGGGTTACCCGCCCGCATTTCAAAATCACTTTTATCAGATCTAGTCCTAGTTAATACCAACATGTCTTGTAAATTTCATTATGATCGGATTATCCGGTCGTCAGTTCTCGTGAAGAGAACTTTCGAGTGCTGAAAATAGAGGTAATTTGGCGATGGGTTGCCGTTCTTATGCAAATCGGAATTTTGAAAATTTTATCTTGAGATGAAGGACAAAAGATAAAATTTATCAAAAATTTGAAATTTTTGTCAAAAATCAAAAATTTTTCAGGAAGGTCAATGATTTGAAGGATTTTTTTTTCAGCAGCCTGCCACAGCTACAGGGTTACCCGCTTTATGCTGAAAATCTATGTGTGCCAAATTTTAGTCAACATCAATACGCTCTGTCATTTTCACGATTATCCATTGTTTTTCTTACAAGTAATGACAAATCAAAATTTGAAAAAAAATCCTTTTCTACTTTTAGGCACCCTGCACCCACACACGGCTCAAAATTTCCAATTCTTTATCATCGACAAGCTTAAAACATAATTAGTTTTCATTTCCAATACTTTTCTTTAACAAAAATTTACACTGCTTGGAAATATAGGAGTTCCTCAAAATTCACTAAAACGCTCGCTGTCGCCAAAAGGTTTAGGTTATCTGAATTTGAGAAAGTCATGGACCTACTTACTATATACATCTACGTTCTCCGAAAATTTCAGCTCAATCAGATTGGCCACTCCAGATATTATCTCCCTTAATCATTTTGCTGATATATATATATATATATATATATATATATATATATATATATATATATATATATATATATATATGTATGTATATATATATATAACCGATATATATATATATATATATATATATATATATATATATATATATATATATATATATATATATATATATATATATATATATATATGATGATAAATATATATATATATATATATATATATATATATATATATATATATATATATATATATATATATATATATATATATATATAAAGAAATATGAATTTTCGGCGAAACGAGTTTAATACTATTGTTCTTCGAACATTAGTAAAAATATCTTTGCCAAACATTTAGTCAAATCTAGATTTCCTTATTGTTGTCCAATCTAGATTTCCTTATTGTTGTTGACGGTTTCGTGACGGAAATAAGTATTTCTACCCCTCTCTTCTCGCATTTATGGTTGAAGGATAAGTTCAATATTTTGATAAAGCTAAAAGTAACGGTCGGAAGCTACAATCGCTACTCCAATCGCTTGCTGTTTGCAAATAATGTAAATGAAGTAAGCGTCGCTAAAAAGCGATTTCAGACTGCTTGCCGGAAAACTTGAACTTGTGACTGATTTATGCACAGCCAAACGTTTTTTGTTCGTTCGTTCTGCTCTGTTTTGTTATTTATGGTCTGTCAGAACAGTTGAACAGAAAAAAGTATATTGCGATTAGCCATGCTGCTTGTTCTCGATTCTGACAGAAGTTAGCGTTAAGTTAAGAGGGTATGTAGTTTTTATGGTTGATAGAGTCTATGTGGGTGGTTCAGTTGAGATGTGATCGTTGATTTGTAGGTCAATATGCTAAGTTTTGAGATATGGGCGGACTAACTGAAAACTGGACTGAAAGAAATACTAAGTTATTGCATTGTGAAATTTGTTGTGAGTTGTTTATTTTGCACTCGAATGGTTAACTAACTATTCATAGTTAACTTTAGTCACATTGACATAATTTGGCTTTTTTTGCCAAGGCATATGCTAGAAGTTAAGCAAATTAGCAGCAATAACGAAGAAAGTGAAGCTTTCTGACCGGGCAACAGAATGCTATTATGAAAATATCGCATATTGGTGAATTTAGATTTACTATGCATGTTTATAAATTACGCACCTTAGTAAAGGAAAAAGTGGATGTTGCTTACACACACAGGCCACAGAAGTTCTCTTAGAGTTACATGTTTCTAGCCATGATTCTGCAAGCTTAATTATAACTATTACTGATTTTTACAAAATAAAAAACATGAATACAGGCTGATCTAATATTCCTAGATTCAAGGATTGGATCGTTCCTAGATCCAAGCAATGGAATGCAGATAATCCATTTTACAAAATTTGATCTGCTTTTTCAAGATTTCAAGATGGTACCACTGCCACAGTGTTGCTCGCATTTCAAAATCATTTCTATCAGACTTGGTCCTAGTTAATACCAACATGTTCTGTAAATTCCATGATGATCGGATTATCCGGTCGTCAGTTCTCGACAACAGAAATTTCGAGTGCTGAAAATAAAGATAATTTGGTGATGAGTTCCCGTTCTTGTGCAAATCGGAATTTTCCTAATGTCAATTTGACATGAAGAACAAAGGATAAAATTTATCAAAAATTTGAAATTTTTGTCACACATCAAAGATTTTTCAAGAGGGTCAATGATTTGAAGGTTTTTTTGTCAGCAGCCTGCCGCAGCTACAGGGTTACTCGTTTTATCTTGAAAATTTATTTGTGCTAAATTTTAGTCAACATCAATACGATCTGTAATTTTCACGATGATCCATTGTTTTTCTTACAAGTAATGACAAATCAAAATTTGAAAAAAATCATTATCATAATTCATAGACAAGCTTAAAACACAATAAGTTTTCATTCCCGCACATTTATTTTAACAAAAATTTACATTTTAATTTTAATTATATAAATATAGGAGTACCTGAAAATTCACAAAAACGCTCGCCGCCACCAAAAAGTTTAGGATATCTGAATTCTTGCGAGTCATGGGCCTTCCTACTATATACATCTACGTTCTCCGAAAATTTCACTTGTGTCAATTTACATAGAAAGTTTCAAAAAATAGGTTAGTATTTTACTCAGGAAATTACATACAGCCCAATAAACTAGCCGAAACAAAGCCAGAAACTAGACTAAATGCAAACAAAGTCAGCCTCAGTTCTCTGTGTCGTTAACTTCACCACCAAAGTTGTTGCCAACAAATCTAATATTAATTTTAGTCGTTATTTTGCTCGGTTGTTTCGGGTGCAGGTAAATGCCAGTTAGAAATACGCAAAGATGAATAATTTTCAAGAAAAATATATATTTTGCTGAATTTTTCGTAGATTGCCACTAAAAAATTTCACAAAACTTTTGAAAAAATCGTGTATAGTTTAAACTTGATCCGTATACTTAGTGTAGAAGTTAGATGATCACTAGCAAGATTTTTCATTCCACCATACATTGAAACTTTGTCTATGCTAGAAACACAACTTTCCTGAAAAGTGAGTCAAGTGAAATTTTCATTTCTGTTCGTTCACTGGAGTGAATGATTAGAGAATGCAACTGACTTTTCTTTGCATTTCAATTCTGTGAAACTTTTTAACTTGTCGCCATTTTCTTAGTTCATGTTTTCTGCGGTAGCCAGCTTTTTGGTTACGGTTTAGTTGTCGCCATTATTATCATCATATTCATCGTTGCTCTGACGTTTATCGTGGTACGTGCTAGGCAACAATAATTTACACATTTAAATGAATCATTTTCGGAAAAATGAAGAGAGAAAAGCGAAAGTCGAAACACGATTTCCACTGCGGTAACTTGTATCTTTGATAGAAAATTGGCGGAAACAATCTGGGTGATTAAAATGGATATTAGGAGCTGCTGAACAAATTTGTAAATGATGTTAGAGTTAGTTTGATGCAGAGAGATGAAGGTAAGACAAGTCTATGTAACTGCAGATTGTGTACACCTTAACATTTCCTAGAAGCTATGAAGCTGGAGCTAACGAGGGAAATTATACAGATATGCAGGAGCTGTCAGTCAAAAACAGACCAATTAAAAGCTTTGAGTGTACGTGTAGTAGAAGTGAGTTAATGTTTTGTATGATAAACAATCATTTCATATAAATTCACGCGAGAAGTGTCAAAGTAAAAATTTTAATGCATTATGCGTATTGCGTTGGCAAGTTAATCCAGAACGCATAAAGCATATCGCACACTATTCCGTCACGACACGACACGACATAGAAAAATGTCGTACGACAGTCGGTAGACCACCGCACACTATACCGAACCGACAGTCACTATCAGAACGCACGTCATTCATAGCTGGCTTGTCAGCAATTAGTGAAAATGTACGATACAAGTAGTTCAGATGATTCGCGTGTTGTCTCTTGCGGTGGAAGGTTGTAGCCGGAGAACTGCAGTGATTGTTTTTCTCCGAAGGATGGCCTTTCTCTGGAATTGACAAGACGGGAATCATCGTGTCTTAACTGCGTGTTCGCGTCGTCGCGTTGTTTGAGGCCTTTGTGTTTAATGTTTGTGTCTGTCTTGTGAATGTTGAAAATCAAATAGACATAGTGATGTCTAAATAATAAGTTGTATAAAAACTGTGTGTTTAAAAATTTGCAAAATAATATAATAAATCAAAACCATGTGTTTAAAAACTAATCGTGTAAACGATCAATCGGATTAACGTGAATATAAATCGTGTAAACGTTGGCTGATGCCTGCTAGTCAGGAAGCCATTCCTGTTTCTAGGAAATTCTAGAAGCCATTAGGAAAAAAAAAAAAAAAAAGTAGTTCAGATTCTGATGAAGAAATTTGTGTAATCGCAGCAGTGTTAGAGGAAGAAAACAGGGTGAAAAGGAAAATGTGGGTCCATCCCATCAATAATAAAAGGCAAAAATATGGTGAATTTCATCATTTGTTCAACGATTTGAAAAAAGATGACAAAAAATTTTTCCAATATTTTCGAATGGGCTTCGAAAAATTTACCGAGCTATGCTCTTTTTTAGAAACGGATTTATCAATAAAAGACACAAAATTCCGACGGGCTATAA
Source organism: Nemotelus nigrinus (assembly GCA_947369275.1). Lineage (NCBI taxonomy): Eukaryota > Metazoa > Arthropoda > Insecta > Diptera > Stratiomyidae > Nemotelus > Nemotelus nigrinus. Next base: position 82,238,805 of record OX376373.1, read on the forward strand.
GTAAAGAGGAGAGGCTGGCTGTTGCTTTAAGGTATGTACAATGAAAGACCATATATATAAACTTAAATATTTTTAATTAACTCTGTTTGGAAGAAAGGACAATAAATATTTAAAAAAACCAAATTGCAAATAGTAAATTGTTGAAAAAGCTTTAATTTATAGCGAGTCAATATCGTCAAAATCGTTTTGCGAATGTTGAGAGACTGAGGCGGCAGAATCTAAAATTTCTGTTTGTGGATGTAATGGTAATATTGTCATTTCACTTTCCTCTGAGCTTTTTTCCGTTATGTCGGTTGAAGTATATGTTGAAACTAATCTTGTAGCATTGAAGTTCGATATTTCCGCTGCTTGCACAATATTGAATATTTTAGATTTGACTTCTATTTGGATATCACTGGAAAATGTGCGTACGGTTTCTTCCATCGAATCGAAAAATTTTTTTAAGTGATCCACAGTAGGGCGTTCATTGCGCACATTTAGTCGCATTCGCTTTTTCTCATTTAAATAGTTTTCCAGTACTATAGCTGTTGTAATTTTTCTTTTGTTCAACTTCGTATTTCTCACTGAGTATCTTTGTTTAGTACTACTAGAGGGCTGCGAAGTAATATCCTCCGTTTGCGTATTTGCTTGTAATTGTGTGCCCTCATCACATCCATCACTAACGCTTGTGGCATCATTCACATTAGAAATTTGATGCCTATCAGCAATAAAAGGCTGAAGAAATTCCATTTGTTTTTCGAATCGCCATGGCTTCAGTGTTTTTGCAGGATCTCCACTTTTTGTTTTACTGGATTTGATAAACCTGCGATAGCAATCTCTGAGGCTCGTCCACCGTTTTTTGCATTCAGTAGCTAAAACAACATTTTCTTTATTGTCTTTTTGATTAAAGCAAAATAACAATTTAATTTTATATAATATTTTGATCCGTAATATGTTTAAATTGAAAATTGTTAACATTCTTCAACAGGTTTTTTGCAACAGGCGATACATTTAGAACAATTGCTTTCAGCTATCGTCTAGGAGAAAGCACAGTTCGCAAAATTGTGTATGAAGTTTGCGAAGCTGTTTGGAAAATTTTAGGTCCCATGGTAATGCCATCTCCTACCACAGAAAAATGGAAAGAAAATGAAGAAAAATTTAAAACGCTGTGGAATTTTCCAAATTGTGTGGCCGCCATCGATGGCAAGCATGTCATTACTGACAAACCAGCAAATAGTGGATCTTTGTTTTTCAATTATAAAAAAACATTCAGCATAATTCTACTTGCTTTTGTTGATGCGCAATGCAGATTTACTGCCATTGATGTAGGTGCATATGGCAGGAACAGTGACGGTGGGGTTTTCGCCAATTCCACTATTGGAAAAAAAATGTTCGACAATACATTAAATCTGCCATGTGACAAATATTTGCCTGGCACAAATTCACTTCTTCCACATGTTTTCGTCGGAGATGAAGCATTTCCGTTGCACAAACATTTACTGCGCCCGTATCCTGGAAATGTAACATCCAATAACGATGAAATAAAAGTTTACAACTATAGGCACAGCAGAGCTCGACACGTTTCTGAAAACGCATTCGGAATTTTAGTGAAAAGATTCCGTATTTACCAGCGACGACTTCAAATAGCTCCCGAAAATCTAGATAAAGTCATTTTGGCAACATGCTGCCTACACAATTTTCTTCACAATGACACTTGCTACTGGAGTGAAATTGATGAGCATGAAGATATACCACAAGGACTAACAAATATTTCAGGCATAGGAGGATCTTCTACAACTGTCTCCATGCGTATTCGGGATAAGTTCAGAGAATATTTTAATTCTGAAATGGGATCTGTATCTTGGCAGAACGATATGATCAGAAGAGGAAAACGAAGCGTCTAATTTAAGTTGGTAACTAAGAAATTTTATTGAAGAACCGACACAATTAAATTTATATTACTTTACATTTACTTAAATATTTACTTTTATGTACTTTTGTTGCAAATAAATAATTTTTTTAAAGCAACTATCACTATTCGCAATCATTTTCACGCTCGATTAAACTATTTGAGTCCAAAGAAAAGTTTTTGCCACAATATTTACCTGATTTTCCAATTTCCTTTGAAATTTCCTCCCATATGTTTTCCTTCCTCCTGATGTTATGGTAGTAGTTTGAACTACTGTTGTATAACTCCTCATAGCCCATGACCAACCCAATCAACCTTTCATCCTCCATTTCCGCGACTTTATTTATACCTGTCAAATTCGTACGTTGATGTCGAACGACAGTTTACGTTCATCATAAAATGTATGTAGATATATGAAACCCCGCACACTTAACCGACACGACACGCTACAACGACGTACATCATTTGTCGGATTGGATTAAATTCGAACATCCCAAACGACAAAAAATTTTTGCTGTCCTGTCGTGTCGTGACGTGTTGGTCAAGTATGCGGGCGTTCATACAATTACATACAATTTATTCTCTCAGATTTTTGTCGTGTCGTGTTGTGACGTGTCGTGTCGGAATAGTGTGCGATATGCTTAATAGGTGTGTGTAGAATATCAATGCTAATTGTCAAACAACGTTGAATCAGTAGCATAAATATCAAATATTTTTATAAAGACTTTATTGGAATTGTAACTACTAAATCAAATTAGATTCTAGTAAATCTTAACCAACATTTGAACTTAGTTTATTCCTTCATATACCTTTTTCACTCAGGCATGATCGCAACCATAAGCAAAAAATTTCTTAAATTTGCTTTAAAACTAATATGCTCTATATGATGAATTTCAATTTTATTCGTCAATTTACATAAATAACACAAACAGCGTACCTCGTTCTCTTCCCCAATTGACGGCGTGTCCCTTTGCCGCACATGCATCATTTACCATTATGGTCGTGATACTGATAACAGCTTTCCTCACCTCTGGTTACAGAAAAAAAAGGAACGTGGGTAAATTGATTTTTTGCGTGCCTGTGGTCATTAATCAGGCTACCTGCTAATCAATTTCAGCACCGGACAATATTGCGCTCGAAGCTTTGGACGTTTTATCATGTCGACATATTTAAGGTACTACTTTATAGATTTAAAAAAATCGATTTTTTTGTTATTGCATTTTTCAACTCAATATAACTTCAAAAATGACCTCCTGAAATATTTTTTCCAAATTCGAAACTTTAATATATAAATATTGACTTTGAGCGCATGCAACTTCTAATAAAGAAAATGAAAAACAAAAACTTTAAACACGTTTTTCTCGAAACAAGGTTTTTTAAAACGGCGGACAGATAATCTCCGGATTCACCCAACCAATTTTGAAAAACTTTAAGGCGTTTTATTTGTTAGAGTACCTTACATCGTAATATACCAGAATATGACAAAGAAAATCAAAAACAAATTTTTGGCGTTAAAGAAACTAGGAAAAAAGGTTCGATTTTTGACATTTTTTTTTCACAAGTCCGCCATTTTTTTTTTTATTTTTGGTTTTTAAAAACCGTGGTAAATTACGATGTAAAAGACCTTAGTTTTTAAAACCCTGTTGAAATTTTTTGTTTCAAACATACCAATTCATAGATTATCTGTCCGCCGTGGAGTAACGATTTTTTTCAGAACATGATTTCAGCTCCCTTTATAAAAGGGAAAAATAAGTAATCAAATAAAACGAAAATTGTTTTTGTGTTTTTCAGATATCAAATAATATTATAAAAAAAGATTAACGTTAATATTTAAGAAAATGTCTGAGGAAAAATTTCTTGAAAAATGGTCATATTTTTGCCTTCTAAAGTGTACTAGTACCTTAAAACAAACTGTACGGACTGCAGAGAAAAGGTAAACGATGAATGCTCACGAGTGAGAATCTATGTATGAAATAAATCCAACAAAGTTTTAAACCAAAAATGTTAAGAAAACAAAAAAGTTAAGTAAATTTAGTTTTTCTATTTTTCTATACAGTTTTAACCATCAAATTGTCACGAAATTTTCAAAATCCATTCTTATGTGGAAGATATACACGTGTATTACTTTGAAAGAATGTGTGGGCAATCCTGTCGCTAAGGTTTTTTAAGGAAAACATTTTGATTTTTAGAATAAAATGCAAATTTAAGCCAAATTTGGTACAAATTTGGTTGGAGCTGCCAGTTATGATATTTTTTGTGTCTTAAATATGGAAAACTTGGTGACCAAAAAAAAGCTTTATTGCCCTATAACTACCAGTGCAGTTATAAAATCAAAGTGAAATTCATATTAAGAATGGAACTTATTGTAGATCAAATTTGGGAGAAGTTTGATTGAAAACTCATGATAGTGCTGCCAGCTATGGTTTTTTTGTAACTTTTCGACATGTTTTTAGTATGCGAAATTTTCAAGTGATAATTATCTTGTAGTTAAAGTTAACAAATATTTGGATTTGATAATTATAAAAGCTTTGTAGATGGTTTCCCTAAATTTCTTTGTACCTCCATAGCTTCCAATGCAGTCATCGGATTCAAACCAAAATCGTAGGGTGTGTGAACAACGTCAAGCATAAGTGATATATGTTTGGCTTTGGTGTTAGCAAAGGGTTGTCAGGACGAGACGTTTTTATTATTTTCGTATCAATAAATGCTAATATTAATAATTTATAAGACCAACCTCTACAATGAAAATAAGCTATCAATATTTAAACAACATGCATTATCATTGCATAAAACGCCAATTATTAAAAGAGTTTTTTGACAAAGTACAAGTATATTGGCTAGTGAGAATAAAATTCGTATTTCATAGTAGCAGTGCTGTTTGTCTCCTTTCAATTTTCAAACTGGATATTGCTATCAATTTTTCGAGACCATTGTGGTAAATATCGTAAATTATATGGCAAACAACACATTATCTGTGTCATTTAGAATTAAACATGAAGCTGAAATGTGATTTTTTTTTCAGATTTTGATACTTTGATAACTTGTTTTCTAATTGAAGATGCATGCAACTTTCAAACAAAAAAAAAGTAGATAAGAAGGAACTTTCATATCAAGGATCCTAGGTTCTAATTGAAAGATAATATAATGATAAATGGGGCAGAGAAATCAATGCAGCGTAAATGTACAAACCACACATTAGTTGATAACTAAGTGCATTCCCCTGAAAGAGGTTTGAAGACTCTGATGCAAAAAAAATGACACGTGCTATCAAATTTTTTAAAGATATTCATGACAAAATTAACTGAACGTGTGCTTATTATTTTTTAACGAAATAAAATATAAACAAAAAGACAAATTTTTTAATGGTGCCAACACTCAAGGAGTAGCCATAGGATGCCAATTTACAGCTATGCATATGAAATTAACTTTAATTTAGTTGTGTCCACATCACATTCGATTTCTTTCTATCCTTCCGATGACTCTATTCAACACACGTCATTCTAAAAGAAATTCACTCAACCGATTCCATCTGAGAAGGCCATCGAACCAGTGGATTTTATGGCTAATGCCTTCTGAGTCAACCTATTTGATGAGCCCATTGACTTAAATGTAAGGGGCGTAAAGCTGCCGTTTCCATTGAACTTTCTTTGGAAACTTAATTCAACTGAATGGAACTTCAGAGCCATCCAAATAGAAACATCCACAGTACAAATGCATGGCTCACGAAAAAAATTATGTAGAGAATATAACTTTACTGTCGAATGAAACAAAACGATACCAGTCTCTGAAATCAGTATATTGTTTTCGGAAGTGGAAGTAGCTAGATTTGGATCTATAATCCTTTAAACTCACTTTGAATTGAGTTTGAATTTTAATGAGAAAATTACTAGGATTTTTCGATTATCATTGCTGTTTTTTGGAATCATAGAAGCTGTGCTAAGCGTTTTTTTAAAGTAAGTTGATGTAGTTGAAAATCTTAAATTGCAGCCAGTGCTTTCACTTTTGAATAAACTAGCCTATGAAGAAACACACACATGCGTATCAAAAACACATAATGTGCTCATATAGAACAAACTATCAAAGAAAATATTTTATGCATGTAAGTACTCAACAAATACCACAAATAAAAATAAAAAGCATTAAAAGCGTTTGTCTCAAAAATATTTATTATCCAGCTTTAAGTGTATCACAATATTTTTATTATTAGCTCTTGAGAAAATATGATAGCTCGATTATAATAGGAAGACATTTTTTGAACAGTGGAATGGAAGCAATGGACCTTGAAATAGAAAAAAGTCTAGCGCATCAGAACCGCTAGAAAACTAATTTTCGAAGAAATTGTCTTTGAGTGACAAAAAAATGTAGAAAGACGTAATACACTTTTTTGGAGAATCATATCATCCATTCCTTATCCAAAGCAACAAAACTCAACTATAACACAAATGATGAAAATGTTCACTGCTGGCAACACTTTCCCAACGAAGCAGCAAGAAGTTTACCATAACAAGCTCATACTTAAATCAACGTATCCTTTGAATTTCGTTCTCATCGGAGGATTTCATCGAAAGTTTCAGCGGTTAAACGTTGTTTGAGGCTGTCATCGGAAAAATGTTCAAAACTCGGAAAATTTAAAAATTGGTTTCTTATTTTCATTGCAAATGCTTTGTATATGAGTACATAATTTGAGGCATCTGTTGATGCAATATTTACGAAAATTGCTAATGCTGGCTACCCTGTGTCAGCAGCACAGCAAAATATATACCAAATCTGCTTTACGTTAAGTTAAACCTAACCAGTTAATTTCATTTCGGTTGAATTATTGCGCTGAAAGCTATACAGGTGGAAAGAATTTTAGGGCTACCACCCTCAAAACTTTCATCATTCCCATTTGCAAATCTAATGACATAATCGCTTAGTAAAGAAATTCCAAAAAAATACAAAAATGGTCATAGCTGGCAGAACTTTCATGATTTTTGTACGAAATTCTTAAGACATTTGGCTTATCTTAAGGTCCATTTACTGCATGAACTTCGTTTTGATTTCTACACTGAACCGGAAGTTATAGGGAAAAAAGCTTTATTTTAGTGAGCAAATTTGCAGGATTTAGGAGACAAAAATCACCATCGCTGGCAATTCTATTCTAATTCTTCAGACAAATTTTCACCAAATGTTATCTAAAGTAAGATCCAAGTACTGTGTGTTAAAATCTGATGCCGGAATCGGAAGTTCTCAGTGATTTTTCAAGATAGTACCACTGCCACAGGGTTTCCTGCATTTCAAAATCAATTCTATCAGACTTGGTCCTTGCTAATACCAACATGTCCTGTAAATTTCATTATGATCGGATAATGCGGTCGTCAGTTCACGTGAATAGAGCTTTCGAGTGCTGAAAATAGAAAAAGTATGGTGATGGGTTGCCGTTCTTGTGCAAATCGGAATTCTAAAAGTTTCAATTTGACAATTTATGAATGATTTGAATTTTTTTGTCAAAAATCAAAAATTTTTGAGGAGGGTCAATGATATGAAGGATTTATTTTTCAGGAGCCTGGCGTGGCCAGAGAGTTCTTGAAAATCCATGATTGTTAAATCTTAGTCAACATCAATAGCTCTGAAAATTTCACGACGATCCAATGTTTTTGTCAGAAGTAATGACAAATCAAAATTTGAAAAAAAATTCTTGCCTACTTTTATGCACGCTGCACCCACACACGGCTCAAAATTTCCAATTTTTTAACATAGACAAGCTTAAAACATAAGTTTTCATTCCCAAACATTTATTTTAACAAAAATTTACACTGCTTGGAAATATAGGAGTACCTCAAAATTCACTGAAACGCACGCCGCCTCCAAAAGGTTTAAGATATCTGAGTTTTAGCAAGTCATGGACCTACCTACTATATACATCTACGCTCAATCGGATCGGCCACTCCAGACACTATCTCTCTTAATCATTTTGCTGATATATATAAAGAAATATGAATTTTCGGCGAAACGAGTTTAATACTAGTTTTCCTCGAAAGTTAATAAAAAGTTTCTTCAAATTCAAAGTTGTTTTTGCCTACAGCATAAAACGCAAAGAATCTTATCGAAGTCTTTCGTGCACTATTCGATTACGATACCCTATTTTTTTAGCAGTAAGTCTCAATACTCATAATCGGGCAATCAATGACAAATAATCAAGCAGGGAAAGATATTTATAGCTTTGCTTCATAAAGTGCGTCGTGATTGCATATTTCCGATGAGCCTCATAATTTTGGCTCTATAAACAGTCATATTTTAGACTTATTGGCTATCTCAGATTGAAGTAGAGAGCAAATTCCATTTTTGAACCCTGCTCGTCCTCTGGTGGTAGCCGTGAAAAAATTTGACGAAGAAAACCCAAAAATATACAGAAATTATTCGAGAAGACAACACGATGATGACAAACAACCAAACAAGCAAAAACCAACCCAATGGGAAAAATAATGCTTACGGATATATTCGGTAAGCATTTCACGTAATGCGTGGAAGCATTACCGGACCATTACATGTTATTTCTTTTTAACATTGCATGTCCTAGGCTGGGAAGATTTAAACAAGGGGAAACTCATGATTTTAGCTCTATAGCTTTATGTATAGGAGCTGTTTGGAAAGTTCAAAATTGTATTCTCGCATTTATACGCATAAATATGAATTAAAACTTTGGCCGGCTGCCGATCGTATCTCTGCATGTGTGGTTTTTGCATGCTGAGTGATTGTGACGCTCATTAGAAATTCCAATAGCGCATGCTCTTTGCTACTAGGGTGAATTGTTTTCATACATTTTACTTACCTGTGAGGATTTGAAATGGTCCGAAATGTTCACCTTTCCGCTTTATATGTTAATCACAATACAGCGTTTTCCGCTGCGGCAAACGCAGCGTTCCACAGGGGAAGGCGTGAATGCCGCAGTTGAATTTGGTGAATCACAATGCAGCGACAATGTTGCTGTCAATGCAATCAAGGCACCAACCAAAATCATGGCAAATTTCGCCGCTGCCGCAAATTCCGCCGCAGCCATTGTGCGCGTTATCATACAAAAGAGTGCATTCTAATTTTTTGACAGCACTTCCCGCAGCCCACTGCGTTGGCCGCAGCGAAAAACGCAGTATTGTGATTAACCTATTATATAGCAAACTACCCAAAGCGGAAAGATGAAAATTTCGGAGCATTTCAAAACACAGGCATAGCATAAGTACTAATAAATAGCACTGAAAGAACGTGATTTATTGATGGGAGAGATTGGCTGGGAGTGAAGGATTTACCCTCAGCTGGCACGTAAAAAGAGACAAAACCAAAATAAGTTCAGTTTATCACATCCGAAAGTGAGAAAAGCATACTGACAAACGACAGGTGAGAATGTATATATCCGTGTGAGCTGATACGTGAGAGTGTGTTGGCGTACGTATTATCCCATCAAGAAACTAAGCGCAGCGAACATTCACTGGCAACAAACGAAATTCCTTGTATTTGGTTGCATAAAAGTGTCGGAGATATTCATTTTACTCGCCAAATGGCATCAAAAGTAGTATTCCGCACTAACTACCTTATCGCTTACCATTTTAATACTGAGAAAAGATTTTGAGAAAATCAATATTGCATAAATCGCCATTCGTTAAAATAGTCTTTTTGGCAAAGCACATGTATATTGCCTAGTGGGAATGAGAAACGAATTCGATCGTAGCAGGGTTGCTTGGCGGGGTACTTTGTGTCTTTTTCCAACTTGGACTTGGATATTGCTATCTACTTCTAGCAATTGTATTGCAATTCACGTACTTTCCGAGCTATATATAGTTCTTAAGCTATGACACAGGTAAGTACAATGCATGAATTCCCCTAGCAAAGATACCTAGCAAAGAGCATGCGCTATTAAAATTTCCAATGAGCATCACAATCACTCAGCATGCAAAAACCACATATGCTGAGATACGATCGGCTGCCGGCCAAAGCTTTAAATTGTATTCACCGTAGATGACGGAAATGCAAAAATACGATGTCGTACTTTCCAAAAAGCTCTTATTCATAAAGCTATAAGGCTAAAAGCATAAGTTTTCCCTTGTATAAATCTTCCCAGCCTAGGACATGCAATGTTAAAAAGAAACAACACGTAATGGTCCGGTAATGCTTACACGCATTACGCGAAATGTTTACCGAATATACCCGTAAGCATTATTTTTCCCGTTGGGTAGCGTCACTGGTTTACAGTGTAATAGTTTTCGAAGATAAGTAAAAATACCTCGGTGTTAAGTCTGGAATTGAAGTCAATTAACTGCTGAAACACAATATGCTGCTGTGGTCTTGACCCATGCTGAAACCAAGAGTTGAAAAAAATAATAAAAGCAAAGGATTACATGGCCGAAGTAGACTAACTTTATAGATATTTGACAAGTCGCGTCTGATATGTTGCGGATATGGAGTGCTCAGGAACTGCTGACAGAAATGCAGGTTTTGAATTATTAAACGAAAAAACAGTGCAGTACTCAAGTTCGTGTTTTTTGTTCTCTTTAGAGAGTAAAACATTTAAAGGCAACCAAACTGTGACGGTTATCAGCTTCAGATTCCAGCTTCATCATTGTGTTTGAGTTCTGTTTCAGCAATCACACTAATTCTTCTAAGCTACTGCAAAACTCACTTCTTCTATTTAAATAATTCCCATATCCCAGTTTAACTGTCGAATATAAAAATACTTATGATTTTGTAATCATGAGTCAAAAACAGCCGGGCTTGAAAATTTGACACTATGCCAAGCAATAAACCTGAATCAGCATAAATTTCATTTTCTCATTCATGTTCCCGGCTTTTCACATATAATGTCAGTCGAACAACTAACAATTTCTATCTACTCCAGCATATCGATTTGAAAATCATTTTCATTTAGTCTGATGAAACGTCTGCCGCTGGCATTTTGATAATGAGTACAGATTCACAAATAGATTCAATTAAGCACGTATATGTATTATCACATCACATAATATGTATTATCACATCCATATTCATGAGTGATGATCAGAAGTTGTGCCGAGATGTTAAGTATATCTCTAAGAAAAGGATAAATTTATGAGGCGAATGGACATGGAAAAGTGTCTTGATAACTTGGCGTCAGCCCTAGTTATGCACAAATGCAGGATTGTATGTAAATTTGAGTTACATGTATATATAGTGTGGTTTAGAGTGTTTTAATAAAAAATTATCGATCTATTAACATGGCATTTTTAGCTGATTCTATTAATTTCATCGCACGATTTTTTTGGTTAAATTTACTATAGGAAAAATTTCAAATCCATATATACATACTATCGACGATTTTTGGATTGGTGTGATTTATGTTACCTTTGCTCGCAAGTTCTCCATAACACTCTAGCACGAAACATGAACGCTAGTAACAATGATTTTCGAAACAGAGTACCACTCATATTTTACCACACGTGCTCCTTATTATAACGAACCTGTTTCGAAAGTCATGTATCACTTTAATCCATACACTGTGTTGAATCTCATAAGGTGCAGTGCAGAGGTTTTCAGGGCTACCACTTACATGAATTTTAAAATTGAAGAAACACCTAATGCTATCATTGTCGGATGCTTATCTAAGAGCCTAGACAGATAGGCACTTAAATTACTAATTTAATAATGCTCATTTATACCTAAATTTGTAATTTGCTCATTTATACTTAAATTTCTAAGCTCTTGGATAAATGATGAACACTGTCACTGTATGTCTGTTACTCAAAGTAATTGGTTTTTGAAAACTGGAGAAACTGAAAGTGTTTTAAGTGTATTTTGCATTTTTTATTACTAATGTTCGAAGAACATTAGTATTAAAATCGCTTTGCCGAAAATTCGTCATATATATACAGTGGCTCACAGCTTATTTGATACAGTGCTTCTTTAAAAAATTAAGTTGCAATAACTCAAAAAATAATAACAATATCAAAAAAATTTGAACACCATTTTGAAGGCAATTGTTTGTTGTTTATTAAACAAGTTTATATTTGTTATAAAGTTGCTGTTTTACATCTTAAAAAACAAAAAAACTAAATATAATAACAAATTTCATGTCACAGCTTATTTGATACAGTTTGATCAAACATTAAAATTGTTGTGAATTATGAGGTTTCCAGTTGATTTCAATACTTTGTATGATAGTCCTTCGACTTAAGCAGAGCCTGGAGCCTATTCGGCATTGAATCAACGAGTTTTTTTGTGATGTCAGGACTAATTTTTTGCCATACCTCTAGCAGTGCTTTCTTCAGGTCTTGTTTATTAGAAATGGCTGCAGACATGCAGGCCCAAACTATCACATTACCACCACCATGCTTCACAGTAGCTTTGAGGTTCTCCTTGTTTTGCTCAGTGGTTGCCTTGCGCCAGACATATGACATTCCGTCGGAGCCAAAAATGTTAAACTTGGACTCGTCCGCAAAAATAACCGCATTCCAGAACGCGGATAGCTTTCCCACATGCTCTTTGGCAAAGGCAAATCGGCTTAATGTATTTTTTTTTTGGAAATGAAAGGCTTCCTACGAGCTACTCGGACCCTGAAATCATGGTCGCGAAGCACTCGTCGGACGGATTCAGCACTACATTACTTCCTTAATTCACGATGAACCTCAGTAACCAATTTTGGAGCGGAAATCTTTGTGTTTGCTTTCACTTTCCTTACAATGTATCGTTTGTCGGATACGGTGAAAATATTGTTTGGCGCATTTTTCCTCTTATTTTCTACCCGATTTTCGTGTAGGAAGCGCTCAATTATGTGCTGCACTGAAGAGACACTCAAACTCACACTTTCAGCAATTTTTCGAACACTTTGTCCTTTTTTAAAGTGGTTTAATACCAATTCACGCTGTTCAATTGTGGTGCGATGACCCATTTTACAAATTTGGCTCATTTTGGCACTTCAGCTTACAAGATCTTGCTAAAACTTACTTAAGCCAATGTCTAAACACTATCAAAAATTCAAGAAACAAAAACAACACAGATTAACTCCGCGAGAAATAGAAGTTTATTCGCATTGAAGTGTCTGTATCAAATAAGCTGTGAGCTGCAATTTTTCTGCGCCAGTGGTATTTCTCTTTTATGGTTTGCATTGTATTCGTTGAACATGCATCTAGTCAAATACGTTTAAATTTTTTGAATAGGGTTCTTTATTTCAAAGTTACAGTGATTTCCATTTTTAAAAAGTCACTGTATCAAATAAGCTGTGAGCCACTATATATATATATATATATATATATATATATATATATATATATATATATATATATATATATATATATATATATATACATAAATATATATATATATATATATATATATATATATATATATATATATATATATATATATATATACATATATATATATATATATATATATATATATATATATATATATATATATATATATATATATATATATATATATCAGCAAAATGGTTAAGAGAGATAATCTCTGGAGTGGCCGATCCGATTGAGCTGAAATTTTTGGAGAACATAGATGTATACAACAGGTAGGTCCATAATTTGCTAGAATTCAGATATCTTAAACTTTTTGGCGGCGGCGGGCATTTAAGTGAATTTTCAGGTGCTCCTATATTTCCAAGCAGTGTACATTTTTGTTCAGAAAAAGTAATACGAATGAAAACTTATTATGTTTTTAATTTGCTTATGATAAAGAAGTCGAAATTTTGAGCCTTGTGTAGGCGCTGAGTGCCTAAAAGTAGGCAAGGATTTTTTTTCAAAATTCGATTTGTCATAACTTCTAAGAAAAACAATGGATCGTGGTGAAATTTTTAGAGCGTATTGATGTAAACTAAAATTTTACATAAATGGGCTTTCAAGACTGTGCGGGCAACTCTGTCGCTACAGCAGGCTCCTGAACAAAAATCCTTCAAATCATCGACCTTCCTGAAAAATTTTCGATTTTTGAAAATAAATTCAAATTATTGATAAATTTTGACTTTTGTCCACCAAGTCAAATAAAATATTTCAAAATTCCGCGGTAAACAAGAACGGCAACCCGTGATGAAATTACCTCTGTTTTCAGCACTCAAAACTTCTGTTCACGAGAACTGACGATCGGATAATGCGATCAATATGAAATTTACAGGGCGTGTTGGAATTTGCTAGGACCAAGTCTGAAAACGAGCAACACTGTGGCGGTGGTGCCATTTGGAAAAATCGCTGAGGAAAAAAAATGGTTTTTGGCGCATAGCTTCCGATTTAGCCACTAAATTTTAACGAAATTCACGCAATAGGTGAACCTTACTTTAAGAAAGATTCCATAGAAATTTGGTTGAAAAATTAGTAAAAGGGACGCCAGCTACGGCAATTTTTGCCTCCTAAATATTGGAAATTTGATCAGGAAAATAAAGATTTTTCCCTATAACTTCCGATGCAGTGACGAAATCAAAACGAAATTCATGTGAAAAGCATATCTTGTTGCGATTGTAATTCTGTAGGAATTTTGTTGAAAAACCGTGAAAGGGTTGCCAGCTATGATGAATTTCGTAATTTATTTACATTGCTTTATCGAGCGATGTTGTTATTAAATTTCCAAATGGGTATGATCTTGCAATAACAATCAACAACAAATATTAACGTTTCAAAAATTTAAAAAGGTTGGACGATGGTTACCCTAAAATTTAATTCACTCCTATAACTTACAGCGCAGCCATTCAATCGGAACGAAATTCATAGGCTGGGTTTAACACAACGTTAAGCAGCGATGGTGCTAGCACATGATTGCCAGCACCGGACAATTTCGTAAATATCGCACCAACAGATGCTTCCATTTTATATTCATAAGCAAACCATTTACAATAAAATAAGCAACCGATATTTAAATGTTCCGAGTTTTGGAAATTTTATTGTTTGTTACTTGAATCTATAACCAAGTTTATTAGCTTATTCATCTGCATCATCCCCCTTCTATGGTAAGCATAATTTATGACAAACGACTTCGATTATATAAAAGCACTAAAAGATTATATAAAAGCAAAGCATCTAAGTTACATATCTATATGCTTTTAGAATCGTCAAAAATTGGTGCAACTACACCAAATTGTTTATATAATGATATTTTATTTGAATAAAGCTCTTTGCCCTATAGCCTCCAGTACAGTCATGGTATCATAGCGAAATTCATATGGCAAATTTAAATTATTGTAGACAATATTCAGTAGAAATCTAGTTTGAAAAACAATGATAGGGTTGCCAGCTAAGATTGTTTTTGTAATTTTTACATAGCTTTAGTAAGCGATTTTATCATAAAGTTTTCAAATCGTAGTGGTCTTGTAGTGAAAATACACACCAAATACTAAGATCTAGAAAGTTTGAAAGCTCTTGCGAATGGTAACCCTAAATTCCTTTTTATCCCTATAACTTCCAATGCAGTAATCGGATCAATACGAAATTTGCAGAACAGGTTGACTTCAACGTGAGGCAGATATGACTTATTTTTGGCTTCAGTGCTAGCACAGGACTGCTAGCATGAGGTATTTTTGTTATTTTCGTACCAATAAATGCTCGCATTAAGTATTCACATCGCGAATATACAATATATAACAATATATATGACAATACGTACAATATATAATATATAAGACAATAACAATAATATAACAACAGTATATAACAATACACTCAAAATTTGCACAAATCCTCTACTGTTCTTCGAACATTAGTATTTCTAGCGGTTTTGATGCGCTAGGGTTTTTTTATTTTGTCTCTTGAGTGCAAACCACGCAACAGCTTCCTGTAAATTCTTTGAATATTTTGAGTTTAAATTTGACATTTCGAAAAAGTTGTCTTCTTCTATTTTTGGAATGCAAAAAGCGACTTTTCACAAAAAGGAATATATATATATATATATATATATATATATATATATATATATATATATATATATATATATATATATATCGGGCAGCTCGAAATCGTTTCAGAATAAATTACCATAATTTATTGCTCATTTACCGATATGCTTATGAGTAATTAATTGGTCATATACTGGTAATTAGCCTAAATTACCATATGACTCACAGCATTCAAATGATCATGTAATGTAAATGATCATTCAAGCAGCACCGAGTGTTTAGCACGTTATAATAACTAGCAAGCAGCTTCTCCAAACGTGCAAAGCTTCCAATTCTTTGCTAGTATTGCAACCAAAATACTACAACAATTACCTCACGTTAAAGTCAACCTACCCTGTGAATCTCCTTGCAATCCGATGGTTTCATCGGAATTTACAGAGATAGAAAAATATGCTTCACAAAGCCAGTATACCAGATTTGCTTTACAATGGGGTCGATCAAACCTGTGAATTTTGTTGCGACCCAATGACTGTGTTATTTATGATTAATGATATAATACCACACTGGAATAAGCGGTTCTCGTTTGATCACCGAAGTTAAGCAGTGATGGGTGCGGTTAGTACTTAGATGGGGGACCGTTTGGGAACACCGCGTGTCGTTGGCACGTAAAACTTTGTGTTTTTCCTTATAACAACAAAACAGTTTTCCGGGGAGCACTATGAAAAAAAAACTTTTAGAGTAGAAGAAAATTAAGTGCTACCACCCGGAAAACTTATCAAATTTTCGAAATCCACACATTTATTATTTATTGGCACTGCAAGATTATTACCATTTGAAAACTTTATCATAGCATCACTGAATGAAGAAATGGTAAAAAATTTTAAAAACTACGTTAGCTGGCTGCTTTTTCATTATTTTCAACTCCAAACTAATTTATCAACCAAACATCTTTCAAACGTGCCTTAGAGTTAGATCCAGCTACGGTTAAAATTTTGTCAAAATAAAAATGGCTGAAAAGTTTGTTTTCTTATTGATGTTTCAAGATGTCACACCTGCCACTGGGTTGCTTACATTTTAAAACCACTTCTATCAGACCTGGTCCTAATAATACTACTAATTGGATTTGGATGTGGAATTGTGAATACCCGTGAACAAAACTTTTGGATGCTAAATATATTGATACATTAGAGAAGGGCTACCGTTATTGTCCAACATGGACTTACAAACGTTTTCCTTTGTAGAAAAAAAATGAAACTAACAAACGATTTGCGTTTTATTTAATGAAAAAAAAACTTTTCCAGGAAGGTAGCTAATTTATCAGAGCTTTCGGCTGCTTTTAGTTTTATGATCAATTGGTTAAAAGCTATCGCATTTTACATTTTTCCAATTTTCTCGACTTATTTTAGGCAGCTTTGTAATGTACACAAAAGGCTAAAAAAAAATTCCAAAACGTTGTAAAATTTATATTTACAACTTATGCGAAATTCATTTAACAAAATTATTTTTTTTTAAAGTAATATCAGCGAACTTAAAACATCACTAAAATGGCCACCCTCGCACAAAGAGTTATATATAACTAACATTTGGTGAATATACACCAATGAAAGCCGAACATTTCAGCTCATGCGGGCAACGGGTTCCCCAGAAATGGTCATTGAATTTTTTGATGATATTCATATATATACATAGTTATATATACAGCAAAAGGACTTTTTGGCCAAAGTGGTTTTAAGAAAATTACTATTCTTTGAAAACCAGTAAAATTAGCTGATGTAACAGCAACCTCACCTTTGTCCAATCAGGCTATTTTTAACAGCCATTCAAAAATATTTCTACTCGTAAGCTACATGGAGAATATAAGGTGCGTTTTTTGCACATTGCGCAGAGCAGATTAAGACAGAGTTGCAAAACGATTCCGAGCAGAAAGGTTGCTGCATTCAATAATATTAGGTGCGTCCGATGCAGTACAGAGTACAACTATGCCGGAAAAACAACGATCTAGTATAAAACAGCAGTGCATTCGCTAAACCTGACATAGGTTGCTATATTCGCTGTGGTCCCACAAAACAGCTGAAAAAAGGGAGAAAATAACGAGTATACACTACCACAATCGATAGCAAATAGAAAAAAAACTTACAGAAAATTAATTCTTTTAACTTTCTACACATTATGAGGGCCTTTTCTAATTTCTTAACTACCAAAACATTCAACATAACCATGAAAAACCGAATGCCACCTCACAGAAAAAAATACAACTTCTCATGAGCTTTTCTTTTTTCTATCAGCACATTCTACACTTCAACACGTGAACTACAAATGACGCATAGAATTTCTGTACTAGTGAATTCACTGGTGTAGGAGTGTTGTTGTTTTCAATGCGTCTACTCTACTCTCCGCTGGATAGAGAAGCAAAAAAACGCGCCTATTAATTCATAGAGATATACTAAGGAGATGGCAAGCTTTTAGTTTTCATACAAAGCCGTTGAAGCCAGTAAATACAGATAAATATTTACTACCACTACTTCCACCTTCCACGTACATACACACTGATTTTCGAAAGCTTTGTGCTTTCCGCTTATGAGCTTTCTACAGGAATGTACAAACAAGAACGTCTTTCGAAATTCAATTCGAAATTGAATATATGTGGATATAATTAAAACATTTCACTTTCAAATCCTCGTAAAACTACAAACTCAGAATAAAACGGCATATCTTTGTCCTTATTGTTTTCCGAAATTGAACAAATGGTAATGAAATTTAGATTACGCGCCCACTTTTCCAAATTTTCGTTGACCGTTTTTCATCTTTTTCATGCAGCAGCCCTATTTTTAGAGCTGCTTTCGAATGTAAATATGACAGTTCGGCAGCCATTAATTACGAAAACGTAAACAAACCGGCGCGATCGGTGATTTTTTGTAAATAATTCGCGAACTAAAACAAATAATTTGGTTTAAAGTGTACGCGAGTGACAATGAGATGTGTCGTGTGCGGTTTCGACAAGTGGCGGGAGATTTCGGAGTTGCATGTATCAAGTCAATTTCGTGCGCGCATTTTGGGTTATATCTCGGAAGGACTCGTAATTAAAGTAAGGAAGTGTTTGTTGTATTGTGGAATAAACTTGTGTCTAGCATTGTGTCCGGTTAAAAGCATTCAATCGTAGATATATTATTGAAAACATTTACAAAATGTTCAGAAATTTATAGTCAAATGTCATTCCAGTGGCTTCCGAAAATGGGAGCATCTTTCAATGTATGTTCGAATATCGGATTCAATAGTTTTAATTATTAATTATTAATAATTATTTCCACTTTTAGTTTTCCGAAATTGTGATCGAGCAGGTCAATATTTCTGAGATGGTATGTATTTAAAAATACTTTTCAGGATTCAACTGTGGCGACGGAAGCAAACGTTCAGCTCAGGATGAAAACATTGTAAGTTTCACATTTATTTACCTAGTCTAGCCAAAAATAATGTTACAAAGTTTGGCAATCCTGCAGAAAGGAACCGTTATATTGCTTTTCTTAAAAATTAAGCTAATCGCTATAGTACGCTTGTGCTTGATGCATTTGTCAGCATTTGAGTTTAATTTTTAGTGTAGTGAACATGTTTTGGGGCGACAAAGAAAATAGAATTGCTGTGATTGCACTTCATAAAGTAGGAATGCAACCAAGTGATATTTTTAAGACTCTGCATACCCTTGGTATAAGCCGAATGTTTGTATATCGGGCTATTGAAAGATTTAATGATACGTCTGGAGTAAGTGACCGTGAAAGAAGTGGCCGTCCGCGAACTACTCGAACACCTCAAGCGGTTAAAGCCGTGCGCGAGAGAATTCGCCGTAATCCACTTCGGAAACAAAAAATTTTATCGCGTGAGATGAAAATACCCCACACAATAATTTCACTTATCATCAAAAGTGACTTGGGGCTGGGTGCTTATCGTAGATCTACCGGGCATTTACTAACAGATTCGTTAAAAAAAATAGAGGCTAAAAATCAAAACGATTACTTTGCCGGTACGCAAACCAAGAACACCGTAAAATTTTGTTTACATTCGAAAAAATTTTAACTGTCGAAGAAACATTTCATAAACAAAACGATAGGGTTTATGCTCGCAGTGCCAGAGAAGCTTCTCAAGTTGCCCAAAAGGTTCAAAGAGGTCATCATCCAGCCTCAGTAATGGTTTGGTGGGGTGTTAGCTACAACGGGATGACAAAGTTGCATTTTTGTGAGAAGGGCGTCAAAACGTCTGCCAAAATATATCAAGAAAGTGTTCTTGAAAGTGTAGTGAAATCTCTCAACACGTCATCATTCAAAAATCAGCCTTGGAGTTTCCAGCAAGATTCTGCACCAGGTCATAAGGCGAAGTCAACCCAAAAATGGCTAGAAGAAAATGTTCCAGATTTTATTAAAGCTGAAGATTGGCCTTCTTCTAGCCCAGACCTGAATCCGGTGGATTACGAATTATGGTCTGTCTTAGAGCAAATGACGTACTCTAAAAGACATTCTAATATCGAATCCTTAAAGAAGTCTCTTACACATGCAGTCGCCAGCTTTCCGATTAAAGACGTGCGTGCTTCCATAGATAGTGGCCAGCTCAATTAAAGGCTTGTGTAAAGGCAAAAGGCAATCACTTCGAATAACTTGTTGCAATTTCTGTTGTTGACAATGCATTTAATAAATAAACACTGATTTCTTAACATATAACACCTCTTTTATTGAACAGTGCTTCAAAAAGTTTGTAACAGTATTTATGGCTAGACTAGGTATATTTATATAATATTTATATTCATTTATTTATTTATATAGCTTCATGCAGTTTTTCTTTCCAAAAATCAAACAATTAGGTTTATAGTCAAATAAATGATTCCAGCCACTACTTTTCAACTATCATGTTCAAATACACTTGATTCATATTTAATCTTCAACTCCCCAATGTTTCGAAAATATTTAAAACTGTTACATTGATTCACAGATTTTTCAAATACTTGGGAGTTAAAAAGTAAATATGAATTAAGTGTATTTGAACATGACAGTTCAAAGGTAGTGAGTGGAATATATTTGTTTTACTTTAAACCTAATTGTTTGTTTTTTTTTTTGGGAAAAAAGCTGCATGCTATATAAATAAATATAAATTTTTATATATATTTTTAACTTTTTACTTCCAACAAATTGCCATAGCTTTTCCAGTAGATTTAATTTATATATGAACCTAAATCATAAAAATTTATATTTTCAGATTAAAATGACGCAAATACAATTGCTTCCTATTAGAAATGTGGCTATATTTTTAATTCTATCGCTAGTAACATTATTCCAAACATTTCAAGGAGCTCAGTATTGGATTTGGGTAGTGAATAGATTAAAGTTGGC
>OX376373.1:82260101-82302982 GCA_947369275.1 Nemotelus nigrinus
TGTATATAAATCACCATCATTATAACTATGTACATTCATATGTGTATACACATATGCCATTTATATGTACATCCAATAAGCCCCCATATTCAAAGTTAGTGTGAGACTCTGGAATAACACACATATGCAACTAATCGAATTGCCGGCTTGAACTTATCGAGCTTGTGCCATCTCCTTAGTATATCTCTATGTATTAATTCATTCGCTTAGGTTGGTTGTTAAACTAGAATAACACATAGAAAACACCTGAAAGAAATCTTATCTAGATTTTAATCGAAATCAGACATGAAACTTGCATATTAAGTAATCCACACCGCAATGTTCGTTAAAACACCCAAAAAGAGTCTGCAAACTACAAGATTTGACGTAAAATAATTAACAATTATTGAGTGGTACGCAAATTTATTTAATTCAAATTGCCGGTTTCACAATAATCAACAGCACTGGTACGAACCATTATGAATACCCTTTCTGTTATTGATACATTCTTTATCTAAATCCATGAACAACTGCTTCCGAGCTAAATTCTTGCCTCACTGACGTTTCAGCGGCAGCGGCTGTTGTTGTTTTCAATGGAGTTGACCAGATCTGATCTACCCAAGAGTGCAAAAAACGAACCTATATATTCTTCATAAATAATTAACCTGCAGCACACGATAACCATGCTCCTTGCAGATGTATTCATGACTGCTCATGAAAATTCATTACTCATAGCATGCTGCGCTTCGATGTCATATAGGTCAACATTATCGAGCTGGCTCTTTTTGCCACTTATAACTCAAAACGAGGAGAAATACACCGGTTTCTGAGTCTGACTTGTTTCTGAAAAACAAATTTTTATGACTTTCATTACTCGTAAAATCAGCAATTTCAACATTTAATGCTAAATTGATATCTACTTTTCTCTAAGTCTAGGTGTTTACGTGGTGAATATAGGTGAACGTTATCCCATAGCGCTTGGTATTAGAATATTCTACGCTATGACAGCTTGTTCGGCGAATATAACTATTAAAACTAAGGGTCCATTAAACGCGAGGTGATGAAGTAGATGAAATAGTCACTTTTATTATGTTTTAATTGTTCGTTAATTTGAATCAACAATAAAACTATTTAGGTGAATTCATTAGTAACGTCGTCAATTTCAATTACGAGCTATTGCTTTCATTTTCTGTGTGCAGTCTGATATGGGGCTATGGGGTTATCTCACATGCCTCTTTTATTCAAAAAAAATGTTGTCCCATACTTTCATTATTTATGCATTGAAAAGCATAATGCTAGAAAAGTACTAACTATGAAAATAGCACGAAAACTAATAATATAAAGGTCTCATTTTACATCAAAAACCACCCCCTGTTCAAATATTTTACCGTCAAAACAATTGCTTCTATACAAATCCTTTCCACTCACCATAGTCTACTTTATATAATCACTTCCTCTATTTTCTCACAAAATTAATTAAGAAGCGATCGTATTTTATGGCATTTTCGCTGCTGGAAAGCCTCTCCATCTAATCAATTTTGGAATAAATTTTTGGAATTCAAATTTCAATACTCACTTGTCTACCTTCTTGATTTGGTTGGATATGCTTGAAAAAGACAAGAGTACCCAATCTAAGGGTCTTATTGATTAAGTGGATATAAAAAGATCCAGAATGATACACACGATTCCGAAAAACGGGGTATCTGGAAAGGTGATATATTTCGTTGCAATGTTTCGTGAAAAAACAGGAATTTGTGTCTTTAATGTATCTATACACTAAGTACATACAGCCGCACAAGCAGTTTCCAGTAATGAATCGGAAGGATGTGGGTCTTGAATATGGGATACAATTGAACACATACTGATTTGTTATATATTTGAAAAGAGAGTAATGCAGAAAAACTAAAAAAAAAGGATTTCTATTTTTCTAATAGCGTAGACTTTCTTAATTTTTTTTATGGGCCTCTTAAACATAGAAAAACAAACTCACAAGCATTCCAGGTCGTAATCGGAATCGGATAATATCAAGTGGTTACTGTAAAAACGGTTATAGTAAGAAGAAAAAATTATTTCGTTTTTCTGAAGACGTGACCGTTACGTAGATATTTAGGAAAGGTCACTCTTAGTTTTATGACACTCGGCTATGTAAAAGAGGTTAAGATCCGTGCGATTCGAAAAAGGCACATCAGATTATATCGACACATCGGGCAGAGTGGCAAGTTGACGGTTACGCTTTAGAAAGTTGGTTCGTTATAAATCAGAAGTGGGATTATATCCAAGTCACCGCGATTTAATTAGAAGAAACAAAAGTGAGAAATCGACGTTATATTTGGTGCATTATTGGAAATCAGAAATAAAGAACGGCTTAGTCTGTACTTTGAGCCACAAATCTACTGAAGGGGAAAACAATAGTATGCCCAAGTTGATAGTTGGTTCGCAGCCAGAAGGCGCAGTTCGTATGGGATTTAACGAAATTGCAGAGCTGGTGCCAATATTTGACCCAAAGTTCGATGAATTTGGAGTGGAAGAATGGCTGAACGATTTTGAGAACCTGGCGAGACTGTACGGCTGGACTGACAAAATGAAGATTTTGTACGCGAGCTTGAAATTACGCGGAGCAGCCAAATTTTGGTACCACAGCCATCAGACTGGAATAAGAGCATGGGAGGAAACGATAGAGTAATTAATTTCAAGTTTTCCATCTGACCATTGCGATTCAAAAATCCTGCAGAAAATAATGAATAGGACTAAAACCGAAACCGAAAGCATTAAAGCTTATTTCTACGAGATGGTTTCGTTGGGGAAGCGAATAAATCTGAATGATGACATTATCATTGAATACATCATCAACAGTATTCGTCACGAAGTTTGATGGCTGCAAACTTCAGCAGTTTAAATGATCTTTTGATGAAACTCAAAAACATCTCAGAGCTTGAGAAAGAACCAACTCGATTCCACTGCGAAGAAACCCATAAAAAAGTTAGCACCGACGAATACATGGTGAATAAAGTGAAACGACTGAAATCTGGCAAGAGCCAGCTCCAAGATAAACAGGAGACTTCCGTGTGCGCATATTGCAAAAAGACTGGCCACAAGCTGCAAAAATGCATGAAACGAGAAAGAAAATGTTTTCAGTGTTCTCAACCTGAATATGGTGCTAGAGATTGCAGGAATGGGCCTAAAAAAATGTGACTAGCAACGCCCAGTAGCTCAGATACCACTGCTGGAAAATACTACCAGTGAATAAAAGTGGAAAACGTCATCATCGATGCCTTCATTGATTTTGGTAGTGAGTGCTCGACAATACGGGAAGCAGATGCAATCAAAAACAATTGGTGTGTCATACACTGTGTTAAGATGTTACGTGAATTCGGTGGTGCAGTGATAGAATCAAAATTAAAAATTCATCAAAATTTAGTGGTGTTAGGTGTCTAGTTACAAATAGACCTATTAGTGGTTCCGGTTATTATCAGATTGAATTTCTTAGAGCACCCCAGCCTAACCGTGATCAAAACTAATGGGAATCTCGCAATAAATCACAATGTATGCCAAATTGTGGAGGGCGAAGAACAATTGAACAATTCAGAGTTAAAACGACATTTCCAAGTAACTGACATTAGCATTAAATCAAATGTAGAAACTGAAATTCAAATGAAATTAGTTGATTTATTGCATGCATTTTGTGACTGCTTCTCTAAAAATATTTCGGAACTAGGAAAAACAAACAAAGTGGAAATAACAATTAAATTAAAAAGTGACAACGTTGTTCATTATAAACCCTATAAAGTTCCGTACGCACTTGAATCCCATCTGGATAAGAAAATTGATGAACTTTTGAGACATAACATAATCGCACCGTCTTTTTCAGAATATGCTAGTCCGGTTATTCTAGTGAAGAAGAAAAACGGTGATCTGCGCATGTGTTTAGATTACAGAGGCATCAATGCTATAACGGTTACGGAAACTTTCCCAGTGCCCAACGTTGAAGATGCTTTGAACAGCTTAGGAAATAAACTGTTTTTCACGACACTTGACTTGATGAATAGCTATCACCAAATTCTGGTCGCGAAAGATAGTCAGAAATTTATCGCGATCGTTACCCCAAGAGGAACATAAACGCATGCCATTTGGATTGACTACCTGGGGTTTTCCTTCGTGCCATGAAGATATTGTCTGATTGACTCCGTGGCAAAGTTTAATCTATATGAATGATATTTTGATTGCATCAACAACAAAAGAAGAAAACATGCCAACTCCCAAAGAGGTGCTCATAGAACTGCGGAAAATAGGAGTGACATTAGATCCGGCTAAATGCCATTATCTCATTACAACAATCAAATTCTTGGGCCACGAGATCTCAAAAGACAGTTTCACACCGAGAAACATCAAAATAAAGGCAATATAAGACTTTAAGAAGCCGGAAGACGTGATACAAGTCCGACAGTTCTTCGGTCTCTGTGGATACTTCCGTAGCTTCCTTTAGCAATTTTTCGCTTATTGCACAGCCACTTACAGAACTACTGAAAAAATGCTAAGTTTAGTTGGCCACCAGAAGCAGAAAAAGCATTCATCGAGCTGAAAGAGAAACTAATTGCCAACCCAATACTGATAGTGTACGATCAGAAACTTCTGCATCAAGTTCATACTGATACTTCCCAACATGGCATTGCTGGAACTTTGATGCAAAAAATTAACAATTCCTGGAAACCGGTGATGTACTTTAGTCGCACTACCACCGAGAATGAAAGAAAGTTTCATATCTATGAGTTGGAGACCCTTACCATCGTGGAGACTTTAGAGCGGTTCAAGTATTACTCAATCCATAAGCCTTTCGTTGTGGTGACTGACTGCAATTCAATTCAAATGACTCATGACAAAAAGAACCACATTCCACGAATCGCCCGTTGGTGGCTCAAACTTAGTGAATATGACTTCATGTTAGAATATCGAAGAGAGTCACGAATGAATCACGTGGATGCACTGAGTTGCGCTCCGTACGAAAAAGCGCAAGAACCAGATACAGTAGCTGATCAAATGCTGCAGATTGGACTAGAAGACGAATACTGGTTAGCTACGCTTCAATTTCAAGATGCAAAACTTAAATGGATCAGAGATTCGCTGGAAACTATTGGAAACGAAAGATATCCAGGCAACTATCAAATCATCGGTCAAACACTATGTCCGAAAAACGACGATGGTTTCAAATTTGTTGTTCCGGCAAAATAACGGTGGAAGATAAGACAGATGGCGTATGATAACATGGGTCACTTTGGGAAAAACAAAACCACAGACCTCATCAAAAACAACTTTTGGTTTTCAACGCAGATCGTGGGAAAATATATTCGTCCGTGTATGGAGTGTGCTTACAACAAAGCATCTTCAATGGAAGAAGCACGCCACCTTTACGCTCCGGAAAGCCAACCGATACCATTCCATGCAATTCACTTGAATCATCTTGGACCATACCCTCGTAGTAGAAGCAGAAACCAATACATTGTTGGCCTCATTAGTAGCTTCACAAAGTTTATTATCCTTCAACCAGTCAACTTGACACCAAGGGCGTTCTTAAACTTTCAGAGCTAATTACTCAATTCTTTGGAATGCCATCAAGAATAGTATCCGATCGGGGGACATCGTTTACGACCAAACGATTCAGCCAATACTGCAACGAACATGGTACACATCATATCCTAACAGTCGTTCATACACCCCAATCCAATGGACAAATAGAACGCTATTTTAGAACCATCAAATCGTCGATTTCCAGTATGAGTAGAGACATGCATGGGACAGACGAATACGACACATTCAGTGGGCCTTGAAGTCGACCAAGAAGAGCACAACCAAGAAGTCACCATTCGAACTGATAATGGGATACTCGCCGAGAGAAATGAGCGCTTACAAAATCTTAATGGCCCTCGAAGACGACAAAATGCGTATCGAAGATGAAGATGATATAACTCTCGCCAAACTAATGGAACAGACAAAAGACGCGGCAGAATCAAACGACTCTGGATGAATTGCGAAAAGAAGCATTAATGAATATCCACGTGTCTCAGGAGACACAAGTGGATAAATTTAATAGCTCCCACCGAAAACCCAAGGAATTTTTTTTAGATGATCTCGTCCTCGTCCGTCACGAAACTCCAGCGGATGGAAACCCTATGAAGCTGCAGCCGATGTATCGTGGTCCTTACGAAGTGCGGAAGGTATTATGAAACGATCGGTACTTATTAACAGACATAGATTCAGTTGCACTATCCAGGACCTAATCGTGTACGAAGATTCGAGCAGCAGTGAATCACAAAATGATGACTCTTGAAAGTGTCTATGTAAATGTTGGTTACACCATGTCAGCCATTCGACGTCTCTCAATATAAATTTATGTAAAATGGAAATAATGCGCAATTGTGTTCATTAAATAACGGCAAAGAAAACAACTATCCTAAGTACGGTACCAACTTTTGCTGCTGGCAAAAACAAAACAAAAATATAAAAGTATGTATATGCATGTATGTATATATGGGTACATATATATATACGTGTATACACTGGAGCCATATGGTTCTGGTTTATTGATACTGGAAGTTTAACAAATCTACGCAGTTTACTGGTGGTGTCGCCGCGCAGTCGAGAATTCTAGGTACCAATACCAATGGAATCCAATTTCATGTGGTCTAAGCCTCTATATACTGGCAGTTTAACGAATCTACGCAGTTTACTGGCGGTGGCGAGAGACGGTCCGCACCGCGGTGTGTGTCATCACAATGCTAAAGTTATGCACGACTCTACCAACTCGGTTTTCCTCTCAGGAAACGCCTCGCTGGAACCGCTGTGTTTGTCATTAGCCTTAAAGTTTACATAACGGTGAAGAAGTGCATCCAACTTAGTAATGCGCGATTACAAGATGTTAAACTCGATTGTTTCGATTGTTCAAATACTAGGCCACTTTTTCCCAGATTTGTATGAAAACTTCGCCTGAAACAACTCAGAAAGGTCGCCAAATTCATGCTAGACACAAAAAAAATTGGGAAAATTGGACGGTTTTGCCCAATTTCCCCTATCAAAAATGTTTTTCGTACTTAGAATATCACTATTGTACACCCGACCACTTTCAATCATCGAAAGCGCGTTAAAAGCAGTTTTTGGCAAACTATGGCCAAAAAACCTCTTACTCCATAACAAAACCGAAATGTTTGTATCACAGCAAAAGGTCTTGGCCCGTTATGTCCCAAACCACTCAAACCCAAAATGGGCCGATTTTTGAATATTAGATTAAAATACTCGCAAGTACGAAAATACTCGGTACTTGATATGCTTTCAAACTACACTATCTAAAAGCAGATTTTATTTTAACGTGTTTGAAAACATGACAAAACTCAACTTCATATAATATTTGATCATACATTTTGATCAGACTTAATGGTTTTAGCAAAACTACCAGCCATTTATACATGGTAAATGCTAGCCATGCAAATTCCCATGCATATCTGATCATTACATTCCATATGTATGCACACGTAAAAAAATCTACTAAATCGTATATCCAATCCATTCGAATCTATTCTTCACAAGCGGTTCTACAAGCGTACTGTGTATACTGGTGTGCTTATACACTAACATGCCCACTGCCACCAAAGAGTTAAATATATCTTGATTTTAACTTAAGATAAACATATCCTTTTCTGCATCAATATTTCCCAAAAAATTGCAGTTTGATCAAATAATAACACTTAATATTTTTGCTGAAATATTTGAAAAAATTTTTATTGGCTGGGCCAACGAAACGTGCTTTATGGCTGACTAAATTGCCGTCAACCGATTGGCGATGACTTGACCGACCGAATGATCGATTGCTATGATGGCGAGATGTTTATTCGATTCTCTCGATTGACTCGGTTGTCTCGATTCTCTCGATTTTCTTGATTGTCTCGATTGTCTCGATTGTTCTCTCGATTGTTTTGGCGCATCGATTGCGATTCTCTCGATTGCAATTATCTCGATTGTTTTGTGGCGCCGATTGGGATTATCTTGATTGTTAAAACATCTTGCAATCGCCCATCACTAATCCAACTCGATAGCTGAAACCTTTTTTGACATGAGTCCATGCGTCCACGCATTCATGCGTCTTTAGATTTCACGAGTCAAGTCATTTCAAATCCAGTTTTTTTAAAGCGGGGCTGAGGCAATAAGTGAATGGATTTTACACGCTTATAATGATGTTTTTTTGCTCCGTACAAATATATTGGTAACAGAAAATAGTATATATTTATCCATATGACTATATACGTCTACATATATATTTTTGTGTCTAGATATTCAAATGCATTCAAAATTTTTCGTAATAGTCATGCACGTAAGGATGCAAAAAAAAAATATTCTCCACGACGCATTCTTCATGTAGCTCCCTGAATTCATCAGCCATTTTGGGATAATCGGATTCTTTCGGCGCCTTACTTGACATGAATTTGCGTTCATTAGCGTGAAATTCATCAGCGAATCCAACAATTCGTTCTAGACGAATTTTATAATAGGCTTCTGTTTTACGATTTTGCCCATCTTTCTTATAGTTTCCGAGAGCGTTTCTTACCGAGTTATAGATATGATCAAGATGAGCAAGTAATGCTTCTAAATCGTCACTCATATTGAACGTACCTTGTGCTTTGAAGTTTTGAACTATTAAAATTCCTGTGTTTCGGCAGCGAAATATGTTAGGTTTGCTTTCCACAAACACGAGCACAATCAAATTGAAACTTTTAGGTATACAGTTATATTTATTATAATTGATATAACAGATTCTTAGATGAACTAAGTCACTTTATGTTAGTCAGGCGACGTTGATAGGCAACTTTCCCAAAATGTGGAGATGCACAACGGTCCATGATGACTCAAAAAACCAATCTCATTATGCAGTAGTAGTTTGACCCAAAAACTAGTTCGAATATGCAGCAGTAGTGTGATTAACCAAAAACACATTGAAATCAATCTACTCTGCGAGTTTCGTTTTGATCCGATGACTGCATTGGAAGTTATTGGAGTACAAAAAAATTTCGAAAACTTAATGTTTGTTGTTTATTGTCACTACAAGATCATTACCGTTTGAAAATTTTACAATAAAGTTAAATAAAGATATTGCAAATTAATACAAAACCAACAATAGTTGGCAACCCTATTATGGTTTTTTTACCAGATTCCTTCGAAAAAATGCTTATAATAAGTTCCATATGTCATATGAAATTCGTTTTGATTTCATGACTGCACTGGAAGTTATACGAAAAAAGGTTTTATTTGCTTGAGCGAATTTTCAAAACCCAAGACACTAAAATTACCTTAACTGGCAGCACCAACCAAATTGTTCAACCACGGCTTTAAGTAAGGTTCAGCTACTGTGTCAATTTCATGTAAATTTGGTAACTGAATCAGAGTTCATAGGGCAAAAAGTTGGTTTTTTTCTTCATAATTTTTCAACATGACACCACTGGCACAGATTTGCCCGCATATCCAAATCGTTCTTATCAGACCTGGTCCTTTTTAATTCCAATATATTCTGTGAATTTCATTTGTATCTGATCATTGGGTCGTGAGTTCCCGTGAACAGAAGTTTTTAATGCTTAAAATATAGGTCAATTGGAGGAAGGCTGCCGTTTTTGTCGAATGCGAAATTTCAAAAGTTTTGCTTTGGTTATATAGACAAAGCATAAGATTTTTATATGAGGTGGTTTTCACTGTAAAAGACGAAATTTTTTCAGGAGGGTAGATGGTTTGAAGGTTTTCAGTTTCAATACCTTCGGTAGCTGCAGGCATGCCAGCACGTTCATAAAAAATAACTTTTGTCTATAGCTTAGTAACAACAATATGTCCTGTAAGTTTCATAATGATTTGATAATCTGGTCAAAAGTTATCGCAATTCAAAAATTTTCAAAATTTCCCAATCTCATTTTAGACGCCTAGCACACACATGTGGTTAAAAATTTAAAAAATATATCAAATTTACATTTAAAACACACTCAAAATTTATTTCATATACATATATATATATATATATATATATATATATATATATATATATATATATATATATATATATATAAATATATATATATATATATAAATATATATATATATACATATATATATATATATATATATATATATATATATATATATATATATATATATATATATATATATATATATATATATATATATCAGCCCCGGATCTTAAATTTTTTTTATCATCATCATCATTTCAGCCCACTGATGGACATAGGCCTCTTCTAAAGAACGCTAAAACGGCCGGTCTATAGCTGCTCTTTCTCTGTTAAGCATATAATTTTTCCAAAAATTCATGAACGTGTCGGACATATGTATATTTTAATAAGGATAGGAAAGCATAGGGTGTGAAATAAAACGTTAGATTCAAAGTAATTATTATGTAGCACCTCAGAAGAGAGAGTTATAAGGAAATGAAAGCAGCAGTGAGAAGTGAGGCAATTGGCCTGAATCAGAATAGTAGTAGTGAAAGAAAACGATAGGCACTATGGGCAAATTCGACAGGGTTTTACTCCGCGAACAGAAATATAGAGATAGAGATAATATGCCATTTGACACGTTATAGCCAATAGCTCGTAGATCTTAGGTATCGGAGATTTTCCTAGAATCATTTCTCATAATCTTTAATATTTCAAAAATATAAACATCTCCCAGCCTGCGGTTTTTTGAAAACCATCTCAATAACCATTTTTCAACAAAAAAACCAATATTTTTAATTTTTCTACAAAAAATAGTGTGCGTGATGATCAATTCGGTTCCACGTCGTACGAATCCCAACTTGTCACTCTTGCCCCAAAGAAAGGCAAGGGAGGAAAAGGCTTATAATTTGTTCGTATCAAAATGAAACATTGCAATCCTCTTTTGTAAATGTTTGTTCCCGAAAGGCTAAAGATAACAACAGAACTAAAATACACGGACTGTGTGCTGATGGTGGAACGTATTGAAAATGGGAAGCTAGGCACTCAAAGTCAACACAGCCCGTTTATCAAGTGTTGTATGAACAGTGTACACACGTTTTTCCCTTGTTTCAAATTTTCACAGCGCATTGTTTGCCAAGAAGATTACAAGCATAAGTTACTACCAAAGAAAATTATAACTGTATTTATTTGGATGATTCTAATGGCGTTTTCAGTTTAAGGTTATTTATTTCAGGTAAACAGAGAGAATTTGATTTTGGACTGTTCAGGGTGACTTTTTTCTATACTGAGGAAGTGTGATTTATTTGTCATTTGACAGACTTTGTAGTCCGTATTTGTTTGGAGAAATATTTAATACAAATCCATTTTAATTCGCTTTCTTTTGAGAACTTACTACTGATTTTGCTTTGGGGCACATACACTTAATTACTTCCACGAAATAGTAACATCGAATGTCATCCTCCAATCAATCTTACTTCTTTATTAGCACGAAATTCGCACATACTTTTTGAAGTTTTTTATTAGAACTCGGTTCATATGGATATGTAACTCAGAAATATTGGAAATAGCATTTTAGCTCGAATATGCGTTTAGCTACTAGCGTTACATTACTATATTACTAATACTGTGCACAGCTTAACCTGCCTTTCTTCAGCCAACACGACGAGTCTTAACGAAAGTATTAAGTAACAGAACAATGATAGTTGAAGGACGAAAAATCCCAATTTTTCGTCTACAATAAAAATTCATCAAACGACCGTTAAGTAATCAATTAAGTAAGCAATCAATTTGCTTCAATCAGCAGCGTTCAGTAAAGCACATCACTTTATTATTTCTTATGAAAACATAATCTCGATTCTTAGTTTTTGGTTGAGTTCCACGGAATTTGTCGCATGGGATAATGACGTTTTTTTTCCTTTTCTTTGAGAAAAAAGCGAATCAATTTAAATAAAGGTAGGTATCCATATGTTGCATTTCTTCGGTATCGTATCTCTGTTGTCTATCATTCACTAAAAGGATACGGTATCCACACTACTCAATATTCCATGTATCAAAAAGCTCGATACGCGGCTGCAATATTTTTATTCACTAATCGATGCTATGCCACGCACCTTGTTCAATAATGACTCCACATTGTATCGTATCATTCCTTTGATGCGACGGCAAGAAACGGCCAAATGACCGATCGAGTTCGTTGCGTTTCTTTGTATCATATTTTGATACGGAACGAAGATACGTTTGTTGTATCCATTGATACGCAACGGCGATACGATACGCGAAAATGCAACATATTGATATCTACTAGGGCATTAATCCCAAGATTAAAATGGAGGTCCCAAAAATTCGGGATTCGAATTAAATTCGAATTAGTCCCGAGATTTCGGGATTTTATTAAAGAACTATGTTAAGGGAATTTAAACATATATATTGACTTATTCGTATTTTCAAATGTATTGTTACATGCACGAACAAACATGTTTCGACGTGTCGGCGGCCGGAAGAGCGACAACCGTTAAAGAGTCTGTCTGATCATGTGTTCTTGGAAAAGAAACAATCTATAAATAGCCAAAAACCGTAAACAATCTATAAATAGCCAAAAACCGTAAACAATCTATAAATAGCCAATACACAATAACAATCTATGGATAAAACGTAGAATAATCGTCTAGAACGTAAAAAGGGAACATTCCAGAGCCTCAAACCCATGAGTCAGAAATTCCCATGAGTCATCTTCCACACAGTCAAGATCTTTAAATAACTCTCTAGAAGGCAGTTTGAGAAACTTCGAGAACCTAATACACGGACCCATTTCCCATGTCACATGGCGACGGAATTTCCCATTAGTCATTTCGAAGACGGATCTAGAACCCAAGACACAGCTCTAGAAAGTCCCAGATGTAGAATAATGATCAGATATGACTATAAATACCGCCGCGAGAGGAGCTGGCGATCAGTTAAGAGATAGCGAAGACAGCGTAAAGGCGCGATACAGCAGTTTAGTGGATCCGGGCGCGATTAATTAAAAGCGATAAAGTGCGAGTAATTATAGTGCGATAATTAAATTGAAAAAGTGTTAAATTGTAACGCGAGATTATAGTAGTGCGAATAAAAAGTGTAAATAATTAATAGTGTTTATAATAAAAGTGTAATTAGTGTTTTAAAAGAAACTGTTTTATTTCACGAATGTGAAGAATATCAAACCCACGAAAGGTGTTTAACGATAGATCATAACAACTGGTGTCAGAAGTGGGATCCTGTCGCGTTCGTGATTTAGAAAGTGACTTTTAGTGAAGTTCTGGACAGTGAATTTGTTGAAAAGTGAAAATTAATAAGTGCGCGGACTAAATAAAAAGTTAAAAGTTTTGAACAGTGAACGTTGTTAATTGTGCGGACTAATTGAAATTTGTGAAAAGTTGAGTGGACTAAAGTGATAATTGTGAAAAGTTGTGTGGACTTTGTGATAGTTGTGAGAAGTTGTGCAATTAAAGAACAATGCCGAAATTAGTGAGCGAGCTGACATTGGCAGAATTAAAGGTGGAGTGCCGGAAACGCGAACTTTCAACGTCTGGGAACAAGACGGCGCTACTGTCACGGCTCAGGGAGGCTTTGAGCACCGAAGGTAACGATCCGGAAACATTTGAATTCCCGGACGAGGAAATCAGCCAGGAGTTTGTTCAAGAGGAACAAAGCAGCGAGGAGAAAAACCCGGTGATGGATTTACTGCTGAAGATGTCCCTGGATATCGGTCAAAAGTTCGAACAGCAGGCTGAAGAAAGCAAACAACAAGCCACGAACCTGGATCAGAAACTCGACAAACAGGCCACGGACATCAAGGAGCAACTGGAGCAGAAACTTGACCAGCATGCTCAGAAACTTGACCAACAAGCCCAGAAGCTTGACCAGCAAGCCGTCGACATTAAGGAGCAGTTAGAAGAACATGCGAGGAAAAGTGATGAGCAGCTGGTGGAAATCAGACAACAGTTCCAACAGCAAGTTTTAGAAGTTAAACAACAATTAGAGACTCGAGTAACAGAGGTGGAACAACAATTCGACAAAAAGTTGGTTGGCATTGAATTGGATCTGCAACGCGTGAAGGCCGGAGGAATTGTGTCAACAGAATCAAGTGGCATCAAGGCACTCAAAGCACCAACTTTTGATGGGCAAACCTCTTGGAACATCTACAAGAAGCAGTTTGAGGCTGTTGCAAAAACTAACCGCTGGAACGATGAAGAACGTGCAACCTCACTGATGGTGTCTTTGAAAGGATCCGCGGCGGAAGTACTGCAAACGATTTCGGTCGACAATTACTCCAGTTATTGCAGCCTGGCGAGTGCCTTGGATATGCGGTACGGCGAAGACCACTTGAAGGAAATTCACCGTTTGCAGCTGAAGACACGCACACAGAAACCGGGAGAGAACTTGCTGCAGCTGGCTCAGAACATCGAGCGTCTGACACTTCTATCCTATCCTTCTTACGATCCGGAACATCGGGACGAGACAGCTAAGGATGCTTTTATCCAGGCAGCTCGTGATGAAGAGCTCCAACAAGCACTTCGATTGGCAAATAATCGAACGCTGAGGGATACTTTGGCCTACGCTCTCACTTACGAATCGGTAAAGCGGGCATCACGCAGTAACGTTAAAGTGCGTGAAGTGTACGAAGAGTGTGTATGCCAAAGAACCGAAGTCAGCCGAGAATCAACGACAAGTGGAGCTCCACAATGTTGGAACTGTGGAGAAAAAGGGCACTTGAGGCGTGACTGCCGAAGGAAATTGAAGACAAGGTTTTGCGAAGGGTGTGCAGCGCGATGGCGACAAAGGAACGAGGCTGGTTCAGTGAACGTGGCCGTCTCTCCTTCGGAAGCGGCGGGAAACCAGTAAGAGCCAACCTCATGGGTCGGAGGCTGGCTCGTGGAATTGTTGACCCCAGAACCATCATCACAGTCTCTAGGCTCTATCGACACGAGAACGACTTAAGTCTGCAAGGAAAAATCGAAAACAAGCCTTGCAATATCACCATCGATACCGGAGCAATGAAGTCGATTTTGCGGATGGACTTGGTGAAGGCATGGAGACTTGGTAACGTTGGACGATATGTACTTCGTACAGCAACAGGCGAATCTGCACCAGTTCACGGAGAAATAACGCGCCAAATACAGCTCGGTGATTTGGTGTTCCAGCATCGGTTCCTTGTGGCAGATATAACCGACGAGTGTATACTTGGGATGGACTTCCTGGGCCCTCATGGCTTCAGCCTGGATTTGGGAGACAGGGTGATCAAGTGGAAAAACGTTGAAATACCGTTGGTAGGAAACCGGAAGGGAAACGACCGGCTAAGAATCGTCGTCTGCGAAAACGCCAAAGTACCGAAGTCGTCGGAAAACATCATCTGGGCCAAATTGGATGGTGATCCTGGGGGCCACCAATTCTTCATCGTGAAGCCAACGCAAAACCCAGCAGTCAGCAACCTTATGGTGGCAAAAAGCTTAATCACAATTACGGAGGGGAACTACGTCCCTATAAGGGTGCTGAATTTGGCGGAGCAGGAAAAAAAGCTTAAGGAAGGAGAAGTAATCGCCGACTGCCAACCAGTCTCGTCAATCACTTCTTTGGAAATGGCAGAAATACAATCTGAACGCAAAAAGACACCAAACAGCAAGATAAATGAGCTAGCTAGGAACATGCTTCAGTCTTCGGAACTAAGCGACGAACAGTACCAACAAGGAGTTCAGCTAATTAAACGCTATGCTGATATCTTAACGACTCGAGAGGACGATTACGGAAGAACAATGTTGACTACTCATCGAATCGATACATGACATGCATCACCGATTCGGCAGGCTCCCCGTCGCTTACCACTAGCCAAACAAGCTGAGGTCGCCGATATGATACAGGACATGCAAAAACAAGGGATCATAGAGCCTTCGAATAGCCCTTGGACGTCGCCTGTTGTCTTAGTCAAAAAGAAGGATGTACACGGTTCTGTGTTGACTATCGACGATTGAATGATGTTACGAAAAAGGATAGCTACCCATTGCCGAGAATGGATGACATTATGGACACTCTAGCCAGTGCGAATTGGTTTTCAACGTTGGACTTGAAGAGCGAATACTGGCAGGTCGAAATCGAGAGAAGTGACCGTGAAAAGACAGCCTTTTCCGTGGGAAATGGGCTCTGGCAGTTTGTTGTAATGCCGTTCGGACTCTGTAATGCTCCTGCGACCTTTGAACGACTCATGGAGCGAGTACTGCTTGGACTAAGTTGGAAGACATGTTTGGTGTACCTGGATGACATAATTGTCATTGGCAGAACGTTCAAGGAACACTTGAAAAACCTGGAGGACGTATTCGAAAGGTTGCGAGCGTCTAATTTGAAGCTAAGTCCCAAAAAGTGCAACCTGTTCTGCAGTGAAGTGAAATACCTTGGTCATGTGGTTTCCACTGGAGGAATAAAAACCGACCCTGCGAAAATTGAAGCCGTTAAAAATTGGCCAGTACCTAAGGATAAGCATCAACTTCGGAGTTTTCTAGGATTGGCAACGTACTATCGCCGGTTTGTGAAGGATTCCGCTACCATCGCCAAAAGTTTACACCAGCTAACGGAGAAAAATCAGCCGTTTAACTGGAACCAGCAGTGCCAAGCAGCGTTTGAGAAGCTTAAACAGGAGCTTTGTGAAGCACCAATGCTAGCATATCCTGAGCCGCAGAAAACTTTCATCGTGGACACTGATGCAAGTAATACAGGTATAGGTGCCGTGTTATCGCAGCAAATTGATGGGCAAGAACGGGTTATTGCTTACTTTAGCCGGGTGCTATCCAAACCAGACCGAAATTACTGTGTCACGCGAAGAGAGCTGTTGGCAATAGTCGAGGCCACTAAGCATTTTCACAAATACCTGTACGGTCAAAGCTTCGTATTGAGGACCGATCACGCCGCTCTGAGATGGCTGCTCAACTTCAAGAACCCCGAAGGACAAGTGGCACGATGGATTGAAAGGTTGCAAACATACAACTTTAACATAGTCCATCGAAAAGGTACTATGCACGGAAATGCTGATGCTCTCTCCAGACGTCCATGCAAGCCGAAATGCAAGCACTGTCATCGGTTAGAAGAAAAGGTAGTCAATGCCGAGGTTAAGTGGATATCCGTTTCACCAGCAATAGGATGGTCGCAATCGGAACTATTGGACAAACAACTGGCGGATGGAGATCTACGAGAAATCATAGCCTGGAAGGAGTCTGCACATCGGCCTGAATGGCAAAGCATATCGAGTCGAAGTCCTACGCTAAAGAGCTACTGGGCACAATGGAATTCCCTGCATCTTGAAGGAGGCCTACTAAAAAGGAAATGGGAAACCGCGGATGGGTCAGCGCATCGAATGCAGGTTGTGCTTCCTCGGAGCAAAGTTAAGGATGTTTTGCAGGAAGTACACGAGGGAACGTCAGGAGGCCACCTGGGCATAAACAAAACACTTAATAAAATAAGAGAACGATTTTATTGGGTGCATGCGCGGGAAGATGTGGAGGACTGGTGTAGGAAATGTGCAGCCTGTGCATCTGTAAAAGGACCCAGGAGAAAGCCTAGAGGTGAACTGAAGACATATAACGTTGGAACCCCTTTCGAAAGGATCGCCATCGATGTGGCAGGACCGTTTCCGGTGTCGCAACAAGGAAATCGCTACGTGCTGGTGGTATCCGACTATTTCACCAAATGGACAGAAGTCTACGCTATTCCAAATCAGGAAGCATCTACAGTGGCGGAGCAAATCGTGATTAACTGGGTTAGTAGGTACGGAGTCCCAAATGAGCTACATTCCGATCAAGGTCAAAATTTCGAGTCCCAAGTGTTTACTGAGTTTTGTGATGCGTTGGGCATAAAGAAGACGAGAACTACTCCACTGCACCCACAGTCCGATGGAATGGTCGAAAGGTTCAATAAAACCTTGATCGAGCACTTGGCCAAAGTGGTAGAAGACCATCAGCATGATTGGGATCGTCATATCCCATTCTTCCTGATGGCTTATCGAACGGCGATGCATACTACAACTGGAGAATCACCGTCACGTATCGTATTTGGACGAAATATTTGACTTCCGGCTGATGTTAAATTCGGAATACCACCAGAAGATCCGACGACAACAACGGAGTACGTTTCGGAGCTGCGGCAACGGTTAGACTCCATTCACGAGGTAGTTAGGGGCCGCATAAACCTAAACACGGACCGGATGAAAACGCGATATGACCTGAAGGCAAACTCGGCCGGATTTCAAGAAAATGATTTAGTCTGGCTGTACAACCCCCGCCGGCGGAAATGTCTGAGCCCGAAACTGCAGCCAAAATGGGAAGGACCATACCGCATCATTAAACGGCTCAATGATGTTGTTTACCGAATACAGCAGCATCGAAAACACCGGTCGAAAATGAAGGTTGTGCATCTAGACCGACTTACCCCGTACCATGGAAATAACGCAATGGATGACGACGAATCTGTTCGGGACGAACAGGTCTAAGGAGGGGGTAGTGTTACATGCACGAACAAACATGTTTCGACGTGTCGGCGGCCGGAAGAGCGACAACCGTTAAAGAGTCTGTCTGATCATGTGTTCTTGGAAAAGAAACAATCTATAAATAGCCAAAAACCGTAAACAATCTATAAATAGCCAAAAACCGTAAACAATCTATAAATAGCCAATACACAATAACAATCTATGGATAAAACGTAGAATAATCGTGTAGAACGTAAAAAGGGAACATTCCAGAGCCTCAAACCCATGAGTCAGAAATTCCCATGGGTCATCTTCCACACAGTCAAGATCTTTAAATAACTCTCTAGAAGGCAGTTTGAGAAACTTCGAGAACCTAATACACGGACCCATTTCCCATGTCACATGGCGACGGAATTTCCCATTAGTCATTTCGAAGACGGATCTAGAACCCAAGACACAGCTCTAGAAAGTCCCAGATGTAGAATAATGATCAGATATGACTATAAATACCGCCGCGAGAGGAGCTGGCGATCAGTTAAGAGATAGCGAAGACAGCGTAAAGGCGCGATACAGCAGTTTAGTGTATCCGGGCGCGATTAAGGGGTTAGTCCACTGTTAAACTGCTCAAAATGAACTTTTTTTTTAAACAGCTACCAACAAAAAACTATTCAAGATATCGATTTGAAATTTTACATACATCTTTATTAAAGCTAGGAGCTAACATTTTCATTAGAAAAAATTGTTAGAAATCAAAATGGCGGCCGCCCCAATGGATCGCCGCAGCACCGCCGAAAAAAAAAAGCAAATTGCGCCTCGTAAATTCCTGGACAAAATAAGCGTCTGTGAGCAAACTACTAAAAAGATTTCATTAGTTTTGAGTATAAAGGACTGCACGGGCCTAAATTTAGAACAAAAAAAAATTTTTTGACGATCTGGGAAACATTTTATTGATTAAAAAAATTTTTTTTATTAAGTTTTTTGATTCAAAAGTATACCACATTTTTTTCAATCGCTTTAGGGCTCTAATGTTAGGCCCGTGCAGTCTTTTATACTCAATACTAATGAAATATTTTTGATAATTTGTTCACAGATGCTTATTTTGTCCAGAAATTTACGAGGCGCAATTTGCTTTTTTTTTTCGGCGGTGCTGCGGCGATCCATTGGGGCGGCCGCCATTTTGTTTTCTAATATTTTTTTCCAATGAAAATGTTAACTCTTAACTTCAATAAAGATGCATGTAAAATTTCAAATCGATATCTTAAATAGTTTTTTTTTGGTAGCTGTTTAAAAAAAAAGTTCATTTGGAGCAGTTTAACAGTGGACTAACCCCTTAATTAAAAGCGATAAAGTGCGAGTAATTATAGTGCGATAATTAAATTGAAAAACTGTTAAATTGTAACGCGAGATTATAGTAGTGCGAATATAAAGTGTAAATAATTAATAGTGTTTATAATAAAAGTGTAATTAGTGTTTTAAAAGAAACTGTTTTATTTCACGAATGTGAAGAATATCGAACTCACGGAAGGTGTTCTAACGGTAGATCACAACAGTATATACATAAAACCGGAAGTTAAGAATACACATATGTACGTGGGTGCTAGCAAGTAAAACGTTAATCAATAATTGCCTCTAATATAATCTTATGATATAATTTCTTCTTATCTTCTTGTCCAATAATTTTTCCGTATATGGTCATGATAGTTAATTATAAAATTAGTTAAAAACGAATTGAAATTTAAAATTAGTTAAAAACGAATTGAAAATCCGTTATGCGGATAACGGATGTTACGATAATATAATAAAAATACATTATTGTTTTTAGTTATTTACATATCAATTACAAAATAATATGGCTTTTCATAGAAACAAGTGATAAGTTATAATATCGATTAGTTCAAACTGCTGATTTGTTTTGAAAATATGCTCTTAATAAACATAATTCGTCAAGAGTTTCAAAATTTAAACTAGACCTGATTTTGCTGCACATATATTCAGCTGTTGAAAAAGTTATTTCGGGCTCTACACTTTTTGCATGTTATCATATGTCCTTTGTAACAATGAGCCCTTAGCGCCTCCGTTTTCATACAACGATATTCCTTTTAGTATTAAGTTCTGGATTGTTCCTTCATGTCGTAATGACGAAATTTTTCTAATTCTTAAAATGGGTTAAATTTTATCAATCCCGAAATCTCGGGAGTCCCGATTAAAAATTCGGGATCCGGAAAATGTCCAACATGTGTCATGATCCCGAGATCCCAACATCCCGAAATCGCGGGATTGCATGCCCATTCACATTCTTTGCTTGAAGCTTGAAAAAACTGATTATGTACTTATGACTTCATTTGCGTCAACCACAAAAAAAATTAAAGACTTTCAGGTTTACATGAAAGTATATTTTTCCCATTGATGTTTTTTAAATGATGTTACCATTTGTCTACGTAGTTCCTAGCCATCTAATAATACTGATTTGAGCGTTGAGAGGACTGTCTTATAAACCATGCGCCGAATTGCGGTTTAATTTTCTGAACCTATTTTCCATAATCAAAATTAGATATAGCATTGAATTCTAATCGTAGGACTAGCTTATTTATTTTGATTACTTTGACTTATTCAAAAATGATTTTCACAAAATTTTTACCGTAAAAATAACAAATAAAATATTATTTTTAACTGAATTAATATTTTTTTATTCTTTTCCAAATAAAATTAATTCACCTAAAGCCTCATTAAGAAATCATTTTATAATGGAGTGTCCATCTAAATTTGACCTAGAAGATCTTAAAATCTCTACCATTCCAGGATGATCGTAAATGACAGTCTATTCATTTTCCTTTCATTTATGAATGAGGCAGGATT
Source organism: Nemotelus nigrinus (assembly GCA_947369275.1). Taxonomy (NCBI): domain Eukaryota; kingdom Metazoa; phylum Arthropoda; class Insecta; order Diptera; family Stratiomyidae; genus Nemotelus; species Nemotelus nigrinus. Next base: position 82,281,393 of record OX376373.1, read on the forward strand.
GTTGTTTTTAATGCTGCCTACCATAATCTGCTATTGATCGAGACGCAAAAAAACGCACTTAATGTTTTATGTATAACATTTATCGCTCCACATATTCTATTCTAACAAAACGTTGCGTACATTCGATTTTAGAGTTCCGTACAAAATTTATGTCACGTACGATTTTCGAAACGTGACACGCTGTCTGATTATCAAAATTTATGTAGATATGTTTTCATAGATAAAAAGTTGATTCTACCCAATATGCTTTGCGTTACTGAAGGAGTGTGGTGGGATCCATAGTTGTTCGGATATGATTGAAAGCTGAAATTAATAAGGTGAAATAGAGAGATTATAAGTGCTTGAATTTAAGTAGCTTATGTTTTAATGTTTTAACGTATAGTGATTGTGCTATGAATTATTGAGTTTCGAACTAAAAACAGCCTTAACCAGAAAAGTAGTGGTGCGATAGCATCATCTTGTACTTTAGCAACGAGAAATGTGAAGCTATTATTACCTTCACATTTAACACTTATATTTGACTGTCTTGTCACGTCTTTGCAAATTAATGTCACAGTTAAACTTTTGGACTTATGTGCATTTTTTTTAAAAAAACAGTGTTTTCCGTGAAAAATTATAATTTCCTTACATGAAGTAAATTGTTGAATTTAAAAACTTTAAATGGAACCCCCTTGAGTTTCTGGAGCAGTTTACGTTTCACCACAAACAAATAATCAATAGGTGCGTTTATTTGGTAAAACTATGCCGTAAAAACAACGAACTAGTATAAAACAGCAGTGCATTCGCTAAGGTTGCTGTCTTTATTGTGGTAACGCAAAACAGCTGAAAATAAAGGGAGAAAATAACGAGTACAAACTACCACAATCGATAGAATATATAACAAGAGCTAACAGAAAACTACCTCATTTAACTTTTTGCAGATTTTGTGGGCTTTTTATAATTTCCTAGTTACTAAGACATACAACATAGCCTTGAAAAAACCAAAGCCACCTCATGGCAAAAAAGACAACTTCCCATGAGATTTGCTTTTCTCTATCAGCACATTCTTTAGTTCAGCACGTGAACTACCAATGAGGAATAGAATTTCTGTACTAGTGAATTCACTGGTACAGGAGTGTTGTTGGTTCTAATGCGTTTCTTCTGTTCTCTGCCAGATAAAGGAGCAAAACAATGCGCCTAATATTGTCTTGCCTTCACTCAATTTATTTCCATGACTATACAAGTCCACCACACATATATAAGGAGCGTTTTTTTGCTCCGATGCAGAACAGAATAGAACTATGCCGCAAAAACCACGATCTAGTACAAAAGTGCAGTGCATTCGCTAAGAGCTAAGACTGACATAGGTTGGTATATTTGCTGTGGTAGCACAAAACAGCTAAAAATAAAGGGAGAAAATAACAGGTATAAACTACCAAAATCCATAGAAAATAGAATAAGAACTAACAGAAAATTATCTCTTTAAATTTTCTACTAATTATGGGGGCTTTTTCTAATTTCCTAACTACCACAACATTCAAAATAACCTTCAAAAAAAGTCTAGCGCATCAGAACCGCTAGAAAACTAATTTTCGAAGAAGCTATCTTTGATGGATTTAAAAATGTGTGAAGACATTATACACTTCTTTGTAGTTTCATATCAATCATTTCTTACTCAAAGGAACAAATATCATTTTCTGACAGCATTTTCTACAACACAAATGATGAAAATGTTCAGTGCTGGCAACATTTGTCCAACACAGCAGCAATAAATCTACCATAGCATGCTCGCGCTTAATCAACCTATTCTTTGAATTAGGTTGATCACAATACAGCGTTTTCCACTGCGGCCAAACGCAGTGGGCTGCGGCAAAGTGCTGCCAAAAAATTAGAATGCACTGTTTTGTATGGTAACGCGCACAACGGCTGCGGCCGAATTTGCGGCAGCGGCAGAATTTGCAAATTTCTAATTTTGCCGCACCGCTAGCGGTGATACCTACCATAGGTTGGCATCACCACTAGGTTGAATTAACTCTGTTTGAATTAGGTTGAATGTTCTGGTGGAATAGACAAGCGATGGCTGATGTGTATTGTGATAAGCCAACCTAATCCTCGTGCAACAGGATTTAGCAATAAAAGAGAAAACAAAATGAATTTGGTTGGTGCCTTGGTTGCATTGACAGCGACATTGTCATTGCATTGTGATTCACCAAATTCAACTGCGGCATTCATGCCACCCCCTGTGGAGCACTGCGTTTGCCGCAGCGGAAAACGCTGTATTGCGATAAACTTTCATTTTCATCCGAGAATGTCATCGAAAGTTTCAACGATTAAACTACAGGTATGTCCGGGGCTGCCATCCGAAAAATTTCCAAAACTCGGAAAATTTAAATATCGGTTGCTTATTTTATTGTAAATGCTTTGCTTATGAATAGAAAATGGAAGCATCTGTTTGTGCGATATTTACGAAATTGGCCGGTGCTGGCAATCATGTGCTAGCACCAAAGCTGTTTCACGTTGTGTTAAACCCACCCTATGAATTTCGTTTTGATTGAATGGCTGCGCTGTAAGTTATAGGAGTGAATTTAATTTAAGGGTAACCATCGTCCAAACTTTTTAAATTTTCGAAAAGTAAATATTTGTGGTTAATTGTCATTGCAAAATCATTCCCATTTGGAAATTTTATGACAACATCGCTCGATAAAAAAATGTCAATATATTACGAAATTCATCATAGCTGGTAACCCTTTCTTGGTTTTTCTACGAAATTCCTATCAAATTAGAAACGCAACAAGATCCACTTATCACATGAATTTCGTTTTGATTTCGTCACTGCATCGGAAGTTATAGGGAAAAAACTTTATTTTCCTGAGCAAATTTACAGTATTTAGGAGACAAAAATTGTACTAATATTGTACTAATTTTTCAACCAAATTTATACGAAATTTATCTCAGAGTAAGACTAAAGACAGACGACACAAGTTAATTATCATTAACACAATGATCATTGAACGCTAATGATAATTTGTTTGGAGAGTGACACACGGTTATTTGAATGAGGTTGTTTAACAGCTGTAGGTTGTTTGAATTTAAATGGTATTATTTTGACAGTAATGGTTTATCGAAACACATAAAAAAATCAGAAATTAGTACAAGTTTTACTGCGAATGAGCCTTTGTGTAAAATTATGAAAATTTAAAAAAAAAAAGTTTAATCACGATAAGGAAGAAAATATAAAATGTTCAGGTATTGAAGAAGAGAATACGAAGAAATGTGCAAAAAATTATACATTTGCATGCCATATTGTAATATATTCGAAATAATATGTTTATGTTTTTCACAGTTAGAAACTACATTATTTCAAATAGAATTTCCCGAATTTCCCCAGTAAATTTCATAATCTACTCCGTAGATGGTGCGACAATCGATAAGAGCAAATGAGCATTAACTTCCAAATGATAATTCGTAGAACCTCATTGATGATGTTATAAATGATGATTAGCCATGACACACGTAATGGATAATGATCATTGGGCTCGAAATGATAATTAACTTGTGTCGTCTGTCTAGGCTATAAGAGCCTAGACAGACGACACAAGTTAATTATCATTTCGAGCCCAATGATCATTATCCATTACGTGTGTCATGGTTAATCATCATTTATAACATCATCAACGAGGTTGTACGAATTATCATTTGGAAGCTAATGCTCATTTGCTCTTATCGATTGTCGCACCATCTACGGAGAAGATTATGAAATTTACTGGGGAAATTCGGAAAATTCCATTTGAAATAATGTAGTTTCTAACTGTCAAAAACATAAACATATTATTTCGAATATATTACAATATGGCAAATGTTTCATTTTTTGCACATTTCTTCGTATTCTCTTCTTCAATACCTGAACATTTTATATTTTCTTGCTTATCGTGATTAAATTTTTTGATGTGTAAAATTTCCATAATTTTACACAAAGGCTCATTCGCAGTAAAACTTGTACTAATTTCTGATTTTTTTATGTGTTTCGATAAACAATAACTGTCAAAATAAAACCATTTAAATTCAAACAACCTACAGCTGTTAAACAACCTCATTCAAATAACCGTGTGTCACCCTCCAAACAAATTATCATTAGCGTTCAATTATCATTGTGTTAATGATAATTAACTTGTGTCGTCTGTCTTTAGTCTAAGGTTCACTTACTGCGTGAATGTCCTGTAAATTTCATATTGATCGCATTATCCAATCGTCAGTTCTCGTGAACAGAAGCTTTGAGTGCTGAAAATAGAGGTAATTTGATCACGGGTTGCCGTTCTTGTTTACCGCGGCATTTTGAAATATTTTATTTAAATTGGTGGACAAAAGTCAAAATTTATCAATAATTTGAATTCATTTTCAAATATCAAAAAATTTTCAGGAAGACCGATGATTTGAAGGATTTGTTTTTAGGAGCCTGCCGTAGCTATAGAGTTGCCTGCACAGTCTTCAAAGTCCACGTCTGTTAAATTCTAGTCTACGTCAATGCGTTTTGAAAATTTTACGATGATCCATTGTTTTTCTAAGAAGTTATGACAAATCGAAATTTGAAAAAAAATCCATGCCCACTTTTAGGCACTCAGTACCTACAAAAGTCTCAAAGTTTCCATTTCTTTATCATAAACAAACTGAAAACATAATAAGTTTTCATTCCTATTACTTTTTTCAACAAATATTTACATCGCTTGGAAATATAGGAGTACCTGAAAATTCACTAAAATGCCCGCCGCCGCCAAAAGGTTTAAGATATGTGAATTCTAGGAATTCATGGACCTACCCGTTGTATACATCTACATATGTCCTCCGAAAATTTCATTTCAATCGGACTGGCCACTCTAGAGATTATCTCCCTTAACCATTTTGCTGATATATATACATATATATATATATATATATATATATATATATATATATATATATATATATATATATATATATATATATATATATATATATATACATATATATATATATCTGTCGAATTTTCGGCAAAGCAAGTTTAATACTAATTTTCTTCGAAAGTTAGTAAAAAACATAGCCACTTCATCGCAAAAAAGACAATTTATCATGAGCTTTTCTTTTTCCTATCAGTATATTCTTTAGTTCAGCACGTGAACTATCAATGAGGAATAGAATATCTGTGCTAGTGAATTCACTGGAACAGGAGTGTTGTTGTTTGCGATGCGTATACTATGTTCTCTGCTAGATAGAGGAGCAAAAAATCACGCTTATTAATCCATTTAAACAAAACCATTCTCTGAAAATTTGCTGTACTCTAGAGGTATATAAAAACTGCCACTAAATTTAATGAGGTCAAAATTGATTCTTCAATACACTATAGTTGATGTCAAAAAAGATCGATGGCACAAAAAATGTATTTTTCTACTTAACAGATGTCAGTGAATTTGATGACCACCCATTTCACAGCATTGGTTGGCTTACATGTGGTGGCTGGAAAAAGTTAAAGATCAGGTTCAAACTGCCTAAGCGTCTTTTTAAATTTAAACGTAAACCACATATTTGTTAAGAACAGTTTAAAGCTTGTCGCACACTATTCCGTCACGACACGACACGACATAGAAAAATGTCGTACGACAGTCGGTAGACCAACGCACACTATACCGAACCGACCGACACATCAGTTTGTGACAGGTATTCAGAAAATGCATTATGTTTCATGCAATGGAAAATGTGTATTGTTAAAAATTAAAAAAATGATAAAACTGAAATTAATTGTAATTTCTTCCCATCTATTTGTCTTCTTTTGTGTGTTGTCCTAATTTTTTGAGCTTATTTCATACAATTCTTTCTACAGAGTGGCGTAAAAGTTTCTGCTCTTTGATATGAAAAATCAGCCCGAATAAATTAATGGGAAAAAGCTATCTTTCCAAATTTTGAATCCCTCTTCTATTTTTCTTAAACTTACATAGCTTTAATTAATTCAGTGATGATACCAAAATAATGACTATTGTTGTTTAAGAGTCGGTTAAAACAGGTACCAAAATTCAAAGAGGATTAATATATCGAACTTTTTATAAAACCTGAAAAACTGGAATTCTTCAGCGCATCGAATTGATAATAATGGTAAATATTCAATTTTATGTGAATGTTTCAGAAAACGAATTTTAGACTGTGTTGAAAACGAAAGAGGGCATAATTCATACTAATTATATATTATGTTGCTTCAAGTGTGTTAAATGTTGTACAGGAAATACTAAGGACAGAAACTTTTGCGCTACCCAGTAGTTTCTAGCCAAAATTGTACAACCATTACAATTTCGATATTTTTTTTAATATCAAACTGCCTAACGACAACTGATGCTTATCATGAATTGTTCAGAAAATGCATTAAGATCAATACAATGGAAAGTGTGCAATGTCAAGCATTTAAAAAAATTAAAATTGAAATTTTCTCAGCAAATTCTTCTCATATATTTTCCTTCTTTTGTGATTTATTGTAATTTTTTGAACTTATTTCATACAGCGCTTTCTATTTTCTCGCCAAAAAAAAATACGTCATCCATTTCCAATTCGTATTTTTTTTTTAAATATCAAACTGCCGAACGACAACTGATGCTTATCATAAAATCTATGAAGCTATATGAAAGCCCGCACACTTAACCGACACGACACGCTCCAACGACGTACATCATTTGTCGGATTGGATTGAATTTGAACATCCCAAACGACAAAAATTTTTTGCTGTTCTGTCGTGTCGTGACGTGTTGGTCAAGTGTGCGGGCGTTCCTACAATTACATACAATTTATTCTGACAGATTTTTGTCGTGTCGTGTTGTGACGTGTCGTGTCGGAATAGTGTGCGATATGCTTAAATCGGCTAAATTTTTGTGTTATATGTTATATTTATGTTATATATGATTTTGTGAAGCTAAGAAAACTTATTTGTGAATATTGAATACTGATTGTGTTTTATTATATTTCAAATAAAAAATATTGGAAATAAATAATAAAAAAAAATGCAATTACATTTGTCGCAATTTAGTCCGTTTTACAAACTCCATTTAAATCCATTTAACAAACTCCTATCAATTATGTGCTAACAAATCTTCTAACGCACATTTTACTTTCTAGCTTTTCTTCATTCACTCTTAAATTTAACATCTTCATTTCAGTCAATGTAATTAATATACCTTTTATGTAGCAAACGTATATGAAGTGTACCTTTCCTAACAATCAACACATATTAGCACATAATTTCCTTTTAAGATGAATTGTACAGTTCCTTTCCTAATTAAAAGCATATACCCAACAATTAAATGTACTGATACTCGACTGGGATATCGTTTCATTAGAAAACAGGACTATAACGACTCCAACGACGACGACGCAATTTTCGTAAAATGTCGCACACGCACTCAAACAAAGTTTTCAGGGCTCATTTGTAGGAAGACTCCTTCGTTCCAGAGCTGAGATTGCTGAGAGTTCTTCGTTGGAAAGTTGAGAAAGAAATAATGAGAGGAATGAACATAAAATGTTAGGATGTAATAGGATTCAAAGTGTTGGGTGGTTAACGGAACGAAAACGTCGCTCTGCAATTGCAGCTAAAATTCCTTGTAATTTATTGAAAATTTACAGTAACTAAGCTTTGAATTAAAAAACGGCATTGACTAATATTTAAACTATTTAAGTTATATTGGCTGTGTTCCACGCTGGGCGCTAAATCGTATTCGTAAAATTACCGGTAATATCGAGGTGGTTTTCGTAATTTTAAATTTATCAAACATTTTGCGCTGACTTTTGTTGTCTCTTATATGTAGATGCTAAATTAAGACATGTCAATATTAAATTTGTTCTGGCATACTTCACAATGTTTATCATATGATTTTGGAAGAAACTCATACTATTTTCAATAACCAACATTTCCATTTCAAATCCCAACATACCCGTTATGCGAAGAATAATTAGTCTACGATCACTATGCATGTTTCAGTTTCTTATTTTCCATATCATCCAGATCGAACAGATAATGCTTGTAGATGGCCGGTTAAGCCTCATCGTTTATCTACTGCTTGGTACTGTTTAACCTCTTGAATAATTTATCATGAAACATACAGGGATACCAATATTGTTAAAAGTTATCAATTGCCAATCCATCTTGTATCCATTTTCTACCAGGTGTATGTGCTCAGTCAATTTTTGGGAATAATGTTCTTGTTTCATTTCTACAACACCAGAGATCCTACCTTTCGGATTGAAATTTAATGAATGTGTTTACTTTCAACGGGATCCCCCTCTGAAATTTTGATGTCCTAGACAAAAATAATACTACTAGGGGTGATTCGAGAACAGAAACAAAAGCTACATTAGTAGTAACTTAATTATCAGATAAAAGAAAGTCGTTGAGTTTGAAAGAATAAATCGTCTTATATTCTAATGCAATATTTACAAAAACTTGTCAGCTCCAAGGTTGAATTAGCATCAGAATGGTGCAGGTATGAAAAAGGATTATGACGGATTCGGAAGATGCCAGAGAAGCTAAGGTGTAGAAATTTCACCGTGAGATGTTTTATTCAGCAATTCGAACGAGCTAGCATGTTTCAGGTCTTGGTGACGTCCCATGAGCCATGGCATGCTATGTGTGTTACCATGAAAATTGTTAGTAGAGACGGCTTATGGATTGCCATCCATGGTTTGTTGGCCACATTGTGGAGCAGACCGACTTTAAGAACATTCAACCTTCATAATAGGTTTTTATTTGCTTGGCATAGCAGTTTAAACAAAAATTAATAACAATTCAATCGAATTGAAAAAATATTTTTGCTCTTCATAAATTTTTTATAGGTAGCCATTTTTAAAGTAAATAGTCATTTTGGAAACATTAATAAGTTGTTTCTTGCACTCAAACTGTCACTACCTCCTTTCTTTCATCATTAATGATCAAATTAATAAAGAGCTATAAACTGTAGTGTCATATAGGCTTTGCTTGGAAATGGATCCTGCACTCACTAGTTCAAATAACTTCCTAAGAGTCTTCAGTGCTCAGATTAATCGCACGTCCTTCCCGTTGAGAACCATTTTCAAAATGAAATGGTTTGCTATATCGTGATGGCTTATCCAGTCCTAGGGTCATGAATATTTTGTGACTAAAACAGATGCCGACGTAAGATTAAACAAAATGTTTGAACTTCAGAAGAAGAAGTTTAATATTAAAGCCTGCAAATTAACTTTCTGCCTAGCGGTTTTAGTTGACTAGGTGATTGCTTATTGAATTTCGTCATAAAACAATTGCATTTGCAAATAAAGTTCAACTGAAAATCATAAGACACTCGATACCTTACGATTTGGAAGCATAAGTGTTAGGCCTGTTTCACACGTGTGAGGTTACATTCGTTTACAACCGAAAATGAACCGAACCGAATGGAACCCCTTCACACATTCACGGTTCTCACACGGTTCATATAAGGTTTTGTGTTTTGTTCCTAAATTTTGTTTAGTGACGTCAAATTCATAAAAGTTTTCAAAAATTTCCACACTAACGTTTCTCGATGCTTCCTGCGTCGTTTTAAATTCATCTCTATATTTTGCACAAGTTTTGCCCTACAATAGTTTAGATTGAACTGCACGAATCAGCCGATTCACATCAACATCTGGTCAATCGCTCATTTTATAAGAAATATTGCGATTGACAATCTCAAAGAATCAGAGGTAATGATAACACTAACCAAAACTGCTTAAACTTACTGGGTAAAACAACTTCATATTTCAAATAAAGAGATCCAAACATACATTTTAAAGAAACGCACATAATCCAATCAGGTTAAAACAGAAATTAAACCATGCATGTGTGATTGCCTTGATTGCAATCTGTTCTCTAGACATTCGCATCTTATAGGGACCTAATGAAACTTGTTCCTGTTGAGGGAGTATTCGATGCTGTACGGATTAGGTACCGAATAATAACTGAATCACCGTTTCACACTTGTCGGCAGCGACCGAAAACAAACCGAAGCGAATGGAACCCCTGTGGGAAACAGCCCTTAGGCCTGTTTTGCACGTACGAGGTTCCATTCGGTTTGGTTTGTTTTCGGTTGCAACCGGAAACGAACCGAACCAAATGGAAGCCTTTCACACATACACGGATCTCATACGGTTCATATAAGGTTTTATGTTTTCTTCTTAAACTTTGTTTAGTTACGTCAAATTCATATAAGTCATTAAAAATTTTCACACAAACGTTTTTCTATGCTTCTTGCGTCTTAAATGTATCTTTATATTTCGAACAAATTTTGTCCCACAGCACTACTTTAGATTGCACTGCACAAATCAGCCGACCCACATCAACATCTGGTAAATCGCTCATTTTATCAGAAAAACTGCGACTGATAATTTCAAAAAAACAGATGTAATAGTAAAACTAACCAAAACTGACTAAGCTTACTAGGTAAAACGACTAAATATTTCAAATAAAGAGATCCAAACTGATAACTTATTAATTTTAAAGAAATACAAGTGATTCAATCAGGTTAAAATAGAAAGTAAACCGTGCGTGTGTAAATGCCTCGACTGCTTTCTGTTCCATGCACACGAATTCGCACCTTATAGAAACCTGATGAAACCTATTCGTGTTGAGGGAGTATTCGGTGCTATACGGTTTCTTTTAGGTACCGAACTGAAAACCTTAACCTTTTTCGACCAACCGTACTAAAGCTACCCGCAAGTAAAGAGTAGGGTTTGTCTCGAATTTCTTCACTATCACTTGATCCACCTTGCTCTTGGTCGCTCTAGTTGCCCCACGATGCGGCAAGTCATCAATGTTTTCGCACTCAGAGAAATTTTTACTAACTACTACTGCAATATTGGTAGCCTTTAATTTAGATCCTTGCGTATGCAAATACAAAAAGACTACTTCGAAGCTCTTGGCGCAGACGGAGCTCATTTTAACAAAATGTGCTCTTCACGACAATTTTTCAACTACTGAAATGAATCAAGACTAGAAAAATAGTTCAGGAATAAGAGAAACCAGCAAAAAAAAAGATTGATTTGACTTTACAATTTTTCGAATAATCGAGGACACGCTCTTCTTGAACAGACTGAATTTTTTTTGTTATAAAAAACATTATGTATTTCAAGTAAGGATTCGTTTAGGCTCAATTCTTAGCCATTTGCTGCTCCTATTGTTTAAAAAGAATCTTTCTTCCATCTTTGATTGCCCCTATCTTTTGAACAGCAAAAGCTTGAAAATATTCAATGATTTTCGATCGCTGTAATAGCATGACTCTTTTACGATAGGCAACTGGTTTTCATAATTTTATAGTTTTCAATTTTTAAGTTCGTAGAGTCGGAAGTAAAAAGTGCAAACAAAAAATGCAAATTTACTTTTCATTTTCAATATACTTGCCTGTTGTTCTGCATATTTTGGAATTTCCAATCAGTTTGTGTATACCCTAAATAAATATTTTATTTTTGCCGGTAACTAAGCTGAAATTGCATCCTTCACTTTTTTATTGTTTGAAATTTCTTCTTACAAAGTTCCTCGTTCAGTTAAAATATAATAATTGCTGGAACCCAGGGTCAGTCATCTAAAATATCGAAGCCCAAAATGGCTCTTGTAAACAAGCACATTATCGCGCAGAAGGAGGATGCTTTTGATTAATTTTCTTGTTTGTTTTCTATTGTGGAGTTCTGTCAGCCGCTCTGGAATTAAAGCGTGGTATTGTCCAGCTATCTAGATGCTTTTGTTTTTCAAATCGATCAGCAGAATCTCTTCCAGAAATTTGTGACAGCTTGAACTTCTTGGGTGGTGATTTTCATGCCACTGCAAAGAGTTTTGTTTAAACTCAGTTTCATACGTGTTATAAAATAATTTTAAATATAAAATAGTTTTCTATGATAAAATAAATAAACTTTAAGCTTTTTTTCACAATAAACATAAAAAAAAAATAACCTGATCGAAATTATTCATATAACGAGTTGAAATGTTTATTTCCGGATTTAAACGGGAAAGAAATTGTTTTTCCAATCTAATGTCAAAATTTTAAAGAATTATTTTTTATACCAATTAGTATGTTTAGTGCTCTATACATTTTTTTAATCTTGAAATCGGTTTCCAAAAAACCCTTTCATCAATTTTGCCAATTATTCAGAAGCCCATAACAAAAGCTTGTGTATCCACGTTCATCTCCTCTAGAAGTGAAACTATGCACAATAGGAACGAAACCAAGAACCTCGACTTTTGTTTCATTATTCGCTTTGCCTGAAATGCCCTGTTATCATCTGCGCCAATTAATTTTAGTTTCAGTAATAATTTTAGGCTTTGATTTTACTCATCTTGGTTTCAATTTGATTATCTATCCAAGCCATGACGATGAGCTAGGTATACGTGAATAAATAATGCTGTATGTTTCGAAAAAACAATTTTTTCCTGGGTTTTCATGCACTGTTTTATAATCCTATCAACCTTTAAAAGTTGAGATGAACTTATGTAATATTTACCACTGAATTGATCCGAAGTACTTCTAAAAGCATGAAATCGAAATATTTCGAAATCCAATTTCCACCGGAATAAATCCTTCACGGATTGCTGGCAACGTCACTTCCGTGAAAGCAACTTACAACTGCATCAAACAGCTCTCAAAATCATATTGAAAAAGAATCCAATTTAGAAATAGACAGCAGGAAATGGATTACTTTGAGTGGTAGCGTGAATGATTCGGTTTTGTGGAAAAAGTGAAAAAGTATTAGAAAGAAATGTGAAAATTCAAAGAATTTTCTTTGCATTCCAATAGTTCATTCAACAATTAAAGCTAAAATTATTGAAAAGGACAAATAGTAACAAATCAAAATTGAATAAAAGGTTTATATGACCAGAAGTATCGATTCCTAAACTAATTAATAACAACAACAACAGTAACATAAATTTCGCAAAGTCTTTCGACACGCTGGACGAAAAAATTGATATGTTAGCGGACAAAATAGAATCCATTGCTGCACAATTCTCATCCTCCAGAAAATCAAATAACATTTCCCAAGCTAGCAGCACAGATGGACTAGAAAATGTAGAATTAAAACTGACGAGAATGATCAAACCACACTTTGATTCCATAACTGATGCGTTATCTACACAACAATTAAAATTCGATGAATTGAGCGGCCAACTCGAAGGTTTAAGGGTCGCCCAGCAGACCCTGATCGATGAGAATATAAAACATCCTTTGTTGAACGAGCAGTCGCTACACCAGGAACTACTTATGGTAGATCATAACAGTTCGTCAAACATCTTAACAACCTGTAAGAGGACATCTATGCAGGACAAAGCTTCCTCACCTATAAAAGAGCTGTTAAACATTACTGCACCACCAACTCCATGCCCTGATTTGCGTTTATCTTCAGATTCCGGCGCAGCATCGATCTACAAATTCGGCACTTTCTGGTCCGAACGCGGTTGGACCACTCGCCTACAAAAACTTAAGACTGCTAACAGGCACAATCGTGTTGAGAAAGCATGCTCGAAAATACCCACCAAAGAAAACCAATTGGCATTCTACGTAAATAAAGTTCCTTACAATGCTGATGATGGATGGCTGGGAAGACTTCTGGAAGTGGATTTCTGCATCACCGATTACAATCTCGAACAACAACCCCAGCGGAAATATAAATCACCTAAGCGGTACAAGGCTGTTATACCAGCCAAATATGCCTGGCTTTTTATGGACTTCAATGGAAATAATGGCAAGTTCGATTGGAAAGGAATCACGTTCAGCCCTTGAAAGAAAGTTAGCAGCAAAATTAGCAGTAAGACAAGAAAGAATATTGTAAAAAAAAAATGTATACACCCAAATGCTCTTACCCGCGATATTTCCTCCAAGCACAAACCTTACTTTCTATCTACTCCTAAAACTCCTTCTCTCATAGATACTGACCTTCAGCCTCCTACAACTATACGTGACCGCTTCTCTAGAGGTCCATCTTTTGTTACTTCTAACTGTTCCAAAATGCTGACATTGCCTGTTTCTAATATTTCCTCTCCTCTAAAAGCTTGCAATAACGCGGCCAATTTATGTCCGTTGAGAAACCATAACAAGGCGACTGCAAACGTTGCACCAACAGCGGCAACGGGAAATTCCATATCAAATAATAACTTGACGACGTCTACATCCCCTCAAAGAGTAGACCACCTTGTTAGGAATTTTTCCTAACAAAACACACAAAAACCTCAAACTGTTTTACCACAATTGTGGTGGTATGAGAGGTAAATTATCTAAACTTTATCTCGACGCCAAATCGTGCCATTTTTTACATTGGTGTAGTTTATATTCCACCCAGATCCGACGAATCAGTATACAACCATCTATGTGAATCAGTATCTTCCTTCGTATCATCTCTTAACGAAAAAGACAAAGTCATATTTTTGGGAGATTTCAATCGCCCTAATCTATATTTTATTCCCGATGAAATTGATACTTACCTTCTCCCTGTAAACCTGTCAGATTCCAACGACCTCAACCTGACGAGTACCTTCTATGGCAACGATTTGCAGCAAGTTTGCCCGACTCCTAACCAAAATGGTAATTGGTTGGATCTAGTGTTCACTAACGCTTATGACGAAGTAGTGGTAAGTCCAACTAATGACGCAGAGCATCTTTTTACAAATAGTTTACACCACACTGCACTATCAGTTGAACTTCCCATTTCTGATTCTATTTACTTAAGAGCGTACAATAATTCAATTGTATATGACTTTTTTAATGCTAATTATGAAAGCATTCACCATCACCTTGACGCTATAGATTGGACGAATATTCTTTCAACGTTAGATCTTGAGGAAGCCATTTCCACTTTTTATAACAAAATCTTTGACGCCGTTGAAAGATATGTAACTAAGATAAAAAAAAAAAGAAAAAGTTGTCTGAGCCATGGCTTGATAGGGACCTTAGGCATTTGCGAAATCGTAGGAACAAACTTTATAAGCGGATTAAAAACAATATCGACGTTAGTTCTGCTATTCAGGATGAATATAATGAAGTTGCTAAGCAGTTTTCAGCAAAGTCTCACCAGGCTTATGTCAATTACATTAAGACAACGGGCGAAAATATAATCCGCGACCCGAAAAAATTTTACGATTTTGTAAATGTGAAGCGAAAAACCTCTGGATATCCCTCGTCGATGTTCTTTAATGATATCACTTCTTCCTCTCCTAATGAGATTTGTGATTTATTCGCAGATAGTTTTCAGAATATTTTTAATGCACCAGACCCATCAAACTCACACCTGTCTTTCTCTCATCCTCCTCCTACAGATTTTGTCGGCCAATCTGAAATTACACGTGACAAAATACGTAAAGCTATTTTGGAACTCGACTGCAACAAAGGCCCTGGGCCCGATCTTCTTCCTCCAACTTTCTTGCGCAAGTGTGTAGAGCAGTTTGTAACTCCCTTTCATATTTTTTTCAACAGATCACTTTCGTCTGGAGTTTTCCCATCTTGCTGGAAACTTTCATATGTCACACCCTTATTCAAAAATGGTGATAGACGCTGTATCGGAAATTATAGGGGCATTGCCATCTTATCTTCAATTCCGAAACTTTTTGAAAAGATTGTGTACGATAAACTTTCTCCACTTGTTGACTCCCGTCTGAACGAGCAACAACATGGTTTTAGAAAAGGTCACTCAACTACCACGAATTTGACAGTCCTAATCTCAGACGTGCTGTGTAAAATGGAGAAAGGATGCCAAATTGACGCAGTCTATACAGACTTTAGTAAAGCTTTTGACAGAGTTGACCACCCTACCTTAATTCATCTACAAAACTCCAGAAATTCGGATTTGTCGGATCTTTGCTTAGCTGGCTGACTTCCTACCTTCGAAATCGAACACAACTGGTAAAATTTCAAGGACTCTTATCGAAAAATATCTCTGCTAGCTCTGGTGTACCACAAGGTAGCCATCTTGGCCCACTTCTTTTTAATATATTCATTTCTGACCTATCTGACGTCCTAACAAATATACCTCATTTACTTTAGGCCGACGATCTCAAAGTCTATCACATAATTAAAACTAAATCCAATGCACTCTTTCTCCAATCTAAACTTGATTCACTTGATCATTGGTGCAATGAAAACAAGCTCTCTCTCAACATTGCTAAGTGCCAAGTTATAAGTTTTTCCCGAAAACACACCGTCTCACACAATACGTACTTCCTCGGCAATAATTTGTTAGCTCGAGTTGAAAACGTTGTTGACCTTGGTGTTATCTTGGATGAGAGACTCCGCTTCACCTTGCATTATGATAAAATGCTTTCCCGTGCAAACAAACAGTTAGGCTTCATCAAAAGGCGTGCGAAGGAATTTCGTAACCTGTGGGTCACAAGATCCTTATACATCTCATTTGTACGCCCCATTCTCGAATATGCTTCCATTTGCTGGAATCCGGTTTTTGAGACCCACAGTAACAGACTCGAGTCCATTCAAAAGCAATTCTTACTTTTCGCATTGAGAGATCTATACAACCCTTACGATTTTAGCGCCCTTCCTCCTTATGAGTTTCGACTGGATCACCTAAACTTATTGCCACTTGCATCCAGAAGAAAGATGATTTCGGCCTGCTTCACATTTGACGACATTAGAGGCGTTATCAGAGTTGAGTTTCTCAATAATAAAATGGTGTTAAATAACCCTGTAAGAAGCACCAGGTCCTCTAGTTTTCTTAAGGAATATCCACATTCCACTACTTACGCAGCTAATGAGCCGATTAATAGATGCTGCAGGATATTCAATAGCATAAGTAATCTATATTCCCCAACGGTCTCAAAATTATCCTTCAAATCTTCCCTTTTCCAAGCCATCCGCAACTCCTTATGTTAAGCTATTTGTCAATGTTTTATATATTCGTTATTTATTTATTATTATTGATTTATTTGTTAATTATTTGATTTATTTAATTTTTTTTGTTTTTTCTCGTATTACTTTTATATACTCATATTAAGTTTTCGATTTTCTATTTTGCTTTGTATTGTTTATGTAACTTGTACCTTGCTTGGTTAATGAATAAAATAAAATAAAATAAAATAATCTTTCACAAAAATGAACATAATGTTGTGTCTTGAGGTAACGTGTGGCAAGCGATAATTCAAAATTAAATAACATAATGTGATATCTCATCATGTTTTAAATTAATTTAAAGCTAAAATAGAAATTATGCTTTCATTTAAAAGCGAAAAAAATATTCCGTTTTATCAATAATACACTCAAAAAAAAAACTCTAGCGCACTGGAACCGCTAGAAATACTCGTACTAGGAGAATCGTGCAGATTTCGAGGGTATATTCTACCACATGTGCTCCAACCTGTTTTGAATGCAAAACCACTTTGATCTTAACAATGCATTTAAACTCAAAGGGCGAAAAGGACTTCAGGACTACCACTTGCATGAATTTAAGACTTAAACTTTGAACGCAGGATAACATAACACAAGCAAAGAGAATGTTCAGTGCTTGCAACCCTTTACCAGCACTACAACTAAAAGTCTCCTCCAATTGCTTCAAGTCAAAATTGAATAACTCTATCGATCTTGACTTTATCCGATTTTTTCGACAAATGATCAAAAAACGAAAGATTTTCGGGCATGAAAAATTTCTAGAACTTCCAATTTTATTTCTAGAACTTCCAATTTAAACATTGGTTACTTATTTTCGTTGTAAATGTTCGCAACATGAATACTTGATGTAAACATTTATTGATACGAAAATAGCAAATAAATCCTCGCGCTAGCATCAAAGCCAAAAATATATCACACCTGCCTCATATTGAAATCAACCTAACGTGCGATTTTCGTTTTGATCCGATGACTGCATTGGGAGTTATAGGGGTACTAAAAAAATTGAGGGCTACCAGTTGCAAAAGTTTTCAAATTTTCGAAAACTTAGTATTTGTGGTTTATTGCCACTACAAGATCATTACCGTTTAAAAATTTTACGATAAAATCGCAAATAAATAGAAAACCATCGAAAGCTGGCAACCCTATCATGGTTTTTCAACCGGATTTCTTTTGAGTTATGCCTGTAATAAGTTCCATTTATATTATGAAATTCGTTTTGATTTCATGACTGCACTCGAAGTTATAGGGCAAAAACCTGTATATTCCTGAGTGAATTATCAAAACCCAAGACACCAAAATTACCATTGCTGACAGCACCATGGCTCATAGTATGGTTCAGCTACTGTATGATATTTCGTCAAAATCTGGTAACTGAAGCAGAATTTATAGGGCAAAAAGCAGTTTTTTTTCATTATAATTTTTCAAGGTGGCACCACTGATAGAGAGTTGCCCGCATTCCCGAATTGCTTCTATCAGAGTTATTACAAACCTTTATGTATTTGTACTTATATTTTCATATAACAAAAAGAACCTGACCTTTGCTAGAATATTTCCCATTTTTGTTAGGAAAACAGATCTTGAAAATATATAAACCACACAACCTGTGATGGGAAAAACATTCCCAATTCATTCTTTGTCAGTAACCGATTGATTGTAAAATAAATATTATACTCTTGAATGTTTTTAACATTTTTAAAGCTTTTGAAAGTGCGACTTTTTGTTTGAAAAAGGATTTGAATTCTTAAAGCGGCCTTAGACGATAATATTATTGTGACAGTTTATTGCACAATATTATTGTTTGTGCCCCAGACGGTGCAACATATTTGGGCAGTATTTAGTTGTCATTCAATTTTTCAGTAGTTTTCGACATTTTTGACTCTATTACTCCAAACATTGTTTACACCACGAACGAAGATATAAAACTGAAACAATAATGCGTTTTACTGCCCATAGAAGATGTACAGTATATCCCATATTGCACAATGAAAATCCAAACCTTTTTGATTCACTCTGAACAATCGTTCACTACTATCCATATACAGTGGCTCACAAAAGTCAACATATAGCATGTAAAAACACGAATATGGTACAGTGGAAAAAGAGAGAATGCAATGAAAACGTAAAAGTAGCTTTATTGGCATTAAAAATAAGTTTCATAACATAACAATAAAGAAATTCCGAACACAGAAAGAAATAAGCCATGAAAACTAAGAAAATTCATCAATCGAAAGTCAGCATACACCACGAGCCATGTGTCGAAAAGAACGAGAATGACCAAAAAACGTGAGCTCAATACTTTGTAGGCCCTCCACCAGCCTTAATAAGAGCTTCTAAACGGCTTCGCATCGAACGAACGAGATATCCGGTAATTTCGGGTGGAATATTCATCCAGGTACACAGCAGAGCAGATTTCAGGGTCTCTTTGCTAGTGATAGTTGCTCTCACGGCTGGCTCACGAATTCTGCGATCCAATTCCTCTCATAAATGCTCTATAGGGTTTAAATTGGGAGTCTGAGGCGGACTGTGAAGCTGATGAGGGACTTTATACAGCAATCATTCCTTGACACTTCTAGTTGTATGTTTTGGATCATTGTCCTGCTGAAAGATCCAACCTAGCTGTAGGCCTAATTTCTGCACAAAAGGTATCAAATCGCCTCGCAATATGTTCAAATACATGTATTGATCCATAGTACCATTAATAAAATCTAATTGCCCCACACCAGCGGCCAACACACAGCCCCATACGAGGACTGACCCTCCATCGTGTTTCACTGTAGGACGCAAATTCTTCTTTGCCAATGCTTAGTTCCGCTTCCTCCACACGTATCCGCGCCCATCAGAGCCATAAATTTTATATTTTTTTCTCTTCTTTTCATTAACTGGAGAAATGAAAGGTTTTCTGCGCGGAACTCTACCGTTATAAACCTGATTACGCAAAACTCTACGTATAGTTTCTGGACTCTCTTGCTTCTCTGTTGCCTTTGCAAGTGCAGTGGCCATTGCTGGAGCACTTTTTTGTGGCTCCTTACTTATTTTCCGTAACAAGTCTCTCTCATCTCTCTTACTTAAGGATTTCGGTCTACCTGTTCGTTGTTTATTCTGTATTCTCCCTTCCGTTTCCGCTTTCCGTATGATTGTTTGCACCGTTGCCCAACTTCTTCCAACTATTTTAGCAATTTTGCCATACGAATTCCATTCCACTCCTTCCCTAAGGATGATTTTTTGCAGTTCCAAACTCATTTCCTTCCGTGTACTCATTTTTAAGCGTTAAAGGCACCCAAATCACTTAAGTTTGATCGACTTGCAATGTACTAATGTTTATCTTTGTATATTAACACGGTAGCAATCTTTATCGCAGTATGACTCATCGCTTAGACTGATTCGTTTGAATTTTCTGTGGTGTATGCTGACTTTTGTTTCCTCACTTTCAGCGGAATTTCTTGTTATTTACTATGTATATGTGTATATATATATGTATATTCTCATTAATTATGTGTAAAATAGATTACAATGTCTCTGATATTCCTTTTAAGTTCGTCTTTCACCCGTCTTTTCACTTTTTTTCTACCTATATATTGCCAATTCCGCGTTTTTAAGCGGTGTATGCTGACTTTTGTGAGCAACTGTACATATGATCAATATTTTTGTACAATGCTATATATTGTGCAATAATATTGATCGTCTAGGGGCCGCTTAAGAGGATATTAATAAATAAAGTTATTTTCTTTCTAATATAGTCAGTATCCCTTTCACATTTGACTTATTTCTACAGCAAAAGCGTTTGCTGAAACCACCATCAACTACCTTGGCGAAGGATGAATGACTAATAACATTTCTTTCGGCGGTTGCATGCAATGCTTCAGTATTTCTCAGAAAACGAATGAAAAACTACAAAGGATTGTGTAACCTCAATAGATAAGCCATGACGCTAATAGAAAACGAAACTAAAGCAATAAATAATAACGGCTTACATTTGTCT
This sequence comes from Nemotelus nigrinus, assembly GCA_947369275.1. NCBI lineage: Eukaryota > Metazoa > Arthropoda > Insecta > Diptera > Stratiomyidae > Nemotelus > Nemotelus nigrinus. The sequence continues at coordinate 82,302,219 of OX376373.1, forward strand.
GCAAGCCTATAATTGTTTATTTAGTAAGAAGTTTCACGCTAAGTTGCAATTAATTACTGACGACAAGCTGCTATGAAAATGGATAGGAACAATGAATGAGAAGTGTCACTGTAGAAGAACTTATCAATAATATACTATGAACGAAAGGAACATTGAATGCGAAGCATGCATCGTGAGTGGAAAATAAAATTGCGAACAAGTTTTCAGCTTTCAAATGATTAATACTAGGTGGGGTGAAAAGTAACCTCCTTGGGAATGAAAAAATAATTTTTTAAATTATTTTTTTTAATTTTATTCAAGGTTGTCGCCTTTTAGGTCGATACACTTATTCCAGCGATTTTCCAACTTTTTGATCCCGTCCGAAAAGTAATTTTCCGGAAGGCCTACAAAATACTTCTCCGCGGCGTCGATTATCTCCTGGCGCGAGCTGAATTTTTTATTGATGAGCCATCTTTTGAGGTTTGAGAACCGATAATAGTCCGAGAGAGCCAAATCGGTTGAATAAGGTGGATGGGGAAGCAATTCGAGCCCTAAATCGTTGATTTTAGGCATTGTTGAGATGCTCTTCTGTGACGGCGCATTGTCTTGTGAAAACAAAATTTTTTTTCGCTTCATGTGAGGCCGTTTCGTATTGATTTTGGTTTTCAATCGCTCTAATAATGCGCAATAATACTCGCTGCTGATGGTTTTTCCTTTTTCGAGGTAGTCCACGAAGAGAATGCCATGACAATCCCAGACAACCGACGCCATGACCTTTCCGACCC
>OX376373.1:82303182-82372498 GCA_947369275.1 Nemotelus nigrinus
AAAATTCGATTGGTGCTGCCAGCTATGGTAATTTTTGTGTCTTTGGTTTTGAAACTTCTTTCAGGAAAATAAAACTTTTTGCCCTATAACTTCCAGTGCAGTCATGAAATCAATACGAATTTCATACAATTAATGGAACCTATTATAAGCATTATTCAAGCCAAATTTGGTTGAAAAGCCTCGATAGGGTTGCCAGCTATTGTTGGTTTTGTGGTTGTTTGCAATATCTTTATTAAACAGTTTTATCGTAGAATTTTCAATTGGTAATGATATTGTAGTGACAATAAACAGCAAATATTAAGCTTTCGATTATTTGAAAAAACTCGCTGCAGGTAATTTTAAATTTCTTTATACTCCTATAACTTCGAATGTAATATAAGAACGTGAAGCAGATGTGATATATTCTTGGCTTTGGTACTGGCGAAAGGTTGCCAGCACGAGTCGGTTGTGCTACTTTTGTATCAATAAATGCTTACAGTTAGTATTCATACCGGAAACATTTACAATGAAAATAAATAACCGATGTTTCAATTCCCTAAGTTCTGCAAATTTTTCGGATCGCAGCCCCAAACACCAACTTCAGTTACAGTGCTGCAGGCACTGAGCATTTTCTTCATTGATGTTATATGAGATGCTGCTTTCAAAGTTTGGTGAAATAAGCAACTGATAACGAAAATAATTAACAAGTGTTTTTCTTTCATAAACTTTGAAACCCATGCCAGTGGTAATATCTGAAACCTTCTGCCATATGAGTTATAATGCATTCTTGACACCAAAGTAAAACGTGGCATTTGAAACAGTTTGGCCGTAATAAGCAGCTCATGTGGTGGAATATGCACTCAAAACCTGCACGATTCTTCTACTGTTCTTCGAACATTAGTGTTTCTAGCGGTTCAGGTGCGCTAGAGTTTTTTTGAATTTAAACTAAATTCCCTGGAATATTAGTGTTGCATGAAAACCCTACCTCTCAATATTGCAAAATGTCATGTGGTTAGCCTGTTACATTGTTACAGAACGCAGCACAAAAATAGGCAGCCCTTCTCGGTAAAGGCTGCGCCGAATGCGTATCCACCACTCACTTAAGTAGGGATTTGACACCACCCGTAGGGCTCCAGGACAAGTAGTATCGGACTCGTGTCATTCACTTGGCGGATATCCACAATCTAGATGTTAAGTATATGTCAAGGTGTTTAGATATATACGAATCAATGGCTTGAATGCAGTTTACTCTTTGATGAATTTCTAACCGAGAAATTGGCTGTTTTGATATTCGTAACCGGAACACCGCACTCTACCGTGGCTGCCACTCGTGAACACTTTTGATATTTATTTATTTTTTGTCTACGAAGATAGAAAAAGAGAAGTAATGCGCTTATAGTTATAAATACACAAACGGGCAATCGAGCTGAAAAATAAAAATGGCGAAGGTTATTTCGACTGCTTTAGGATCATCTTTATCGGATCCCACATCCAGCCAAACTTTGATGGATCAGCTCAGCATACGAACATTGATTTCATCTTCCTGCTCTGCAAAGTACTTGAACATCTCTTTGACAATGTTTATAACAGATCTGTTGATAACCACATTTGCCAACCACGCCCTACATCATCAGCTGGGCGTTTCCCCTTGTTATCATTGTCTTCACCATCATTTCCTTGATGATCACGCTCCATCTTTGCTGTATCTTTTAATTGAAAGTTTCGAGCACAAAAATTGCAAAATAAAGCACAAAATAATACGAAATAACGCGAATACACATTGATACCAGTTTATAAAAGGACCACAAATTGCAGAATCGGAGACTAGGTCATAAATTGTCAATTGAAGAGAAACCAATTCAATCAACTGAAAGAAACTAGCGCTGGACGGAATGAATATTGTTCACAGGTTTATTGTAAACAAAGGGATGTAAACTAGATCGCCTCCTCGCGGTGCATCCTGGGTAACGCTAAATGATCTAGACTCTCTTCATGATCACGACCGCTTTTGTCCTCGGACTTCTCTTTGTCTAACGACTCGTTGTTGCACTTGGGCTGGTGGTCGTAGCATTCCGGACCTAGTCGTCCTCAGGCGCGGTAGCGACGGAGTGAAATCCGCTTCGTGAACGGCTCCGGGTTAATACGACCATCTCCGTCCCGTTAAAACCCTGGCAGGCCTCTTAGTACGTTCTCTCGTCTCGTCACCATTAAGTTGGTGGTGTAGGTTCAGTTGAGTTGGACTCCTGATTAGCACCGATCCGGCTCTGACCACTTGTCCCCATAAGGGCTGGTGGCAACCCTCGCATGGCCTCCCTGCTTGCATTAGATTACCATGGGATCATTAAAGGTGACTACACAATCGGACTTGGGATAGCGGCTTTGAGTGGGGACCCTTATAAAATGAATAGAAAAAACAATAATAACAAACCAAAACTCGTCAGGCAAAAGCCTGACAACAAAATTAATCCAACCCCTTATGTGAAGGGGGGGACAAAAATGGCTGTGTCAGCGATTGCAGCTAAAGTCGCAGGGAGTAGAGATATGGCGAATGAGCCAGCTCTGCAGACTGAGACTAAGGCTGCTGTAGTTCGTGGAGACATGACGAATGAGTCAGCTCCAATGGCTACCGGCACAGCGACTAAGCTTGCAGAAGGCTGTGGAGACATGACGAATGAGCCAGCTCCACGGCCAATCAGCTCTTCCTCAACCCCTGTCTCTGGCGTTTCCGGGGCTCTGGTCACCAAGCCTGGCCTTGTGAAAGCCACGAAGCCCATTTGTGGCCAGTGTGACGGGAAGGTAGTGGCGAATGAGCCAACCCGTCCGTCAACAAGTGCTACCTCCGGTGCCACCTCCTCCTCAGGCACGCAACGCTCCTCTGCCAAATCATCTCGGGCTTACGGAACTAGAAGGGCAGCCTTCAAAGTTCTGAGGAAATTTCAAAACGTCTCCCCTGACACAATGTCCGACAAGGACAAAAAGTCCCTTGAATGGGCAAAATCCTACACTGGGGAGCACCCGCTCCCTCTAAATCCTGCAGGTACAACTCAGAAACGACAGAGGTCGGCTGAGCAGAAGTACCAGGGCAGGCAAGACTGCAAAAAGCAGAAGACAACAACCAGCCCCTCAGGGATAACTCGGCCGTTTAATGAAATGGCCAAAGAGTGCCTTGTCTGGGCTGTAATTGATGCCAGCAAGGGAGATGGAATCATCTCCTCCGAAAACTGGCTCAAGATAAGGCAGGCTCTCTTCGTAGTCTGCTGTAAGCTGCAGAAGGCTAGCTCGGGTCCTCCACCTACGGTGAATGACGCGGGCTGGTACAAGGGAATCAGGCTGGTCGCGTGTGGAGACCAACGATCGGCCGATTTCTACAAGCAGGCTATCTCCGAGCTGGGGGAACTCTGGCCAGGCGCCAAGATTAAAGTGGTGACCAAGGATGAGATCCCCAGTCGGCCAAGATGCAGGACATGGATTCCTGCTTTCCATTCGGATCCAGTGGAGGTCCTGGACATCATTCGGCTTTTCAACCCTGATCTTCCTACGGAGGATTGGAGGGTTGTGAAGATTGGTGAGCCGGTGGACAATCGGCGGGAAGCCCTTTTCGTCATCAACGATAAGGCGCTGCCGGCATTGGATGCTCGAAAGGGCATCATCAGGTACGGGGTCGAAAAACTGGCCCTACGTATCTATCGAAGCGACAGGCCAAAGAGCTCTGCTTCGGGAGATCCGATACCTGCCGAGCCTGACCCAAAGATGGTGACCCAAACGACAGTGGAGCCACCTGAAAAAGGGTCTGATATCTCTCTGAGGGAGAAATCTGATGAGGAATCGGATTTGGAATCCCTCCTTGCCGATGGGGTTAGTGTCGGAACTGCCTCCGATTTGGGTGGCTGCCTGGACCTCATGACTCTGGGCGCAGAGCAAGAGGCTGGGACGGCTTCTATGTCCGAGGGGGAGGACCTTGACCTAACCCTAATTAATTGATTCACTAATGGTGAAGGTACTCCAAGTGAATCTTCACCATTCCATAGCAGCATCAGCTGCCCTGCTACTCCGCCTGTCTAAGACAGAGGAGGAGCTAATTCTCATCCAAGAACCATGGGTTGTTAACAACCGGGTTTGCGGGTTACGCACCAATGAATACAGACTGATAACACCTGACGGCTCTTGTAAGCCACGTGCCTGTATTCTTGTCAGGAAAACCATAAATGTCCTTGTATTACATCACTTCTGTGACAAGGATAACATGGCTGTTGCAGTAGAGTGCGACCAAAGACCATGCTGGTTTGCTTCTTGCTATATGGCACATGATCATGGCACTAGCCCTCCCTGCGACATTGTCAGGGGGATCGTGGCTGAAGCCAGGAAAACAAGTGTGCCGCTGATACTGGGAGCTGACGCTAACGCTCATAACGAAGTATGGGGTAGCTCCAATACAAATGGTCGAGGCGAGGAACTTCTTGATTTCATCCTTGCCCACGACCTCTTCATCGCCAACACTGGCAGCGAACCGACCTTCCTTACCTCAAACCGAAGGGAGGTGCTTGACGTTACCTTGATTAGTGGGCGGCACTCGCAACTTCTCCGTGACTGGAGGGTTCTACAAGAGTGTTCTTACTCTGATCACAGGTACATATCGTACAACGTGGCTGGCCGCAGCTCTGCCGAGCAGGTAGCCTTTATTAACAGAAAGAGGACGGACTGGAAGCTTTTTAATTCTCTAATTCGATCCTCACTGGAAAGTGTTCCTAAGAGCATTGACTGCTATCATGAACTGGATAAGGCAGTTGACACCCTTACTAGTTCTCTCAATTTCGCGTCTAGGGAAGCCTGTAAGCCACCCACGGGCAGGGGAAATCCCAAGCCCCTCTGGTGGAATAAGGAGATCAGTACCTTGCGAAGAGAATGTAGGAGGGAGTTCAATTGCTCAAAAAGATCTAATGACTGGTCGATGTATAAAACGAAGCTTAAGGCTTTTAAGTATGCCGTACGTAAGGCAAAGAGGTCCTCATGGAGATCTTTCTGTGGTAACGTGGAGAGTCTCAGCGAGGCAAATCGCCTTCGTAAGGTCTTAAGCGCGACACCAAAAGCTATGGGGTGCATCATGAATCCTGAGGGCATTTGGACTAGTTCGAGCGCAGATACTCTCAAAGTACTGATAGACGCACACTTTCCGGGCAATCATTGCCCTCTAGAAGTGGCGTGTCAGACGGAGCAAAATTACAGTTCAATCCCGCCGTTCAGAATATCAAATTCTCAACTGAGGTGGGCCATTAACTCATTTGAACCGTTTAAGTCCCCGGGCCCTGATGGCGTTCTTGCGGCTGACATTCAGCAGTCCATGGAAGTATCGCTACCTTGGCTCAGGGAGATTTATAACGCTTGTCTACGCTTCTCGTATGTTCCCACCAGCTGGCGGGAATCCAGAGTGGTGTTTATTCCCAAAGCAGGAAAAGTTACGCATGTTAAGCCGAAGGACTATCGTCCAATAAGTCTTAACTCCGTCCTGCTAAAGATTTTGGAAAGGATAATTGATTACCATATTAAAAGATCAGTCGATCCTATGCTGATCTCGCAGTCGCAGCATGCTTATACCAAAGGTAAGTCTGTTGAGACCGCTCTTCACGTCCTTATTGAGCAAGTAGAGAAATCTCTAGCTCTAAAGGAATACACGCTTGCTGTCTTCCTGGACATAGAGGGGGCCTTCAACAACGTTAATTCTAACGCAATTGTTGAGGCTCTCTCGGTGCTGCATGTGGATGAACGGTTGGTTGCTTTTATTGTGCAGCTTCTCAAAAGTAGAGTTGTAATCTCTACGCTGGGTAATGCCAGCGTAAGACGAGGAGTCAGCACGGGCACACCTCAGGGTGGAGTTCTCTCTCCCCTGCTGTGGAACATCACGGTGAATACTCTTCTAAGGAAGCTGGACCGCGCCGGCTGCAAAGTGATTGCTTACGCAGACGACATAGCTGTTTCAGTGTCGGGAAAGTATTTATCTACGCTATCGGAGAGGTTAAATCACTCTCTTGACATTATTTCGCGTTGGAGTCGTGAGTGCGGCTTGAATGTGAATCCTAATAAAACGGAGCTAGTGCTGTTTACAAGGAGGTACAAAGTTCCTGATTTTGAGTTACCCAAATTGAATGGGGTCTCCATTAACTTGAGCCAGAAGGTCAAATACTTAGGGCTGATCCTTGACTCGAAGTTACTATGGACGTACAATGTGGCGGAAAGAGCTCGGAAGGCTTTCAACGCACTTTACTGTTGCAAAAGGGCCATAGGGGCGAGTTGGGGATTGCAGCCTCGTACTGTTGCTTGGCTTTACACTGCTGTGGTGGAACCAATTCTGTTGTTTGGGGTGGCGTTCTGGTGGCAGGCTGCTCTTAAGGCTACCTGCAAAGGACAGCTTGAAAAAGTGCGAAGAATGGCTGCACTACAGGTAACTGGAGCGCTCCGCTCCACTCCTACTAAGGCACTGTTTGTGCTACTACATTGGCTTCCAACCAACCTACTGATCTCACAGCAAGCTAATCTTGCTGCTGTGAGACTAAACTGTATCTCAGCATGGAATAGGACAGAGTTCGGTCATGCGAGGATCTTGGTCGAGGGAGTACCCGCACCAGCGGTTGTTGACTACAACGCCCCTCAATGCATACTGGATTTGGAGTTTACAACTCGCATTCCATGCAGGGAGGAATGGTGTGATGGTATCACCCTTGATAATGGGCTTATCCATGTGTACACTGACGGCTCAAAGCTAAACAATAGAGTTGGGAGTGGTGTATACTCAGATGAGCTGAATCTCAAGCTGTCCCTCCGTCTACCAGACCACTGTAGTGTCTTTCAGGCGGAGGTGGTAGCTATTTATCAGGCAGTCGACTGGCTTCTGTGTAATCGAATATTCGGGGTCAATATTGGTATTTTCACAGATAGCCAAGCGGCTATTAATTCCCTTGCTGGTCCTTGTACAATGTCCAAGATTGTTGCTGAATGCCGTGCATCTCTTAGGGAGATGTCGAGACATTCGGTTGTTCAATTGATTTGGGTACCTGGACATAGGGGTTTTCAGGGCAACTGTGAGGCCGATGAGCTAGCAAGGCTTGGAACTTTGCTACCTGACGTCTCTTGCTCCTTTTCAATAGGTATACCGATGACATCGGTCAAACTGGCCATAAGGCAAAAATATCTTGAGGACGCTAAGAAGTCCTGGGCAGATGAATCTTCCTGTGTGATAACAAGGCAGTCCTGGGTATCCATGGATGCGCATCGCACCAGGCAGCTTTTAGGCTTAACTCGAAGCGCCCTTCGTTGCACTGTGGGCGTTCTAACGGGCCACTGCCTCATAGGACGACATGCACAACGTTTGGGCGTAGAGTTTAATGACTTCTGTCGGAGCTGTGGCTCTGAGGATGAGGAGGAAACCGTCCTTCACCTCATGTGCCAGTGTCCGGCTTTGGCAAGGAGAAGACTGGCGGCACTTGGTGCACCCTTTCTCTCAAACCTGACGGAACTGTCCCTGGTAGAGCTAAAGGGGATAGTCCGGTTTCTCAAAGGAAGCAAATGGTTTCCTGACTTTAGTGAGTAGAAGAGAGTCACTAAAATTATTGTGGTATCACAACGGGCCTCTTCTGTGCCTATGTGTGCTGGTCGTCAGGCCTCTGAAGATCGGCAGCCACGTTAACCTAACCTAACCTATTGTAAACAAAAATCTCAACTCGTGTCACTGTCAATCTGAACCGGTCTGGAATCACGAATTGGTCGAAGAGTTTGAAACACCCGAATTCGGACGGGTTTCAGACACACCATGACGGTGTGAATCTTGGACGGCCCGAGCTGCAAAGTGCAACGCACTTAACTGCTGTAACAAGTTGCATGACGTTCCAAAGTGATACGCACTTAACTGGTATAACAAATTGCATGCCATTCCAGCAGCCAACCGAGGTTGGCGATAGAGCTTTCCACTGGCGGTATTCGATCGGTAGCCAGTGGCGGCAGAAGTAGTGAAAGTGACCGACCCGTGAGAAATTTTAATAATTTTAATTTTAATTTTTAATTAGAGTCGCGAGAGGGAAATCTTTTCACTAATAAACGTGCGGCTACCGCAATTTTCTTCCTTTTTTTCAGACTTAAGGGAATCTTCTGATCGGAGTAACCGGAAAGGTCTTTTTGCTTCGTCCTTTTATTTTTATTTTATTTTCGTTAGGTCGAATAGCATACGTGGTGAGTCGAAGTTCGCTCAGTGGCTCTGGGTTGAAAATCGGGGTGAGTGACTGGCACCTCACGGCCCGTCTCCGGACTAGCCGGGTTTACCAAAAGCAACCCAACCAGGATTTGACCACCCTAGCTCCGGGTGGGTAACAAGCCTTTCTCGAAAAAGTACGCTCGTATATTATACGTACCTTTTAAACTATACGGCTCTTAGTAGGGTCGATAATATACTACACCTCAGTTTGGGGCTAGATGAAAAGCTCCGCTTTAATTTTCACTTTGACAAAAGGACTTCTCAAGCTAGTAAACGACTGGGCTTCATTAAGTAACGAGCGAGAAAGTTTCAGAACCTTAAGGTTACAAAATCACTATACACTGCACTCGTTTGCTTTCTTCTTGAGTACGTTTGCATTATTTGAAACTCCGTTTTTGAAATTAACAGCCAAAGACTCGAATCTGTTCAAAGGCAATTCCTGCTATTCGCTCTTAGATATATTTGCCATTCTTGTAATTTTATCAATTTACCGCCATATGAATCTGGCCGCCTCTTGCATCCAGAAGATTAATGTTATCTGTCTGATTCAGTTTCGAAGTTATTAGAATCGCTATTAATGTCGACTTAGGAAGATTTGTGTTTAATCAGTCATTGAGAGTCACTAGATTTTGACGAATGCTAGTTGAACATAAGCATAGCATCGCATAGGCTGATAATGAGCCAATAAGTAAATGCTGCAAAATAGTCAACAGCATGGGCAAACACTTTTCCCTCACGATATTCAAATCGTCATTGAAAAACAGAGCTACAAAGGCTCCTTTACCATCCCTGATTCTAGTTTGCCGGCCTAGTATCCTTTTCTTGACAAATTAATTATTTAATTTCATTTTGGTTGTTAATAATTTTGCATGCTCAATATTGTGCCATACGTGTAATTTTGCTGTTATGCATTTACAGGGGCGAATTTATCGTATTAGCCGCTCTAGGTTTGAAAAAAATGGTTGTTCTTAATCATACAAAATTACAGTTGGAATAAAAAGACCCTGAAATGTTTAAAAGAACCCACAAAGTACCTAAAAAGAATCTATCAAATACCGAAAGGACATATAAAGTACTTAAAAGGACCTGAAAGAACTTAAACTATTCGCAAAAATCTTCTAAAAGCCGCCATGAGGTTGAAAAAATTTCCGCCATTTTCAAAACTTTCTGCCTGCAAAAATTTGCTGCCCTATGCTCCAGCCTACTCAGCCTAGTGGTTAACCCGCCCCTGTGCTTTGTTTTATTGAATGTTCATTTATGTATTTGCATTGTACTCAGTTGTATATGTAAACGTATGTAAATTATACCTATTATTAATTTGTTTAGTTGTTGTTGTGTATATGTATTAAATAGTTTTCGAAGAAATTGTCTTTGAGTGATAAAAAAATGTGGAAAGACGTTATACACTTTTTTGTAGAATCATATAAACCTTTCTTTTACCCAAGCAACGAAACTCAAAACTCAAAACTGTTCAGTGCTGGCAGCACTTTCCCAACGCAGCAGCAATAAGTTTACCATAACAAGCTCATACTTAAATCAACTTATCCTTTGAATTTCGTTCTCATCGAGGATTTCATGGAATGTTTGGAGGCTGCCATCCGAAAAATTTTCAAAACTCGGTAAATTTCAAAATTGGTTTCTTATTTTTATTGCAAATGCTTTAACTATGAGTATCTAATTTCAAGCATATGTTGGTGCAATATTTACCAAAATGGTTAATGCTGGTTACCCTGTGTCAGCAGCAGAGCAAAATGTATACCAAATCTACTTCACGTTAAGTTAAACCCAACCAGTAAATTTCGTTTCGATTTTATCACTGCGCTGGAAGTTATACGGGTCAAAAGAGTTTTAGGGTTACCACCCTCAAAACTTTTCAAATTATTAAAACGTTAATATTTGTTGTTAATTTTCATTGCAGGATGATTCCCATTTGCAAATCTAATGATATAATCACTCAGGAAAGAAAATCCAAAAAATTACAAAAATGGTCATAGCTGGCAGCTCTTTCATGATTTTTGTACGAAACTCCTACGACAGTTGGTTCACATCAAGGTCCATTTAATTCATGAAATTCGCTTTGATTTTTACTCTGGAACAGAAGTTATAGGGAAAAAAGCTTTATTTTGCTGAGTAAATTTGCAAGATTTATGAGACAAAAATCACCATAGCTGGCAACCATATTTTAATTTTTCAGATTTTTCAAATGTAATCTTATGTAAGATCCAAATATTGTGTGAATTTTTTTTTAAATGTGATGGCTGAATCGGAAGTTATAGGCCAAAAAGTTGTTTTTTCTCACCGATTTTTCAAGATGGTACCACTCCCACAGGGTTGCCAGCATTTCAAAATCACTTCTATCAGACCTGGTCTTAGCTAATACCAACATGTCCTGTAAATTTCATTATGCTCGGATTATCCGGTCGTCAGTTCTCGTGAACAGAACATTCGAGTGCTGAAAATAGAGGTAATTGGGTGATGGGTTGTCGTTCTTGTGCAAATCGAAATTTTCAAAATTATAACTTGACATGAAGGACAAAAAATAAAGTTTATCAAAGATTTGAAACTTTTGTCAAAAACCATAACTTTATCAGGAAGGTCAATGATTTGAAGGATTTTTATTTCAGCAGCCTACCGCAGCTACAGGATTACCCGCTTTATGTTGAAAATCCATATGTGTTAAATTTCAGTCAACTTCAACACGCTCTGTAATTTTCACGATGATCCATTGTTTTTCTTACAAGTAATGGCAAATCAAAATTTCGAAAAAAATCCTTGCCTACTTTTAGGCACCCTGAGAGAGATATATATATATATATATATATATATATATATATATATATATATATATATATATATATATATATATATATATATATATATATATATATATATGTAAATATATATATATATATATATATATATATATATATATATATATATATATATATATATATATATATATATATATATATATAGATATATATATGTATATATATATATATATACTATATATATATATATATATATATATATATATATATATATATATATATATATATATATGTATATATTTATATATATTTATATATATATATATCAGTGGCGGCTCCTCAGAGGAGGCAAGGGAGGCAGTGCATCCTCGGTCTAATTTACAAAATACATATTCTAAATTAATAAATAAATAAGATTTAAATTCGTAGCAAAACCAGCATTTTGCTCCCAAGTCTCCACTATTTTGGAATTTGTGCATAATTAAACATTTAAACCTTTTGAGACCAGTGCCTTTACACAAGCAGCCGGAAAAAAACGTGAAATCAATCCTTAACCCAGACCAGAGCACTGCCTCAGCGCAAAAAAGTAAAAAAATGCACCAAAAAAGAACACCGAAGTCAATTTTGTACGCATAGCACTGCCTCAGTGTAAAAAATAAAAAAAAATATCCATCAGTCCTAGCCGCCACATACCTAGGGACACGATAAAAGTACTGATATTAGTACGGTATCGATACTTTCGTTTGATACCAAGTAAAATTTTACTTGAATCGAAACTGTTCGATATTTTACTCATATCAATACTTTGATGGTAGTATCGTATCGACATGTGACTGAAAAATTTTTATATGGAAATCGACCCATCTTTCTAAACTGAGCTACGAATTATGTCTTCGTACAGTAGCTATTTGAAACTCAAGTGATATAAAACAATAAATTGTTGCAAGAAATTTGAAAAAGTTTTAAGACAGATTCATTCATTAAAGATTTTATTTAATTTAGAAACAAAAACTAATCCATTTAAATTATTTATTACAAAGTTATTAGCTAAAAATTAAGCAAAGTCGACAATTTGCCTGCAATAAAGTCTTCGTACACTTACGAAACAGTTTATGAAAATCTTAAAAACTATAGATACTTTTTTTTTGGTATTATTTAGTTGGGTAGAAATAGCTGCTGTACGGGAACATTATTGGTACACTGTAATTAGTATCAACTTTCATATCCTAATGTCCTCTCAATGGACGAATAATAATGATATTAAATTAGTTTCAAAAGTGATATATGTATGTGTAAAAAGACACATTTTTGACTTGAGAGTGCAACAATCCTCTTGAACAATATCTGGTCTTCTGTAGTCATCCTCATCATATCACTGTTTTTTATCATCGCTTATCTCCTCTTCGAAACTAACTTTTATCTAGTTTATTTTAGTTTAATAAATTTATTATTTTAATGTTTCTAATCCGACTCAAGGAATGCTGTTTGCTTGCTCCCGTCTTGAGCGAGCAAACAAAACGAAATCTGATAGAATAGTTGCGATTAGCTCCACACGTCGGCTGAGTTGCGCTTTTGAGCCTCCATTTTTTTGAAAAACCGTTGTGCTTCGGCCTCTGACTTATTTCCTTTGCTGGATGCTGACTTTGAGCAGAATAATTCTTACATCGATTGCCATATTTTTGGCGTCGCTGTGAGAACGGGATTAATGAGTAATGGAAAGGGATAATCAAGTGAAGCAAACGTACCCGGCCATGTGTTCTCACCAATAAATAACCTTCCGAATTAGACCTGAATGTGTGACGTAAATTTTGTGGGCTTGATCCCGAGAACAAAGTCGCAGAGCACCAGACCAGTTCCCAGCCCTATCATTATAATTGAAATCTCTGGCTTCGTTGGAAGTCTAAACTGACTGACTATAGTAAGTATCATTTGATATTTACTCATATCAGTACTGTCGCAATGAGTACGGGAATTATATCAATACTTGGTTCTGATACTACTATAAAGTAAAAGTATCGATACTTTCTTTCGATATCGTGTCCCTACACATACCAGGTCGATTTCAAGCACAACGAAAACGAAGCTAGAGAAATGAAAATGAGGCAGTTTCACATCTGCCTCGTCTATTGCATTTTTATCAATGAAAACGTTGTAGTTTGTATTTTCCCGTCATTCATGTATGATCAAATTTTTGAGTATTCAATATGGCAATAGTGAATTCAAAGAGGCAAGCCTCAAAAGCAGCAATGTATGTGCTTTGTTGTTGTTTAGCGAAAGGTAATTATTTTAGGGCAAAGGAGGAAAGTAGTGGACAAATTAAGAGCTATCGAAATTAATAAATCAGGTGCTTTGTATTTTTATTTCGTCAATGCTTATATTTGGTTAATGAAACATTTACAAACTACCGAATAGAACGATAAAGAATTGATGTATGAAGATAATGAATAATTATTTCATATATATTTCCAACAGAACCCTAAGAAAGTATTTGTTTGTGCTTTGAGGAAACAGTATTTTTTTTTTGTATGTATGCGTTAAATTTAGATTTGGTAATAAATTTGATCTGTAAAATTTAGTTTACTACCAGTGTAAGCCTAGTATGTACATGTAAAAGTGTCCGAGGTATTTTATCGTGCATTTTAAGTAGCATTAAATAAGTTTTCTTAAAAGCTACAACTATTTTGATATCAATTATTGTCATGTAAATCAATTGTATATATAATAATACCCAAAATGAATTTTATGATGACTTACAAGTTACTTACAATAAACATATCCGGAACATTAAAATTTAAAGAAAATAGAAAGCCTACCCCATAGTTAAAAATCATTTGAGCGATAGGAATGTTGAGCTTTTATTTAATGTAGAGTGGTATAATAAAATTTTCTGGTAGCTTGACTGATTAGAAACATCTCATGAGATACGAATTCCAGTAACAATGTGTGGTCAAAGCAACGTTTCAATGATCTAAAAAATCTAAATGGCACCCTATTAAACGAAATTAAGCTCACTCAACGAATCGAAAGCCAGGTGAATGAAGGATGTGATATAAAATGGTTTATTGACTTAACCTTACTTTAACCACGTCAGGACTTGCCATTTAGAGGTCACAATGAAGCAGAAGCGTGTAATGTATATGGCTAGATGCAAAAAGTCGGTTAGATGAATTTCACAAAATGGACTTTTTAGCCTCATGGATATAACTCAGTCTCTCACTATTCAAAATATGCTTCATCAACTCTCGTTTGAGTGCGTACTGTCCATTTATGGCCTATTCCTCAACCGAAAAACCTTAAAAGCAAGTTTTTTGTTCTGTACGCTACTAAAAGTTACGATAGTAGATAAGTTAACCATAAATAATAAAGTCAAATTTAAACATTCCGGCCACTTCAGTAATTTTTGAGATGCCATTTAATGATTAATGCGTTGAAAAGAATTAAGACTAGTTTTCGAAATATCGTGAGTCCATACGATTATTGGAGCTATCGCTGCGAAATATTGAAATAAATGTTTTCAAGTTATTGGAGAATTAACACAGCTGTATGACAATTTCGTTCAACATTTCATTCTTTTATCATCAAATATTTTACAACCACTAGCAGCAGAGCTATTTATTTATTTATTTCGATAGAATTTATTCAGAATATGAATTCAATTCATATTATTGTATGCTTTATTCCTAGGAGCTTTCCCTCATTAACTGTTCCTAAAAGTTTGCGTTGAAAAATATATCAGCAAGTTGGTAATAGTTGAAAAAGTAAATTAAAGATCTGAAACCAATTCAAGGTATTCATGCAAAGAATTCAAGAAATCTAAAAAGCCTGCATACCATTTACTTCTATAGTTTTAAAATGTATGCAAAACACACAAATACTGTATTGCTGCCTTCCGAGCATACAACCATATTATCATCAAAGTCCTTAATCTTCCGTTTGTCTCTTGGTCTTCAGATTTAACTTCAAACGCATGTACGACTTGACTCTCTAGGCCATATCTACTGGATTTGAAATGGAAATTTACATGGCATAGTTTGCGTCACTCACTTTTCTCTAAACTCTTTAGTTTTTGTCTACAAAGTTCCTGTAGTAGCTATCGGTCGTGTGAAAGATGCAAATGTCTCCATTTGCTCTTATTGCTAAGTAAAACTCTATGCATTGCATTGCAAATTCAAGAAACTTAGGCAATATTTTGTTGGATACATGTCTGTTCTTCTAAAGTTGAATTGCGAAATCATGTTGTACCAAACTGTTGGAGAAAAAGTTTCAATGAAAGAGTTATAGGAAAAGTTTGGGAAGCATGGTTGTGTATATGAAATTGTAATTTTAATAGTCAATGGGCCTTTCTACACTTGTATTCTTGATGCACTCCTCAAACTGGTTTTCTGGGCAAGAGACGGAAGAATCAAGGGGAATTCTCTACTTCTAGGAGAATTTCAAGGGGAATTCACTACGAATTATCTACTAATTCCTCTTGATTCTTCCGTCTCTTGCCCAGAAAACCGGTTTGAGGAGTGCATCAAGAATACAAGTGTGGAAAGGCTACTTTTTGTAGAGAATTCCTCTTGATTCTTCCGTCTCTTGCCTAGAAAACCAGTTTGAGGAGTGCATCAAGAATACAAGTGTGGAAAGGCACAATGCATGCTGAAGAGCTTTGCAGATAGTAAATCGTAGAGTCTGTCGTAATTCGGGTGATTAACATGAGCCGTATGCGTATCTTGAATCAACGTACGGGGCATTTCACGTGAAGCGGTCAACGAAAAAAGTCGAGGTTCTGGATTTCGTTCATATTGTGCATCAGTGGCGGCTCTACGTATGGGGCTAGTGGGGCTTAGCCCCACCATCCTTTTTCATTCCAAAATGTTAAGAAACCAATCTCTGTTTCAATTATTACAAACTATAAAATTTCATTTTAGCGAAACAAGTTATCAAAATACTTCGCTCACCTACTGTTTTTAATATCCATTCATGTCTAGTCTCTTTCGAAATTTGTGTTTCATTTTCATTCACAAATTCGTATGTACATATAATTGAATAAAAGAGAAATTACTTCATATGTGCAATATGCGCGCGATGCTCTTTTCATATTCTCTTTCCATATTCTGTTCCGCATGCAATGTGCGCCGGGCTTAGTTGAACTAGCCCCAGAAAAGAGAGGAAACGAATGAAAAAAATCACTGAGCGCAGAGTATGTACATGTCATACGCAATGGCAAAAAGAGTAATCAACGGACTAAGCCCTAATCTTAAGCTTCTATTGGTATATCGCTTGTTCGTCGTTCGCTAACTGCATAAAGTGTGTGTAGTACCAGTGGGTTAAATTAAGCTAATTGGGTTTTGCAATTGAAGAGTAAACGATGGTTTTGCTTTTAGAGTGCTTGTTGATATTATCGTTGCGGTACCAAATATGATAGAAAAATTCTGTGCTCGTCTCAAACATAATTTGATATGATACAGACAGATCTGTACGTATGATATTTTATGCACAATATTCATTGGATTAAAAATGTGTGAGACAATACAATATACACTGTTTACAATATAATTGATCTTTGAAGACACTTTTAAAAAGTTTTCTTACGTCAAATGCGGGAAGTGACAATTTTTAGTCTTTGTGCTATTCAAAGCATAAATATTTATTAGTTAAAATTTACCAAAGTCAAAGAAGTACCCCAAGATCGATGGTTATTTGCTGTATTTTTTAGTCCCCGAATAAAACAATCTGTTTTTGAAAGCCTGGGCTATCGAATTTATTGCTTTGATATAATTAAATGGGATGCTTGGGACGTTGTTACGATGATAGAAGTAATCGAATTGTTAAGTTATATGAATAATGATCATTTTAATTCTTTCTAGTGACTTTTTAATAAAATTCGAATATTCTTCATAATGTTTTATATTAACCTAATCTAGGATCTAGTCTATTAATTCAATTCAGTTAGAAATAGTTTGAAATCAGCAATAAGCTGATGCGATTATTTAGTAGAATTTTCACGGAGGAATTTATTACTGAATTGACTTATTTGTGCATAGTATTTATTTATTTTAACCCCATTTTTAAATATAAAACTGTTCCGAATTTCCAATATAGGTAAGTACTGGTCCTTGCAGACTAGCCCCACTTACATTGATTCCCACGAGCTGCCACTGTTGTGCATAATGGTACTTCTAGAAGATATGAATGTCGATGCACAAGTTTTTGTTCCTATGAGGTTTAGTTGCCAAGTTATGGGCTTCTGAATAATGGACGAAATTGATATAAGTTTTTTTTGGAAGCGTATTCTGAGATTCAAAACAAAATCTAAAAAACATTAAACATATTGATTGATATAAAAAATTCGCTGTTCTATACCTTTCGATGCGAAAAATATCTCCGCTTGGATTTCTGAGTACCCTGAAGCATTTTCGTGCGTCGGAAATATTTGATATTGCCAAGTTTGCAACAAAACTATTTAACGCACGAAGAAATTGCAAGTAGGCTAATCTTAATACTGCGGGCCTGCAAAAGAAATGCTCAAGACAACTGCCTATAACTGCGACCGCCTCCAAACAAAACAACACCTTTAGCTTGGATTTATGCAAAGCCTTGCTATCAAGCAACATTTCTTTGCATAAGCTGAAAAATCCAACCTTCAGGGATTTTTTAAAAAAATATTGCGAGAATCAAAATTGTTTACCAACAATTTATTAGCATGTTCTTGAAGAAATACGCAATGACCTCAAGGATAAGTTCATTTGGATTTTAACCGATGAAAGCACTGACAATTGTGGCCACTATATAGCCCACTTAATTGTCGGCGCATTAACTCTGGAGCCTACGACTTCCTATTTAGTAGCCAGCAAGGAGTTAGGAAAGGAGCTAGAAAAGACTCAACAATTGCCACAGCTTTGAATGAGAGTTTTAAGAAAATATTTACAGAACCTTCTGCCGATAAGAAAATATTAATATTTCTCTTAGATAGTGTCCCATATATAATAAAAGCAGCTAAAGCCCTTCAAATATTCTATCTGAATTTATTGCATGGGATATGCTTTGCCCACGGAGTACGTCGGCTTGCAGAAGAGGTACCAGCAACGTTCGGCAATATAGATAAATTGCTATCATTGACGAAAAAAGTGTTTTTGAAGGCGCTGGCTTTCAAATGTGCCTTTACGTCCTGAACCAGTGGTAGCTCGATAGGGAACGTAGATCGAAGCAGTACTATTTAACATTGAACATTTTGATGCCATTCAATGTGTTGTAAATAACTTTGATTGTGCAGAATCAAAAGCGGTTGATCAATCCAAGGAAGCATTTAACGATCCTAGTATTGAGAAAAACATATCCATGATCTGCACTTATTTTCCTTACATATCAGCAAACATTTAAAAGCTTACAAGACATAGCTTGGCAGCATCTATTTAACTAATGAAAAACATTCGGGAATTCCGCAGAAACTCAAAGATAGGTTTGAAAATGTTTTGAACAAAAATCTAGGCTTTGAATCTTTGAGTCAGATTGATAGCTTAATTAACGGGACGACGGAACTTTTGCCAGAAATTATAAATGCAAGCATAGCACTTGCTTTCAAATACTGCCCAGTCACTTCCGTAGAAGTGTATAGATCCTTATCCACACATAAAAATATTTTGAGTGACGGAAGAAATAATCTCACTGCAGAACATTTGGATTGTTCGCGTACATATATAAAAGCAGCAAAATGTTAAATAATTGCAAATTTTATTATATTTCGTCAATATTGCTTTCGAACTGATGTATTTGGATTATATTACATTATTAAACTAAGCTAAATTTCAAGTTAAAACAAGCTGATATTATATTATTTTAAAGATTTTATTTTAATATTTTGAGCATTTCATACATTTTTATGCATATTTTAAGTTATTTTTATGCATATTTTAGCCATTTTATGTTGAATACAAAAGAAAGTCAAACTTCAAATTGCAAGGAAGGTCACTGGTAAACAATTTGAAAAGGAGGGGACCAAGGATAGATCCTTGGGGAACACCAGAAGTATGGCCAATGACAAACACAGCGGTTTTTGCGAGGCGTTTCCCGAGAGGAAAACCGAGTCGGTATAGTCGTACATTACTTTAGCATTGTGATGACACACACCGCGGTGCGAACCGCCTCTCGGTTTCGGAATCGCGTCGGTTGATGAGAGAAATGACCCACCGACTCGGTTTTCGAGCGTTTTTCGATGAGTTCATTGCTGCGTAGTCCGATCGAGCTGAAATTTTCTGGATGCATTGATGAATGCATGGGATAGGGGAAGGAAAATCTGATACTCCGACGTAATTTATAACTGAACCGACTCGATAAACGCTTCTGCAAACTGCTGTGTGTGGCAGCCGACGCGCCAAACCGAAGCGTTAAACGCTTCGGTGAAACCGAACTGTCTGTCATTGGCCTATGATAGAAAAGAGAAGAAGAACAACTATTAAAAACAACATGGCAGATGCTATCATGAAAGAAAAAAAAACCAGGATATAACACCAAAGCTCAAAAGCTTTTTTAATAACATCGAGTGGTTTACTCCGTCAAATGTTTTCGCGAAGTCAGTGTAAATCACATCAGCTTTAAGACCATTGTCCAAAGTACGCGTGACGAAGCTAATGTATTCCACTAAATTAGTAGCTGTAGAACGTTCTTTAATGAATCCATGTTGCTCTTTTGCAAACAAATTGCCAAAAGCACTATGAATTCTTTGATGAACAATCCGCTCAAGCAACTTAAGAAGATATAAGGCGGTAGTGGAAACATTACCAATATCTCCCGATCTTAAAATGGGAATAACATTGGCAGCTTTCCACTAGCTGAAAGAATTCAAGTTTAATAAAATAGAAAAGCCTATCGCATTAGAACCGCCGCTAGAAAACTGATTTTCAAAGAAACTTTCTTTGAGTGACAAAGAAACAAAACCCAACTATAACATAGATGATGAAAATGCTCAGTGCTGCAACACTTTTCCAACGAAGCAGCAATAAGTTTACCATAACAAGCTCATACTTAAATCAACTTAACCTTTAAATTTCTTTATCGTCCCAGGATTTCATCGAAAGTTTGAGCGGTTAAACGTTGTTTGAGGCAGCCATCCGAAAAATTTTCAAAACTCGGAAAATTTCAAGATTGGTCCCTTATTTTTATTGAAAATGCTTTGCATATGACTAGTATCTGTTTGTGAAATATTTACGAAAATGTCTGATGCTGTTTACCCAGTGTTAGCAGCAAAGCATAATCTATACCAAATCTGCTTCACGTTAAGTTAAATCCACCCAGTCAATTTCGTTTCGATTAAATCATTGCATTAGAAGTTATACAGGTGAAAAGAATTTTAAAGTAACAACCCTCAAAACTTTTCAAATGTTCAAAACATTCATATTTGCTGTTAATTTTCATTGCAGGTAAATTCTCATTTGCAAATCAAATGACATAATCGCTTAGTAAAGAAATTCCAAAAAAATTTCAAAAATGGTCATTGCTGGCAGCCCTTTCATGATTTTTGTACGAAATCCCTACGACATCTGGCTTACATGAAGGTCCATTTACTGCATGAACTTCATTTGATATCATGACTGGACTGGAAGTTATAGTGGGAAATATATTATTAGTGGGAAATATATATATATTTTGCTGAGGAAATTTGCAAGATTTAGGAGACAAAAATCACCATAGCTGGCTACTCTATTCTAATTTTTCAATCAAATATTGTCTAAAATAAGGTCCAAATATTGTGTGAATTTTAGTAACTAGCAATATGTCCTGTAAATTTCATGATGATCGGATAATCTAGTCGTCAGTTCTCTTGAACAGAATTTTCCAGTGCTGAAAATATAAGTAATTTGGTGATGAGCTGACGTTCTTGTGCAAGTCGGAATTTTGAAAATTTGAAGTTAATTTCACGATGATCTAATGTTTCTGTCAGAAGTGACAACAAACCGAAATTTGAAAAAAAATCCTT
Organism: Nemotelus nigrinus; assembly: GCA_947369275.1. Taxonomy (NCBI): domain Eukaryota; kingdom Metazoa; phylum Arthropoda; class Insecta; order Diptera; family Stratiomyidae; genus Nemotelus; species Nemotelus nigrinus. The sequence goes on from OX376373.1 coordinate 82,324,130, forward strand.
ACCTATTTTTAAGCACTCAGCACACACGGCTCAAAATTTCCAATTCTATATCATAGGCAAGCTTAACACATACTAAGCTTTCATTCCCAATACTTTTTTAACAAACATTTAATCTGCATGGAAATATAGGGGTACCTGAAAATTCACTAAAAGCCCATCGCGACCAAAGGGTTAAAGATATATGAATTCTAGCAAGTCATGGACCAACTCACATCTATGTCCTCCAAAAATTTATTTCAGGTCAATCGGATTGGCCACTCCAGAGATTATCTTCCTAAATCATTTTGGTGATATAAATATATATATATATATATATATATATATATATATATATATATATATATATATATATATATATATATATCTCTAAAGAAGTATATATATATATATATATATATATATATATATATATATATATATATATATCTCTTTATATATAAGTAAATATGAATTTTCGGTGAACTGAGTTTAATACTAAATTTTCTTCGAAAATCAGTAAACATATTTTTTCGAAAATCAGTAAAAAATAGACAAAGGTACACATGAGGAAGATGCAATAAAAAATATGGTGGCGATGGTAGCAGTTCAGTCATTGTGTTAGCATGCAATTATTCTTATATCACAGACAGTTTGATGCCAATATTTATTCAACAAATATAAAGTTGGACGAGTGCAATGTCCTGACGAGTATCATGCTGAAAGTAGTTGAATTTATTAACCTCTAGAAGCTGTGACTATTGTCACTGAAAAAAATTAAGCTTGTCTCATGATGCAACTGTTACTTTTTCTACTATTATTACCACAAGTCTATTATTTCTGTCAGAAATAATATTACTGAATTCGCTTTGAGGTTTGCAATGTTTCTTAATAGCGTCACATGTTCGCTGCTTTAAACGCACAAGGTATCACAATGAGGACACAAAAATATTATGTTTAAATAATACACCGAATAAGTATGGTATCCTGTTGAAATTTATTATAAATATAGTACACAACTCTTGTTACTTTTGAGTATGTTCATAAAATCATTGTAAAAATTATTTCAGCGATGGGTCCGTCGAATCCAATTTTCCACAAACTCCCATAGGGCACCTATCGCACACATAAATAAAAATTGCTAAAACGTTCCCGTATGCTTGTTTGAAACTTGTCCGATATTCATTTTTTCATATTCGGAAAATGTATTTGTTGGTAGTGCATAAAAAATATCACCGGCGTCAAAAAGTTAACGATAACTAACATTGTGTTAAATTAGATTCCTTTTTACATATTTACTAATATATCCTAAAAATTTCAACTCACTCGGATGACGAATTCACAAAAAAAAACCATTTTCTAAGTAATTAATTGCCATGTCCTTATTGAAAACCCCTATACACCTTCACATAAATTCTCTTGAAAGCAGAGATCTAAACTGAAGCAAGTGCAGAAAGCAATTTGACATGCTACTTTTAAGTCATTACTACACTTCATCAGCATACATTTTTCCAGGTCCTTCTTACTAGTAAAAGTGCATTATTAATTCCGTACACCCAGCCTCGTGTCGAATTAAAACAGTTCCAGAAAATTCCTATAGCTTAGCATGTCATTCAGAGTATTCCACCATATGACTTCAGCATAGGGAAATATGTATTTGATGAAACTTCATTCAACAAGGCAGAGAGGCGTAATGAATTATTCAGATTGACACCTTATTCATGAATTAATATCAATTATCTGTGACAATATTCAGACTGAACTGTTAAGAGATAGTTCAAATAATGATCAATCGATAGCATTACGTGTTTAAACGAAAGTGAAACGCAATTTTCATTTAAATTTTATATGAAGGTTGTTGACTTTAAGTTTATAGCTCAACTGAATAATATATAATTTAATTATGTGCATATATAGTAATAAAATCAATTGAACTAAATACATATGGTACATATGTACTAGTGTAAAGATAAAAGAACATCTTTAATTTCTGGTATTTGTTTCCTCAATTGTTCAATAAATACTTAGAATTTTATTGAGTTTCCTATTTCCATTATGCAAACCTTTTTTTCTACTCCAGGTTCATTAGAAAATTTATACAATAGTATTATTACTGCACAACCCTCACTCTATATCAACTTTGTCAACAAAAACAGGTACAACAATGACCAATACTTGAAACAATATTTACTTGGTAACGTCTTAATTACTCTCGTCCTGAACATGGCCAAGTAATCATTGGAAACATCCTGTCGAAATATTGTTTCCCGGGATCGTTAATCGACCATTGTTTGAACATCAGCAGCATTGTAATGTTCAATGAGGCGTTCATTGCTGATAATTTGAATTCTCAGGAAATTCTCGGTCAATGTATTTGGAGTTCAATTTTGAAATGAGTAGGGACGGAGAATGATGTGGCTAAGTGGTTTTAAAGGTGAACGATTTGGGGTTTTCATTATGGTTTGAAATCCTGTTTTTCGTAAATCAATAGGAATTTTACTGGCAGCACTATATGAATTATTTGTAATAAGTTTTGAAAAAGCTAGAAATTCATGCTTTGATACTAAACTTTGAAGTTATGAGATTAAAAGAGTTCTGCATATGTATGTTTGTAGTATATAGCAGGCAAACGCAATTTTTAATTATGTTCGACCTTAAAGGCCATTTTATATCTTTTAAAACTCAGGATTTTTTTTTAAAATGAGTAGATATATTTAGGTACATATATGATTAAATATATACAAATACCTAAAGCTCATTAGTTCAGATTCTTCCACTTTGAAATTATACAGTTAACGCTACCATTATTTAAGAATATTTTCTTAAATTTATATCTTTTAAAAAACCTTCACTTATACGAAGTGCCCTTCGCATCAAATCAAAATATTTAATGAGAAAATAATCTTTATATATATGCATGTACAGTAAAAGCTCTCATAAGCGGACAGTCACGGTTCGAAGAATTTTGTCCGCTTATGGGAGGTGTCTGTATATAAGAAAGTATCTAACATAAAGTCATGTAAAAGCAAACGTAATTAAACGACTAACGTGCTCTTACTTTTATTTGTAAAAAATATATACGTATACATTATATTATCATTTAGAAACTCTAAAAAAAAATATTTTTACAAAAAAATCAAGTATATATGACTGCTTTGTTTTTTCACGTTTTTCTCGCAAAAAAAACAATTTTGAATATGTGATTCAACATTTTTTAAATATTTGAACGCAACAAAATCTTTCTTTGAAAACTTTTTTAGGCTTGCAACGGCCTCTAAGGCGCTGGCGTAAGAGTTGATTGGACCACGATCTACATTTTCCTCTTTGTCACTGTCATCCGACACTATATCTAAAGTATGATTTACTTCTGTAGCCGCTATATTCATCCCGGCTTCTTAATTTTCATTTACTTTCTCTTCAATTGATAAAGTGCGGTCCAAATTTTTAAAGTCTCCATCCAGTTGATCAGATGATTCAATTTCATTAAAGTTCTTCCAAAACTCTGCTGGCTGCTAGTGGGAGATCATCTTCTGCATGATATTCCATCAGGTCAACTTGTTGAACTACAGATTTTTCAAAACCTGCTTTGTACGATATCTGGAATTACCTTGTCCCATGCGTTTTTAATAAAATAGATAGCTTCCAAAACGTTAATGGATTTTGAAAGTTGTGAGGCGGAGGAAACGTTATCAATTTTTGAAAGAACATGTTTCAGAATTAAACCACGATAGAAGAACTTGAAATTCTGAATAATTTCCTGGTCCATGGGCTGAAAAACAAATGTGGTGTTAGGAGAAAAAAATATTATTTTAATGTTTCCCAAATTCAGATCTGTAGGATGCGACTCAGCGTTGTACAGAAAAAGGCAACATTTTACGTTTTTGAAGTCCCATTCTCCTGTCAATATCTTGAAGCCAGTCTGTCGTTATAGTCCTTGTCATCCACGCCTTCTTATTAAAAGTCCACGTAGCAGGCAAACTATTAACTGTAACATTTTTCATTGCTCGTGATCGAGCAGCTTTCCCAACAACCAAAAGCTTTCCTTTTTCTCCTATCATATTTGCGCACAACATTATGGTCAATATTTCTTTTGCCATTTTGCCACCTACACACTTTTCAGCTTTAAAGGTAAATGTAAGCTCTAAAATATAAAAACTTTCATCTGCGTTGAAAATATCTCGTGGTTGGTATGCTAATAGCATCACTGGAAATTTTTGTCGAAATTCGTCCACATCCTCCATATTAACGTCCGCTGACTCACCAGAGATATACTTGAAGCTATTGTTATGCTTTTTTCTCCATTTTTGTAGCTATCCATCCGATTCAATAAAATTATCATATCCCAAGGCTTTAGCTACTTCTTTTGCCTTTGTTTCTATTAACGGCCCTGATTCGGGAACATGCTGGTTTCTGGCTCGAGCAAACCACTCGAAACCAATATTTTCAATCTGTGCTGCACCATCTTTTAATTTTTTTGTTTATTGATCTAAATTATCGCTTTTTAGCCATTGTCTACGAATGATTTCCTTCGGCTTTAATGTATCTGATGCTTGAGTTTTACCTATTTTAAACCGAAAATCGTTAAACTTAATGTTATACCTTACAATTTTTTACAGCCGATTTTTAAAACATACGTACCTCCCGCCCAATTTGCGAACACTTAAATGTTCTTGTTCTGCGACATTAACTACCTCCATTTTCTGTGTGTGTAGATATATATAACAGTACACTTCAAGGCACAAATTAAAATAACAAAATCATCACCTGCGACGCCTGGCGCTTATGTGCATGCATATAAAGGGAAATCACACATTACGGGGAATTCGCGCTATCGAAAGAAATTATTGTTGTCCGTTGTTGGAGCTTCGAGCCCGCTCTTGAGAACGTTCCGAGTCTGTCGGTGACAATTTATGATGTCCGTGTCCGTCCGACAGAGCGTCCGCTTATGAGAGCGTATTTTACATGGAGAGTCATATAAAAAATATGGTTCCAAAAACAACGTCCGCTGTAGAGAGATGTCTGCTTATGGGAGCTGTCCGCAAAGGGAGCTTTCACTGTATATGAAAATCAATGTAAGTGTGCATTACTAAACCATTCATCTGATCGGTATGAAACTTTGCGAATTTCTTAAGCACACCCTGGTAAGGTTTGAATCTTACTGCTTTCGATTACGATATTAGATATTACAGTCAGCACAGGTGTCGTTATTGGAAAATTGGACTAGTTATGCGAGTTTTGTCATGCATTGAAATTTAAGAATGAAACTTCGGGAATGTACTGCACAGGAAAAAAAGTGAAATTGCCAGAATTGGATTTACCACTTGCATCAATATCAACGTAGATATCAGGTGTCACAAGCCAGTCGAAACATTTCTTGACGAACATACGCAAGTACAATTCATGTTTCCAAATGACATCGTTCGGTGCATCAGAAATCATACGAGACAATTACGAGTACATGCCAACGTTCTCAGTCCTAGAGCAAACTTATTATTCGAGCTGGATCAATTCTACCACTACCGGATTCTGGTCACCAATTTCTCCAAATTTATTTCATGCGAACCAAGTTGAGCAACGTTGTTGATCCAATACCAGCAACAAACGAGAAATTGCTGCCACATTAAAAAATTTATTCAATCAACACAACGAATTAGTTCGACTGTTCAGGACGGCCCTCGAGCAAATGTCAGAGTCATGATTACATTATTGTCATAAGGGCTGACAAAATACCAGCCGGCCAACACGAAAGACAATACAACGCACCAACAATTAATGAAGTGGTGGTGGAAGAATTCAACTCCCGTGATATAGCTCTCATCGCAGAGATGGTAATGTTCATCGAGTCTCCGAAACTCATCGCTCTAAGATTTATTGCAGTATCCAATTTTATTCTGGCAAGGAGAACGTGGATATCATTTCAAGATCAAAATGAGAAACCCGCAAACACATGAGGAGACCAATAAAAAAGTCAGTGCTATAAATTACTATTCATATCGATTGATGATTCGTGAGAACCAAGCCAATCACATTTTGAAAAGTAGCTAATTGTTCCATCAGTACATTGTTGATATCTATGCTAAAATCGAGACCAAACAACTTTTCTTTATTCTGTTGAGTCAAACCAAACTGCGCTCAGAAGAATATATTCATTTACGCAATGGAATTGCTACTGATGGCAATCACAATTAAGGCCAATGACAGACAGTTCGGTTTCACCGAAGCGTTTAACGCTTCGGTTTGGCGCGTCGGCTGCCACACACAGCAGTTTTCAGAAGCGTTTATCGAGTCGGTTCAGTTAAAAATTACGTCGGAGTATCATATTTTCCTTCCCCTATCCCATGCATTCATCAATGCATCCAGAAAATTTCAGCTCGATCGGACTACGCAGCAATGAACTCATCGAAAAACGCTCGAAAACCGAGTCGGTGGGTCATTTCTCTCATCAACCGACGCGATTCCGAAACCGAGAGGCGGTTCGCACCGCGGTGTGTGTCATCACAATGCTAAAGTAATGTACGACTATACCGACTCGGTTTTCCTCTCGGGAAACGCCTCGCAAAAACCGCTGTGTTTGTCATTGGCCTAAGGCCAATGACAGACAGTTCGGTTTCACCGAAGCGTTTAACGCTTCGGTTTGGCGCGTCGGCTGCCACACACCGCAGTTTTCAGAAGCGTTTATCGAGTCGGTTCAGTTAAAAATTACGTCGGAGTATCAGATTTTCCTTCCCCTATCCCATGCATTCATCAATGCATCCACAAAATTTCAGCTCGATCGGACTACGCAGCAATGAACTCATCAAAAAACGCTCGAAAACCGAGTCGGTGGGTCATTTCTCTCATCAACCGACGCGATTCCAAAACCGAGAGGCGGTTCGCACCGCGGTGTGTGTCATCACAATGCTAAAGTAATGTACGACTATACCGACTCGGTTTTCCTCTCGGGAAACGCCTCGCAAAAACCGCTGTGTTTGTCATTGGCCTAAGGCCAATGACAGACAGTTCGGTTTCACCGAAGCGTTTAACGCTTCGGTTTGGCGCGTCGGCTGCCACACACAGCAGTTTTCAAAAGCGTTTATCGAGTCGGTTCAGTTACAAATTACGTCGGAGTATCAGATTTTCCTTCCCCTATCCCATGCATTCATCAATGCATCCAGAAAATTTCAGCTCGATCGGACTACGCAGCAATGAACTCATCGAAAAACGCTCGAAAACCGAGTCGGTGGGTCATTTCTCTCATCAACCGACGCGATTCCGAAACCGAGAGGCGGTTCGCACCGCGGTGTGTGTCAGCACAATGCTAAAGTAATGTAAGACTATACCGACTCGGTTTTCCTCTCGGGAAACGCCTCGCAAAAACCGCTGTGTTTGTCATTGGCCTAACTGGGAAAAATGATCATACTGCCGGCTACATTCACCGGAAGCACACGACACTTACATGACTACGCACAAGATGCAATCACTTATGTTCGCACATACGGCCATCTAGATGTTTTTAAAACATTCACTTGCAATCCTACGTGGACTGAAATTGAAGAACTTCTGTTGCCTGGGCAATCGTCTTCGAATCACCATGCCATCATCGCACGTGGATTCAAAGAAAATTTGAAATCTATGTCAAACATCATCTTTTTGGGGAGACAAGCTGTTGGCTGTATTCAGTTAAATGGCAAAAAAAAGGATTACCACATGCACACATCTTGATATGTTTGATCAATAAAATTACACCAAACAAAATTGACCAAGTCATTTTAGTAAAAATACCAGATGTCGACATTGATCCAGGCTTATTCGAAATCGATACCAAAAACATGATTTATGGTCCATTAAGCACGATAAACAACAATTCTCTGTCCATGAAGGATGAAAATGCACAAAACGCCGATACTATAACTGCAAATGATGGATGTCCACAATATCGTCAACGATCAACTTAAGATGGTGGCAAGTTCATCACTCAAAAAGTGCTCAACAATAACATTGAAGTCGATAATCGTTGGGTTGTCCCGTATTTACCATTTCTTTCAAAGACGTTCAAAGCACACATCAATATCGAGTATTGCAATTCGGTGAAATTGATAAACTACAATTGCAAATATGTCAACAAAGGAAGCGATATGGAAGTTATTGGAGTGGGAGATGTATCCGCAAAAATCAATGAAATCGAACGAAATCAATTGGAACGCTACATTAGGGCGTATTTTATCATTTCCAATTCATCAACGTCATCCTGCTGTTGATCATTTGGCACTACATCTTAAAGATGGACAACGCGTGTATTTTACAACGGCAAATGTATCTGGAAGAACAATTCCGCGACCGCAAACATTGTGAACTGCTTTCTTCCCATTGTGCACCGATGATTTGTTCGCATAAATGCTACTTTACTCAGAAATGCGAATATACTACACATCGAACGCATCAGCGAAAAAGTTTTAACGTAGTAAACAGGGCAAACCAGTTAAAGGACATCCAAAGTTATGTTTGTCGGACACTTCAGGCCATCTGTATACAGTTCATCCAAATAATTAAGAATGTGTTTATTTGCGATTACTGTTAGTTAACGAAAGTGGACCGAATTCGTTTCAAGAGCTGAGAACAGTAAACGGTGAATATGTGTGGCCTATCGAGAAGCTTGCCAAGAATTAAATTTCATAAAAATCTTAAAGCGAAACTTTTGAAATTTCATATCTGACAAGAACGGGAACCCTGGTCCAATTTACCTATAGTTTAAGCATCAAAAACTTCTGTTCACGACAACTCACGGTCCAATTATCAGATACAGTTGAAATTCACTGAATGTATTGGTATTAAATATGACCAGGTCTGATAGAAGCAATTTTGGAATACGGGTAACTCTGTGCCAGTGGTGCTATCTTGAAAAATTATAAAGAAAAAAGACTGCTTTTTGTTCTATGAATTCTGATTCAGTTACCAGGTTTTCACGAAATTCACACAGTAGCTGAACCTTACTCTAAGCCGCATTTAATAGAAATTTGGTTTTGAAATTTTGGTATCTTGGGTTTTAAAAGTTCACTCATGCAAATACAGGTTTTTGCCCTATAACTTCCAGTGTAGTCATGAAATCAAAATGAATTTCATATGATTAGTGGCACTTATTATGAGCATTATTCAGAAGGAATCTGGTAGAAAATACATGATAGGGCTGCCAACTGTTGTTGGTTTTGTATTTATTTGCAATATCTATTTTAAGCGATTTTATCGTAAAATTTTCAAACGTTTATGATCTTGTAGTGACAATAAACAACAAACATTAAGTTTTCGAGAATTTTAAAACTTAATTATAATTAATTATAATAATAATATTAATAATTAATTTAAAAAAAAAATTATTAATAATTAATTTTAAAACCTTAAATTTCTTTGTACCCCTATAACTTCCAATGCAGTCATCGGATCAAAACGCGATTCGCAGGGTGGGTTGATTTCATTGTGAGGCAGAAGTGATATATTTTTGGCTTTAATGCTAGCGAAGGAATTCCAGCGCGCGGCGTTTTTGGCTATTTTCGTATCAATAAATGTTTACATTAAGTATTTATATCGCGAAAATATGCAACGAAAATAAGTTACCAATGTTTAAATTTTCTCAGTTTTAGAAATTTTTCGGTCCCAAAAATCTTTCGTTTTTTGATCCCTGCAACTTTTGATGAAAACATCAGATATAATCAAAATCGATAGAGTTATTTGATTTTAACGTGAAGCAATTTTGGGAGACTTTTAATTGCAGTGCTGGTAAAGTGTTGCAAGCAATTATCATTTTCTTTGTTTTTTTTATGTTATGCTGCTTTCAAAGTTTAAATCTTGAAATGCATGCAAGTGGTAGTCCTGAAATCTTTTCCACCCTATGAGTTTTGATGCATTGTTAAGATCAAAGTGGTTTTGCACTCGAAACAGGTTGGAGCACGTGTGGTAGCATATGCACTCAAAATCTGCACGATTCTTCTATTGTTCATTAGTATTTCTAGCGGTTCAGGTGCGCTAGAGTTTTTATAGTTAATTTTTCGAAACTTTGATTTTTCTTACACAAGTGGAGGTTAAAAAATTCACTGCACAACAATATCTTCTGAAAATTTCAGTTCGAAATGGATCGTACAATGCGGAAAAAACTTTGATAAATAAAAACTAAAGTTTTTTTTAACATTATTAGCAAGCGGTATCTGGTGAGTAAGGAGGGTTCGGACTTTTGGATTATTTGGCTTATTGTGAAAAGCCATTTGAATGTGGCGAATTGAATCGAGAAAAGAGAATTTATGTAAATTTCGAAAGAAAAATCAAATTTGGTATGCGGTTTTAACGTAGTAAAATATCAAATTTGGATTTACATGTACGTAAATTGAATGGTAATTTCTGGATTGAAAATGGCTAAGAAAAATGTTTGCTTACAGCCATGAAACATCATGTTATTCTACTCGGAAGAAAATGTTTTGTTTTATACATGATAAACTGCTAATTTCTTCTTTATGGAACATATCTACAGCTAAAAATGTGCTGTATTTTATTGCGCCCCGTGTGCGTGCTAGTAATGCATTTATATTTATGTTAAGTAATGTAGCATTATCAACATTACTTAATCAATACAATTACATGTTTTCTTAAATTGAAATTGTATCCCAATCTTATATATGCGTGACCAAAAATACTTGAAAAATACAGCATTGTTTTCAAAATTGGATATTTCCATTGGGCGTTGAAGTGCGCTGAATAGATTTCACATTACATGACAATCAAGCATTTCAATTCCTAAAAATTCAGTTACAGTTTTGTTTTTTATTCAGAAACTGGTATCAGCTCATTTTGATTACTTATGATTTTTGTCTTGGTATATTTTTGTTTAACATAAATAAATGCAATGAACGATTTACCGACAAACTGTTGGTGGATGTTTTTGAAGTATTCTTTTTTGTTAAAATTAAGTCATATTATTCGTAAAACATGAAATTTTCACTTTGTATAAACTTTTGATAAAATATCATTGAAATTCTTATGAACCTATAAGCATATTAAATTCATCTTAACAGACCCGACGACATACTTATTCCTATTTATTTTCCTTCTCGACCAGAAATTGAAATTCATTATTCATAATTCTCAACACTTCAAAGCCATTAATCAAATTAGCTCAAACCTCTTATTCACTCCTTAATTGGTCACGATAACTTTTTTTGAATGATTCGGATGATATGAGCCATTGATGTCTCCAACTGCTCCTACAGTGTTTTGCTAACGAACACATAGAGTGTTCTTGTAGAAATGTTTTAGATTGATTAACACTTAAAACATGCTCTTTTTTTTTTGAGTAGCATGGAAAAATGTAAAGTATTGTCCGTCAGAGTAAATATCAGGCACAAGTGACATATTTCCGCCATTCGTTTGTGAGAATGAGCTTAATGCCTGAATTACACTCGACGCAGCGAGGCGCAGCCATCAGTGACCAAGCGCAGCCAACGAAATCGCCTGGTTACACTGCAACGTGACTAAGTGTCAGTGATGTAGAAGAATTTTCAGTTGATGTTTGAATTCCACAGCGACATCTCTGTATCCGCCTGTAGGCTTCTCATGAATAATCGGACACTCCTTCATTTGGGCTATCAGCATCTCTATTGACACCTCGTCATCTAACACTGTATCTTTAATTGGCTGCATTTTGAAATAATTCTTTACAATTTTTTCAATCAATCTGAATACGAGTATGGAATTCGACGACTCACTTTACCCCTGATATTAACCACGTACTTAATTAGAGCTAGGTGAACTCAAAGCTTGGTTCGCGGGCCTTCGTCCGAACTTGGATTCGAATCAGGGATCCCACAAGCAAGAAGTCAGTAATCTACCAACTAGACTAATAAAGTATTTTAAATTACTATATTCAATTTGCTATTAATTATCTTTCAAATTTGCCTTTAACTATATTTTTATTTTACTTTTAACTATCTAAGCTATTACCAATAAAAATTGTTTACGAATTCCTCAAAAAATTTGTAATATAAAATCAACTATTTACATTTTCGCATACATTTCAAATCCCGCGCGTTTCTCAAGTAATTACAGCTGATTGCAACTCTTCGCTGCGAAAAAAGTTGAATCCATTTCGACCTGAGCTGCGCCTGGGTGCGCCTGGCTGCGCATAGCTGCGACTTGGTGTGCTCGCTGCTATGGAAAACCCATATAGTCAACTTAACTGACAGCTTGGTTGCGCCTGGCTGCGCCTGGCTGCGTCGCAGTGTGCTTCAGCGGTAATAGAGGCGCAAGTGTAAATATTCGTACATCCGCTTTCATAGTACTAACTCACGAAATTATGTACAATAAGTGATGAAATTATAAATAACGAATGATGAAATCATTGCTGCATGCTAGAAAAAATTGTTTCACAAATCTGTGGGAAAGATTTATTATTTCTGTATAATGCTAGAAAACATGCTATGATTTTTTTATGTCTTTTAATTTTGAAGTGTTTGATTGCTATACTAACAAAAACTGAGTTTTTGCTTAGTGTTTTTAATGCGACGAACTGTTTCTCAAATCAGCTCATAGTGCATACCTGACTGACGTGAGCACTTCCAATAGGAGATAATTAATTTTTATTTACATAAGCTGTGACAATTTTTGTGATCTGCGAGCTATATCTAAGGATAATAATTTCCCATAGAAGCATTAGGCTGCAATCAGTTCTTTCCTTTTTTTCTACAATAACACATATAGCGTATTTTTTTCAATGTTAATGCCAAAGTTCAGGGGCTAACGCTTTGAAGAATATGCTTAGCTGTGGCGGTAGAGAAACACATATGGGAGGAGCCGATATCTATTATTCCATTATTTTTTAAATTCCACATTTTTTCTTATTCTTTGAAGTGCTATTTCTAATCATCGCTAAAGCTGTAATCTGACAATTAAGAGGGTATAGCACCTTCAAATGGAATTTTTTTTTTCATATGTTAATTTTGCATTCAATAAAAAGACACGTCTTAATGAAACTTTGTCCATATACTATATTTGCTTCATACTACAACAAACAATTTTTTAAAAAATTGTTGTGGCCCACTGTCGCCAGAACACCACAAAATTACGATGGTTACGATAACTGCCCTCAGAAAAGCTAGGAAAAGAAAAAAACAAAGGGGTTTTAATCAGCATCATAGCGGTCTTGGAATGAACTAAGAGAAAAAATTTGGTTTTGAAAAATTCGAAAATCGAGGTTTTCCCACCCCCAAAAATCGATTATAACTAAAAATTTAATGCCGATTTTTTCATCTGTAGTTCATTCTGAGCATAAGCATATATTAATTAGCTTGTTGAAATTTCAGAACGATAGCATAAATACTTTTTTTTTTACTAATTTTCGAAGAAAATTAGTATTAAGCTCGTTTCGCTGAAAATTCATATTTCTTTATATATATATATATATATATATATATATATATATATATATATATATATATATATATATATATATATATATATATATATATATATATATATATATATATATATATATATATATCAGCAAAATGATTAAGGGAGATAATCTCTGGAGTGGCCAATCCGATTGAACTGAAATTTTCGAAGAACGTAGATATAAATAGTAGATAGGTCCATGACTTTCTCAAATTCAGATATCCTAAACTTTTTGGCGGCGGCGAGCGTTTTAGTGAATTTTGAAGTACTCCTATATTTCCAACCAGTGTAAATTTTTGTTAAAAAAAAGTATTGGGAATGAAAACTAATTATGTTTTGAGCTTGTCTAAAATAAAGAATTGAAAATTTTGTGCCATGTGTGGGTGCCAAGTGCCTAAACGTAGGCAAGGATTTTTTTTCAAATTTTGATTTGTCATTTCTTCTGACTTAAACATTTCAAGGTAGTGCAGGTAACCCTGTAGCTACGGCTGGCTCCTGAAAAAAATCCTTCAAATCATTGAACCTCCTCAAAAATTTTGGATTTTAGACAAAAAATTCAAATCATTGATAATATTTAACCTTTGTTCATTATGTCAAATTGAAATTTTCAACATTCCAATTTGCAAAAGAACGGCAACCTATCACCAAATTACATCTATTTACAGCACTCGAAAGTTCTGTTCACGAGAACTGACGACCGGATTATCCAATCATAATAAAAATTGACATGTTGGTTTGAACTAGGACCAGGTCTAGTAGAAGTGATTTTGAAATGCGGGCAACCCTGTGGTAGTGGTTGTTACGAATATACGATACTCATACGATCTTGAAAAATCAATGAGGAAAAAAACTGGCTTTTGGTATATAACTTCGGATTCAGCTGTCAGATTTTAACAAAATTCACACAGTTTTTTGGATCTTACTTTAGATAACATTTTGTGAAAATTTGGCTCAAAAATTAGAATGAAGTTGCCAGCTATGAAGATTTTCGTATCCTAAATCTTGCAAACTTGCTCAGCAAAATAAAACTTTTTTCCCTATAACTTCCGGTCCAGTGTAGAAATCAAAACGAAGTTCATGCAGTAAATTGACCTTTATGTGAACCAAATGTAGTAGGAATTTCGTAAAAAAATCATGAAAGGGCTACCAGCTATGACAATTTTTGTAATTTTGTGGAATTTCTTTACTGAGCGATTATGTCATTAGATTTGCAAATGGGAATGATCCTGCAATGAAAATTAACAACAAATATTAACGCTTTAAAAATTTGAAAAGTTTTGAGGGTGGCAACCCTAAAATTATTTTCACCCGTATACCTTCCAGCACAGTGATTCAATCGAAACGAAATTACTGGTTGGGCTTAACTTAACGTGAAGCAGATTTGGTATATACTCTGATCTGCTGCTGACACAGGGTAACCAGCATTAGCCATTTTCGTAAAATATTGCACCAACAGATGCTTCAAATTACGTACTCATATGCAAAGCATTTCCGATAAAAATAAGAAACCAATTTTTAAATTTTCCGAGTTTTCAACATTTTTCGGATGGCAGCCTCAAACAACGTTTAACCTCTGAAACTTTCGATGAAATATATATTATAATTGAGTTTTGTTGCTTTGGATAAGGAATGGTTGGTATGATTCTACAAAAAAGTGTTTTACGTTTTTCCACATTTTTTGTCAGTCAAAGACAATTACTTCGAATATTCGTTTTCTAGCGATTCTGTTTAATCATGCACGCTAACTTGAAAAAGTTTATTTCGGGAAAATCGCGTTTAAAGTTCAAATTCAACATTTTTTGTGCGTTGCATATAAATAATATGCATAGGTAATACTAGTAACTCAAAATGTCTCCTTCTACCTTTACAGCTGCGATGTGAGAGAATAACGTATTGTACTATGTATATATATATAAATGTATTTATTAAGCAGATGTTACTATGAGAAAGTCGAAGTAGCGGTATAGCAAACTGAACGAATATCAAGGAAAAAATGACCTTGGCGCGCTTTGCTGCATATGCTCCCTTTTTTTTAATGTCAATTTTGTGTTATTAAAATCAGGTTTTTAAAGCTTCATTCTAACATACTCTCCCAAATTAAAAAAATCGATGGTTTTAAAATGTTAAGGTGCTATGTCCCCTTAATTAATGGAGCGCTGGTATTATGACGATGTCCGGCTGTTAAGACAACACAAGACGAACAAATACCAACATGAGCACGGCGGGACTCCGTGCCCGAGCCTGCGGGCAGTAAAGTGCCGCTTTCGGCTGTTTGAATTCTTAGCGCAGTAGTACGAAAATAATAATTATTTTACGGTTTTTAGCCTCCAAAATCATTAGCAAATAGAATTGTTTCTTGATTGTGAGACGACCAAAAACTGAAATTTAACTAGGTAGTTTCAAAGGTATGCAAATCGAAGCCATTAAAATTAATGCCTTCAATTAGAGTAAACAATATCTTAAAAACAGAAAAACGTCCGACGCCCAGTGTGGGTTTTATGCGGATATTTCAAATACGTTACGTTTTGAAACTAGCATTTGGCTATATTATTGTAAAATTGCATAAATCTAAAACTATGCAACAGAACGCGAATGAATATCTTCAATATTTTTTGTCTTTTAGTCAGGCTCACCACTTAATTCGTGAGAACTTCACAAAGACATATTATTGCAAAAACAATCATTTATTAGCCGAAAGCTCATAGCAACAAATAGTGTAAGCGAAATTTCATCTTCACTCAACTTTACTCCCCAGAAAATCAATCTCAGTATCAATTTCCACTTTTTCAGCATTCATAGCATATTTTCACTGCGACAGAAATCATATCGGCATCTGTTTTTTCCACAACTCATACTTTACGCAAGTCTTCATACATTTTGAATTTCAGATAACATGTCACGTTTTACTGTTGATACGTGACATGAAGTTTTTTACGAAATCCCCAAACGGAATGTGTGCATTATGTTGTATTTGAACATGCTAAATGGTGATATTAGAAGCAGTGTCAACAACAATAGAAAATTTCAATGCTACGAAAACAAGTCAGTTATCTGTGAATGTGAGAAAAACCGATATGGCTGTATCCCACTAGGAATAATTCTGACAAAAGTGAAATTATTTGATATTCTGAGCTACATGTCAGTTACATATTTTATGAATAAAGGAATGAATTTTTTACAGGCGGTTAGATATTTGAATGGATCAAAATTATGAATAATTTGCGGAAATCAAATTTCTGAAAAGTGGAAATTTAATAAAATGCATGTTGTCAATACTGAAGAAAAATCCATGAATTCGTACTTATGTTACTGAATATAAACTAGATTTAAACTAGATTGCCTCTACGTGGTGCATCCTAGTAACCTTAGATGATTTAGACTCTAACAAGACAGCTTTCATATTCTGACTTCTCTGGATTTACGTTATCGTTGCATTCCGGACCTAATCGTCTCCAGACGCAATAGCGACGGATTTATTGGGCTAATGCAATCTTTTTCATCCCGTTAAAGAGTAAAGGTTGGTATCCATATGTTGCATTTCTTCCATATCGTATCCCTGTTGCGTATCATTCACTAAACGGATACGGTGTCCACACTACTCAATATTCCATGTATCATCAATACGATCTGTTGCGAAAAACTCGACACGCAGCTGCAACGCTTTTATTTACTAATATATAGTGTACAACGCAACGTGTCCACACATGACTACACTTCGTATCGTATCATTCCTTTGATGCGACGGCAAGAAACCGTCAAGTGACCGATCGAGTTCGTTGCGTTTCTTTGTATCAAATTTTCATACGCAACGAAGATACTTTTGTCGTAACCACTGATACGCAACGGTGATACGTTTGTCTCTCGTTTGTCATGTTGACGGAAAAAGGGACACCTGGCTTTGATGCCTGCAACATTGTTCGCGACCGCATTGTCGTGACCTGCAATGTCGTTTTAACGACTCAGTGGCTTCGATCAACCGTCCTGAATGAGTCCAGATTCCATCATGGTTTGAACGTGGTGGCGGAGATATCCATGCCCAAGCTAATTATAGCTAAGGTGGCGGTGTCAGGGGCCTGAAAGTACGTGATTTATTGATGGAAGAGATTGGAAAAGAGTGAAGGAATTACCATCAGCTGGCACGTAAAAAGAGATAAACCCAAAACAAGATCACTTTATCACATGCGAAAGTGAGAAAAAAATGATGTCAAACGACAGGTGAGAATGTATATATCCGTGTTAGCTGATAGGTGAGAGTGTGTTGGCGTGCGTATAATCCCATCAAGAAACAGTAAGCGCCGCGAACATGCACTGCCAACAAACGAAATTCTCTGTATTGGGTTGCATAAAAGTGTCGGAGATATTCCTTTTACTCGCCAAATGGTATCGAAAGTAGTATTCCGCGTTAACTACCTTATCGCTTACCATTTTAATACTCAGAAAATGTATTAAGAAAAGCAATATTGCATAAATCGCCATTCGTTAAAATAGTCTCTTTGTCAAAGCACATGTATATTGCCTAGTGGGAATGAGAAACGTATTTGATCGTAGCAGAGTTGCTTGGCGGGGTATTTTGTGTCTTTTTCCAACTTGGACTTGAATATTGCTATTTACTTCTCGCAATCAGTGGGGAATTGAATTGCAATTCACGTACTTTCCGAGCTATATATAGTTCTTAAGCTATGGCGGTGTCTCACTTGAACGTTTCAAAGGCTCTGTCTCTCTTTAAGTAAGAGAACGCCGATCTTAAAGTTTCAGACTGGCGATTATTCCAAGCAGTCAAACTAAGCAACCATTCGGCGGAGGTTGATTTAACTGGTGCAGCAAAATTGGTCCGTGGATCAAGTACGGATCAAAAGAGGGTTGATTCATTTCAGGCTAAAGAGGGTCACCATGAAGGTTGTAGTAGAGAAGACGATTGAGGGAAGCCGAAGTACTCACGGTCCAAGCAAATCTGCACCACAGTAAAGCGGCGACGGCTAATCTGCTTCGGCACCCATTTGTATGGAGGCGGTACTCCTCTCCTCTTCTGTTATACTTTTTACTGTCATTTATTCGTCATGAGCTTTTGCCTATACGTAGAAATTTCTTTAGTCTTCATATAAAAGAACTGTATGGACTTGCTTTCAGTTAACAAACGACAAAATAGGATGTTTTTATTAAGTTGTATTTCGACAAAGAGGGAAAAAATATAAATTTCACAGTCTCAGATTAACTATGTCTAAGAATAAACTCCTGGCCTTTTACAGCACACTCGCGAGTCCACAATGGCTTAACATACGTAGCTTGATAGAGTCCACAAAGCTCAACTGCTACGCGTGAAATCATATTCAAACCCAACAAAATGCGAAATTTTACTCGACTTTGTCAACCTTATGCAATATTTTACCTTTCTATTACATTATCATTCAAAGAGTGTTTGCTTACCATAAGATATTCAAATCAAAAGATTCACTGAAGATATGCATGTAATCGAAAAATCAAACTTCGCTGAGTATGAGCCAGCACCCAGTGTGCCAAATTCGGCATTTCGTTGAGAATTCTCAAACGGATTCTCAAACTTATTCGTTACGAATTCCTTAAAACCGGTATATGGAAAACGTTACAAAAACGCCGAAAGTGCTCAAACTTTCCCCTCTTTTGCTCTTGAAAAGCTTTTGTCCACTGATCAATTTTTTTCAGGATTCATTGCGAATTTTTTGGGAGTTCCTTGTGAATTCTTTGCGATTCTTTGCGAATTCTTTTCGAATTCTTTGCGAATTTTTCAAGAATTGTTTGTGAATTCTGAACGATTTCTTTAAGGATTATTTGCGAATTCTGAACCATTTTTTTTTCAAATTCCTTGCTAATTCTTTAAGTATTATTTGCGTATTCTGAACGAATTGTTCGCGAATTCTTGCGAATCGTTTGCAATTTTTTTGTAGAATCGTTTCTAGGTTTTCTTGTATTTCTTGTTCTTTGAGAATACTTTCAATGCTTTTTTGATATATACATATAACATATACTCATTAAAACATTTTCTATTGGATATTTATTGTTTAATATATATACATATATTATTTATTGCTTTTAAATAGCATTTTTTTCACTCTTGTTAAGGCGCCCTTTGGTGTTATAGAACATTTTTTTTTAAAAAGCATTCCAGCTCGTCTGGTCTAATTCTGAATACAAAAGGGAGAAGTTACTAGAGAATAAAAAACTTGAGTAACATTTTGAACCTTTAAAAATAGACATTATTGTAACATTTTTAACATTGCACTGAGAGAAAAATCTTAGTAAAATCAACAATTTTCGTTAGTTGTTTTTGCGTCAACTACGGGCTATAGTTAAAACAACCATAAAAAATAGTTGATTACTTTTATGCACCATGACGCGTGGTTGATAAACCACGTCCGTGGTGCAAAAAAAGTAAGCAACCGCAAACAATGGTATTCCAACCATATACAGAGAACAAAATATAGGCAGAGGAAGCGTGAATGCCGCAGCTGAATTTGGTGAATCACAATGCAGCGACAATGTCGCTGTCAATGCAACCAAGGCACCAAGCAAATTCATTTTTTTTTCTTTTGTATTGCTAAATCCTGTTGTACGAGGATTAGGTTGGCTTATCACAATACACATCAGCCATCGCTTGTCTATTCCACCAGACCATTCAACCTAATTCAATCAGATTTAGTTCTACCTAGTGGTGATGCTAGCCTATGGTAGGTATCACCGTTAGCGGTGCGGCAAAATTAGAAATTTGGCAAATTCTGCCGCTGCTGCAAATTCGGCCGCAGCCATTGTGCGCGTTACCATACAAAACAGTGCATTCTAATTTTTTGACATGATACAAGAAACACTAGAGATAGCGACACTAGAGTGACCATTTTATCCTCTCTCTGCGCATGACGTCACCCGGAGAGTTCGTCGCGCGGCATGTTCACAAGCATTGGTGTAAAATGTATGGGCGCTGGCGTAACTCATTTAAACAATGTTTGCATACATTCATTAAAACATGTTTGCATACATTCTTGCACATAAAATCGTCAATTAAGGAATCATAATATGTACAATTAAATTATGTGCTTAGTAGTACATGTAAAATGTATGTACAATTTATGCGAAATATGATAAAAGTATGTTTCAAACGTAGTAATACGACGACATAACTAAATCTATGATGTAGATTTAGAACAAAACGTAGGTATATTGTTGTGAATTTGAGAAAGTCAAAGTTCACTCTTCGGGATGTAGGTAAACAGCAACATTATTGTAAATAAGACAATTTAATAATGCTTTTGATGATTTCAACTTCAAAAAAATTGGTTTTATTCATTTTAATTAATTTTATTTTCAAAACAAAAACTCTATTGCTAGTTTGAGACTCCTCTGGGGAGATATCAGGGAAATACCTTTTTAAATATATATGAAATAGATGAGCTGAGAAATGGAGGACTTCCAATATGACGGAATAAATAGCCCAACCTATCACTGGAGTACGTTACGTGACTCACATAGTTCAAAACATGTTAGTCGCTCTATAAAAAGCAATGCATTTTTATACCTCTGGGGTTTTTTTGAAGTGCCTAAATTTTAAGATTGAAAACTGGGACACTTCTAACTTTTTATGGATTGTGGAATCTCACCTCTTGAATCAATAACAATTGTATAGATTGAAAATCCAAGGCATAATATTTTGGTCGCTTGCAGTTTTCGAACAAGCTTTGAATTACATAATTTTCTGATCGAGTCAATTTCCATCTCATTGAATGAGAAAACTAATACATTCACAATGCAGCTGAGTTCCGGCCTCCACATAATTTGTGTTTTGTAATAAGAAACTCTGATTGTATTTGGACTTTCTAGAACCATCTTGAAGAGCTGTTATTGAAGAATTTGGAAAAGCTGTTAGCACATAATCTTTCAGCTCATAGGCCTAATTTACGCTAGCTGATTTGTTTCGATTTTACAATAGAGTTGTCTTTTCTAATTTTAAGTGAAAAATGGGAATTGCATTTTTCTTCTTTGAACTTTTAGACTGAAATATACACTCAGGATCATCATTGAAACTAACCTTTCCTTCAAATCTATCCTGAGAAGACTTAAAGTTTGCATCTGTTGGATACATATAAAATAGTTTTTTCTTCCGCCACAGTATTCTTCTTTTGACTTCAGTAAAGCAATAACACACAAAAACTAAATTGCATTTTTTCATTTTTCACACATATACTTCCATAAATAAAATCTACTATGATCTAAATAAGCTCATTGATAGTTTATAATGTTAAAACAATGCAACAAAAGAAAACCATAAACAATTTTTCATGCGTTTATTTGTATTCCATCACAATTGAATGCGTTCATTCATGAACCGAACTCTCCCGGTGACGTCACGCACAAGCAGCGAGCTGAGAGAGACATGCGCGTGTCGTAATCTTATAGTTCTTTGATTCATGATTTTATGACTGCGCTTTGCCGCAGCCCACTGCTTTGCCACAGCGGAAAACGCTATATTGTGAACAAACGTGGCGTTTATAGCGTTTGTGGAAAACGCTATATTGTGAACGTCATACAATGTAATATAAAGGCTTCACAGCATAACATAAATATGAGTTATATGGAACAGCAAACCGAACACAATTTTGCCATGTATCATATGAAACTTCTATGATAGCATAGGAGCATGAGTATGAGGAGTATGAAAAATCAACAGTTGTCCTTAGTTGTTTTTGCATCAACTAGGGCTATAGTTAAAACAACTATAAGAAAATTGTTGATTACTTTTATGCACCATGACGCGTGGTTGATAAACAAAAAATATTTCATTCGGAGCATGAAAAGCGTCCAAATGTTGAAACCATTCTACTTTGCGTAGAATAGTTCCAAAGACGTTGCTCACTGAATTACGTTTGTTAGTACCATAAAAACTGTTGATAATTCGAAACGTTGAAGTTTGAACAATTTTTCGTGGTTATGAAACAATTAAAACAGTTGATTTCATGAACCTTGCGATATTTTTTGTATAACCAGAGCCAACTACTTTTATATCGTTAAATTAACTATATTAACATAGTAAAAATAATTATTTTCCGTAGTTTGTTTATCGATTTTGAATGAATCGTTGCAATACTATTAAAAATAGTTGAACCAACCAAGAGGTTTTCTTTCAGTGTGATGTTGGTTCCAAAACCCATTCATGTAAATTGAACAGCAACCTCATCCGTCATGATTGCTTGGAAACACTTTTTTGCAAAAGAATGAACGTCTAGTCCAGCGATAGTAGCAAAAAAACTCTCTGGTTGATTTTTAAAAATAAATTAAAAACCACGTACCCTAAACGCTGGAAGCCAAATGCTATGTTCACTACACAACACGAGCTTTCTATTTAATAGGTAGCGTTATTTATAATCTGATCAGCTTCACCAGGCATTATAAAAATGCCTTCAGTTTAAGGCAAAATTTGTAAATATTTTGAAAACACTTTGAAGAAAACCACAAACACACAATTTATAAACTTTGCAGGCACGAGATCATGCACGAATGACAAAGACAACTACTAAATGACGAATGACAAAGACAAAAATACCGTTTCAATACATAATTTACTAAACTAAACGCTGATCGCGTTAAGTTCGGAATTTGTTATGAATTCTAACTTATATCTCAACAAATTTTTAACGATTTCCTTATCGTAGATTCGTTCGCACTTTGTTCCGAATTCGCTCGAACTCAGTGATATATTCACAACAAATTCCGAATGATTTCAAATTTATTTCTTGCAGACTTCAAAAGAGATTCTTAATAAATATTCATATGTTTCTCATAAAATAATGAACAATCTTACCCCAGTCAATAGTTTTACTTATTTCAAGAGCTTATTATATTTTTATATCTTTTCCTCACTATCGGAATAGTTGTAACCAATTCCGAATTCCAAATTTGGCACGCTGGGCACATACACAAAAATACTACTACACGTCATCAGCCTACATTTTCCCAGAGAATACACCAACAAACTGCAGTTTACTCCCAGTGTGCCAAATTCGGCATTTTGTTGAGAATTCTTTCAGAAAATTGAAGCGAATTCAGAAAAAAGTTTCGGACTCTCAAACTTATTCGTTACGAATTCTTTAAGACCGGTATATGAAAAACGTTACAAAAACGCCGAAAGTGCTCAAACTTTCCTCTCTTTAGGTCTTGAAAAGCTTTCGTACAATGATTCATTTTTTTCCAAGATTCATTGTAAATTCTTTCGGAATTCCTTGTGAATTTTTTGTGAATTCTTTGCAAATTCTTTACGAATTCTTTGCGAATTCTTTACGAATTCCTTACGAATTCATTTCGAATTCTTTGTAAATTTTTTGAAAATTTTTGTGCAGGTTTCAAATAGTTCTTTGAGAATGCTTCCAATACTTTTTGGATACATTTTAATAACATTTACTGAATAAAATACTTATAATTTTTAATTCCAATAGAAATTTTTTTTTATTTGTTGTTTTATTTCATATTATAAATTTTAAATAACAATTTTTTTCGCCCATTTGCTAAGCTTGTCTTTGCTGCTATAAAAAAAACCTTTTTAAAAAAAACCTTCGATCTCGTCCCGTCTTCTTGAAGGAAATTTTCGCACCGCAGCTTTTGCATACAAGAAGGAGAATAACAAATTTGAATAGCATTACGAACCTTTAAAAAAGACACTGTTAACACCTCAAACAACACAACTTCAAAAAACTTTGTACGCACTTGCACTTATGCATGAAAAACAGTTGTACGACTAAAGTACTGTTTTAATATTTACTTTACTAGATGAAACATTAAAGGCATTAGGTTCGGAATTTGTTGCAAATTCCAATGTATTTCGTCACAAACTCTTAACAATTTCCCCATCACAGATTCTTTCGCACTTTGTTAGGAATTTGTTCGAACTAAGTGAAATTTTCGCAACAAATTCCGGGGTGTGTTCAATGTGCATGCTATAGCTGCTATTAGGCTGGCTGTCCAATGTCACGAAATAGCTACTTTCTGATGCTTGCTATTTGACAGTCGGACTGTCCAAGATTCCGGAATAGCTGCTAAGGTAGCAGCTATTTACTGCTCGCAGTCTGGAGGATAGCAAGAAAGTAGCTATGGCAAAATGGCCGTGCGTACACAGCTGACATGCAGATCAAACGTCATTTTCAATTGGAAATTGAAATGAAAAGAAGTTTTTGCGCTTATGTGACACAGGAGATGAGGAATAAATTTGAAAATAGTGACAGCATAAATTAACTACGGGCTTTTAAACACTTCAACTAAACTCGAGTTAAGTTGGCTTTCACACAGTGCAGCTCATCTTGAGTTTTCAGCAGGCGATCATGAAGCGCAAAAGGCCGGGTGCACTGATTCATGTGCCATCAAATTTTCAACGTTATTTTTTACTATTTTTCACATACATGGCGTCAAAAGCCAAAAATAAGTGATACGTTTTAGATATGTTAGGAAAATTTTAATGGTTTCTGCAGCTGTATGTTGAAAACTCCTAAATTTTATACAATTTCCAAAGTCCAATGGAAGTATTGAACTAATCCACGAAAGCACAAACATTAAAATAAAAAAAAAAATTTTTGAAAAAGTATTTTTGAATTTGCTGACCTTCGTAGCAGCTCTTGGCTGTCCAATATCCATAGCTGCTTGACCTAGCCATTTCAAATTTTGACACTTGCTAAAGTGATGCTATGCTATGCTTTTGAAGCAGCTATAGCATGCACATTGAATACACCCCCGATTGATTTTAAATTTGTTTCTTCCAAACTTCAGAAGCGATTCTTTAAAAATATTCAAATGTTTCTCATAAAATAATGAACAGTTATACCCCAGTCAAAAGTTGTATTCATTTCAAGAGCTTTTTATATTTCTATCTCTTTCGCTCACTTTCGGAATAGTCGTAACCAATTCCGAATTCCGAATTTGGCACGCTGGGTACTGATACAAGAAAACAAACACATAATCAAACATGCAGACATCATGCAGAATGCCCATAGATATATTAAGGTAAGCTTACCCACGAACCCATTTGCCCAAACGTTTTTTTTTACAGAACCCTAACTCAAGTCTAGTTTGAGAAAGTGAGTATAAACTGAAAGAGCTGGAGTATGTTGGTCCATGCATGTACAATATATTTTTTATTGCTTTCCTTTTGCTCATTTTCATTTGTGGATGATTCGCGGATGATTATTTCATATATATATCATCATATATATATATATATATATATATATATATATATATATATATATATATATATATATATATATATATATATATATATATATATATATATATATATATATATATATATATATATATATATATATATATATATATATGTATATATATATATATATATATATATATATATATATATATATATATATATATATATATATATATAATACATATAATATTCGTATATATTCAAATAGTACGGAAATAATCAGCCACATCATCATTTATTTAAATTATCAAGCACATCATCATGTGTATATTAAAATAAGCATCCTCGAGTCAACTACAAATGACAAAGAGCGGAACGAAAGCATATTTTACCTGACCACTAAATTTGAATTTACTTGACTGGTGTACACTAAAAACGCATGGACGCATGTGTAAGCTCCCCTGTAAAGTACGTATGTAATAAATTATGTGCATATGTTATTTTGTGCATTTTCTCTCTGTCAGAAGATTCCTTCAAAACAATGTCAATTACATATAATGACAAGCTCAGTAAAAGGGCTCAATTGACAAGGCATCCCTATTCGAGATCGATACAATGAATTATTCAGTGAATTAACACTTCTCCCATGAATTGACTTCAAGTACAGACCTGTCATAATGCTCTGTCAACTGTGAAAAGGATAATTTTAGAATAAATCGATGACAAATATTCATGCCGCCTCAAGATGGTAGTAAGTGACAAAGAACGGGTGGTATTTAAAGAGCTCAGAAGCATTGGAGTATGCTTGCATTAGTAGAATTAAACTGTCCTTAATTTGGATGCCTCACTTGCCAAATCGATTAACTCCATTTTCTGATTTCATTAAATTGTACTATCAAAGCACTTAAGAAGCTCCTAACTGTATATATTCAAAACAAATTTCTCTAATAATAGGTATTAACACCACTAAATACTTATTATTAGAGAAATTTATTTTGAATATATACAGTTAGGAGCTTCTTAAGTGCTTTGATAGTAAAAATTTAATGAAATTCAGAAAATGGAGTTAATCGATTTGGCAAGTGAGGCATCCATTTATTGCACAAGGAAAAGTAAATGAAAGTAAATTTAAATGCAAACGGATTAAATTGAATTAACGCACACTCATATACTACTTTAAGCTCAACTGCATTTTTCATGATGATTTTTCATTATTTATTGAAGGAAAAAAAAAGGAATTCATTTTAGCCACTGCCATTAAGCAAGCAAACTATGCAACATTCACCAAAAATTTAATTCTGTGATGTTGGTACATATTTTATTCTGGAATCGAAGATAACGTCTCTCAGCAAAGACAATGCATAATTTCAAACCACTACTGTCTATTTTATAGAATAATCAGATAATTATGAAATTGGCAAACCATATTATTATTGACGACAAAATGATATATATGACTTAGGTTGACTGTGAGATCAAGTACGTAGCTACAGTATGTTAGTGAAATATCCTTCAAATCATCAAATATTTCGATGCTTCACTTCTCAGAGAAAAAAACACATTTAAAAATTTATTACTAAGTCTACCCTGTCAGTTGCAAAATTTAGCCAAGCACAATTACGGTAACCTTATACAAAATGACGAATTTTCTGAGCACTAGAAACTTGTATTCACGAGATCTCATGACCATCAGATATCACAGAATGTATTGTTTTTAAATGAGGCAGATCTGATAGAAGAAGTGAAAATATGCAGGCTACGTACACTCAGAAAAATACTTCCACTGTTTCAGGAAAAATGAACACATTATCAAGGAAAATTGGGAATGATTTTGCGCCAAAGAAAGTTTTACTCAGTCAAAAAAAAAAAGAGATTTATTCATTTTTAAGAACTGATAACTTACCCTGAGCAAAATTGGTATACTTTCAAGCAAATGTTGGCATAACAATGGCATCAATCTTTGAAGGGAGTGAAAATAAAAAAAAAAGTAAAAAAAAATATGTTCACGAGCTAAAGCAATAAAATATGCTATAAGTGTTTTTTTTAAATGCCGAAGCTCAAGAGACTAATTTTTGAAACGAAAGCTTAGCTATGGCGGTAGTGAGACACCTAAAGGAGAAGCGGGTTGGGTACAAAATGTTGTATTACAATATCCCGTTTACAAAACCCCGATTACAAAATACCATATTATAAAATCATGTAACAAAAAA
The DNA here is from genome assembly GCA_947369275.1 of Nemotelus nigrinus. NCBI lineage: Eukaryota > Metazoa > Arthropoda > Insecta > Diptera > Stratiomyidae > Nemotelus > Nemotelus nigrinus. The sequence goes on from OX376373.1 coordinate 82,351,898, forward strand.
TCCCGTTACACAAAATCCCGTATTACAAAACACCGTAGTACGAAATCCCGTATTACAAAATCCCGATTTAAAAATCCCTTAGTTTTGCATAATATATACCTGATTCCATATTATGCTAAACTACGGGACTTTTCATTCAGCCATTTTTTTTACTGTAGCTAAAATAACGTTAAGGAAAATTAATGGAGAAGAATCAGTACCCATGATGAAGAAAAATATGGCAAGGTACTAAAAAACTAAAAAAAAATACTAGAAAAAGGTCTGAATCTGAAAAAGTCGATTATTTGAGAAGAATCGCGTACAATACGTTTTTATGTTGAAATTTATTCCTAAATAAATCACTACGTTTTTGTTATTTTATTATATGAATAGGTTTCATACGGAATTTCGTTCCACGCGATTCTGAGTTTCGGGATTTTGAATTTCGGGATGTTGAGTTTCGGGATTTTTCAGTACAGGATTTTGTGTTTCGGGATTTTGAACTTCGGGAATTTCGAAACATACGGGATTTTGTTAAATCGGGATTTTGTGATTCGGGATTTTGATACGATCCCAGGAGAAGCTGATTTCAATTATTCTATTATTTTTATCTTTAAGTGCCATTTTTTCCTATTTTCTGAAGCACTCATGTCTCTTCACCATAGGCGCGCCGTAGGGGGGGCCAGGGGGGGCCGGGACCCCCCCAGACCCTAGGTTGGCCCCTCCCAGAAAAATAAATATTTCTAACAGCATACACTTAAGTTTTCGCCTCTTTGGTTTTTGTTGTTACAGCAAGAGCTGTACAGTGCAGTAGTGTAAGCCTATACCAAAGCATACACACTACTTATAACATAGAAACTGTGTTATTTTCTGTATTAATTACGATGTTATGGGACTTATCTCGAGAAAATATTTAATTTCGACAAGTTATACGTTAAGAAAAAGACGAAAAGCGCCTCGCCAAATATCCTTTTTTAATTAAGATTATCTGTTCATTTCTACCAGGCAATATACAGGTATTTAGAGAAAAATACTTTTATAAACTGGTGTTTTATGCAATTATGTTTTTCACAAAACATAGTCTGAGTATTCAAATGGTAGGCTAACGTAGAATACAATTTTCGAAGTCATTTGGAGAATAAAAATGGCATCCCTGCTACTTTTATGCTATCTATTCAAGACAATGTTGTTTATTGTGAGCAATTTTTGCTGCGCTTACTCTTTCTTGATGGTATCATGTACAATTAGCACATGCATACCTTACATTAATCAAAACAAACACAGTCCCATTCCATATTTGAGAGCATGTTTCTTTGACTTTTGCGTATGATAAGGTGTACTTATTAAGTTTGAGTCAAAAAGTCCATACTGAATAGCTCGGAAAGTCCAATATTGCTGCTGCAAACCTTTTGACACCACCACAACAAAGACTATACCGAATTTACATCCCGTTCAAATAACTTACCCTATAACTTTTGATCCATTGAAAGCGTTGGAAGTTATAGGAAAAAAAGGGTGTTTGGAGCTAACTTCCGCGAAGGTGTAAAATTTTTTGAAAATGAAATATTTTCGGTTTATTTTCACTACGAAATCATTATTTTTTGAAAATTTAATAGAACGGATTTGCAGGACAAAAAAGTTGATGCTGGCATCGCGAGATACCGTAAACGCAAGTTCTAGGTGCTAAAAATATAAATAATTCGGTGAAGAATTACGATTTTTGTGCGATTGGGAATTTTAGAAGTTTAGATTTGACTGTATAAATATAGTATCAAATTCATCAATCATTTGCATTTTATTTTAAATACCGATAAAAATACCAGAGAGTCAATGGTGTGAAAGATTTGTGTTTACGTACTTATGGTAGCTACACGGTTGTCCAGACATTTTAAAACGACAGAAACTTATTTTTTATACCCATTGATGCGTCTTGTGAATTTCGTGATGATCTGATGATTCGGTGTGTAGATTTATCACAATGCGAAATTTTCGATAGACTTTGCATTGTCGCCAAAAATACATCAAAATTTCAGGTCAACCAAACTTCGCGATCCGGATAGTAAAATTGATCCACAATGTCAAAAGGACATATTGCATACAATAATCAAAACTCTACAATAATAAAACTCTAATAGTGCTTGGAAGACAGTAAGTGATATGGTGCTTGAACAGTCTTGGAATATTGTCAAGATGAACCGAAATTATTTGGAAAAGGCTATCGACCTTACGACGTGTCTCAGTCGCAAAGGGAACATGATGAAAGTGGTCCCAGTGATAACCGTGATTTTTTTTTTTTAATCTTGTGAATTATTCTCGAAGCATGATTTAATTTTTGAAAAACATTTTAAAACAAGGTTGCAAACTACTGTAGTGGCAAAACAGAAAATGAGTTAGTAAAAACAATTGCTGAAATCGTTGGCGAGGACATGACAGCTGAAATAAAAGAGTGCAGACTGATATCTATTATGGCAGACGAAGCAATTGCTGAATTGCTGAACAATTGCTGAAATCGTTGGCGAGGACATGACAGCTGAAATAAAAGAGTGCAGACTGATATCTATTATGGCAGACGAAGCAAAAGTCCACAAAAAGGAACAACTCTCCGTATTTGTCAAATTTGCTAGATGTTTCAGGAGCTAGAAATGCCTCGTATTTAGTCGATATAACTTTGAGCCTGTTAGATAGTTACGGACTTAGCAAATTGCTTGTTGTTGGACAGTCTTATGATGGTGCTAGTGTCATATCAAGTCAAAAAGGTGGATTACAAACCTAAATTAAGATAAAACACCCTGCAGCCACATTTGTACACTGTCAAGCTCATAAAATTATCCTTGTTGTGATGCACACATTTTTCACATCGAAACGTATGCATCCTTTTTCAATGTCATCGAATCCCTTTACATACACCTTTCAAAGCCATAACAACATCAATAGTTGAAGCAGCTTGAAGAGGCAGTTGGTCTAAACACAAGGCGTGAAATGAGAAGTTTAAGCTCGATTCGTTAGTCAATGAGATTTCACAATTGCAAATATGTGATCGATAGCTATGGAACTATAAAAGAGGCTTTAGAAAAAGAAATGAATGAAGGAAAATACAATTCAATTTCTGCATTGGCGATCTTTCATCTCTCACTATGTTCAATGATGGTGTGAAAGATTTGTGTTTACGTACTTATGGTAGCTACACGGTTGTCCAGACATTTTAAAACGACAGAAACTTATTTTTTATACCCATTGATGCGTCTTGTGAATTTCGTGATGATCTGATGATTCGGTGTGTAGATTTATCACAATGCGAAATTTTCGATAGACTTTGCATTGTCGCCAAAAATACATCAAAATTTCAGGTCAACCAAACTTCGCGATCCGGATAGTAAAATTGATCCACAATGTCAAAAGGACATATTGCATACAATAATCAAAACTCTACAATAATAAAACTCTAATAGTGCTTGGAAGACAGTAAGTGATATGGTGCTTGAACAGTCTTGGAATATTGTCAAGATGAACCGAAATTATTTGGAAAAGGCTATCGACCTTACGACGTGTCTCAGTCGCAAAGGGAACATGATGAAAGTGGTCCCAGTGATAACCGTGATTTTTTTTTTTTAATCTTGTGAATTATTCTCGAAGCATGATTTAATTTTTGAAAAACATTTTAAAACAAGGTTGCAAACTACTGTAGTGGCAAAACAGAAAATGAGTTAGTAAAAACAATTGCTGAAATCGTTGGCGAGGACATGACAGCTGAAATAAAAGAGTGCAGACTGATATCTATTATGGCAGACGAAGCAATTGCTGAATTGCTGAACAATTGCTGAAATCGTTGGCGAGGACATGACAGCTGAAATAAAAGAGTGCAGACTGATATCTATTATGGCAGACGAAGCAAAAGTCCACAAAAAGGAACAACTCTCCGTATTTGTCAAATTTGCTAGATGTTTCAGGAGCTAGAAATGCCTCGTATTTAGTCGATATAACTTTGAGCCTGTTAGATAGTTACGGACTTAGCAAATTGCTTGTTGTTGGACAGTCTTATGATGGTGCTAGTGTCATATCAAGTCAAAAAGGTGGATTACAAACCTAAATTAAGATAAAACACCCTGCAGCCACATTTGTACACTGTCAAGCTCATAAAATTATCCTTGTTGTGATGCACACATTTTTCACATCGAAACGTATGCATCCTTTTTCAATGTCATCGAATCCCTTTACATACACCTTTCAAAGCCATAACAACATCAATAGTTGAAGCAGCTTGAAGAGGCAGTTGGTCTAAACACAAGGCGTGAAATGAGAAGTTTAAGCTCGATTCGTTAGTCAATGAGATTTCACAATTGCAAATATGTGATCGATAGCTATGGAACTATAAAAGAGGCTTTAGAAAAAGAAATGAATGAAGGAAAATACAATTCAATTTCTGCATTGGCGATCTTTCATCTCTCACTATGTTCAAATTTTTTCTTTTTTCACTATGTTCTTTTTTATAACGAACATGTTAAGCACATATTTCCAAACTAAAAATGCAACTCTTTGGTATGGGATGGATCTTGTGAATGGAACAGCTAAAACACTACTAAGTGAGCGATAAAACTTTTATGTAGTTTTGGAAAAAATTATATTATTCGCAGAGAAGCACTGTCTGGATCTCACATTTTCCAGAGCATCACGAAAGCGGAAAACAGCAAAAAGCACAAGTCTGAAAGGTTTTGATATTCCATCTAGCCTCGGACAAGCAGTTAGGGCTGCAAAGATATCCTTGCAAACCAAATGGCTCGAAAAGAGTAAGTTACACTACTTTTCGTCTTGGCAAATTATTTATGCTTTTCCTAGGTTTTCTAGGTAACAAAAATTTGAAACAAGAGATCAGTTTCTACCTTGTAAGCTTAATATATTCCAATTTTTTCAAAGATATTTTGAAAGTAAACTATTCTCTTCTTCAAGTATAAATTGAAATATATTTAGCTTCTTAACGAAAAAAATAGTTTATATTTCTAATTACTTCCATTCTATTCTGGTATAATTCCTACAAGCGTTCATTTCTTTGTGCTAATGGATAATTCATGTGTGATTCATACTTACCATTCACATTATATGTATATGGTAGTAGCTCATACGTATTCACAGACACGAAGTTTATTTGATAATGCATTATGCATTAGCAAATAACAAAGACTAAATTAATAAACATATAATGTATTAGTAAATACATTAGTTGTATGAACAGTACGTGTACCTTACGGAAGACAAAATTGTCGCTTGTTTTGAGCCTTTCGGTCCCTGGCCCCAGCCAGATTTTAGACCACGGCACGCCTATGCTCTTCACCTCTATAGTTTTAATGTGACACATAAGGTGCGTTTTTTGCACACGCAACCATTTTGTTGTTATATTCAATATACCTAACCAAATTTAATCAGCTCGGCTGTACAAAAAAAATGCTCCTATAATTAATGGAGCCCAGTCGCTGGCTGTTAGAGCTACTCAAGACAAACAACAAATACAGCCATGATCCCTACGAGATTTGAAGCCGCAACCAATAGATCGCTGCTTCAAACGGGTGCGTTAGCGAGCTGAGCTACCGACCTCTCTTTAGTTTCAAGTAAATGTTGACATGAATCAAAAAACTATCCATCTTTTTTTTTTGTCGAATATTGAAGCGTGATTGATGTTGAAACAAGTAAAAACATATTCGCGTATTAGACATAATTTGTTTAATTTTAGGAAAATGACTTGCTTGAAATGAAAATTGTATCCGCTGATTGAACGAAATGTTTACACAGCAGTTATGCAAATCATATCTCGTAAACAAGTAAATTTTTTCTTTGATTCTCGGAAACATAATTTTCTGAGTGTAGTATCCCAAGTTTTTGAAAAATTGACTGCAAAATCGCTCAAAACATAAACGCTTTATGTCCTATAACTTCTTATTAACCCATCAGAAAATACGCAACTTACACAGTCAATGGACCTTACTATAAATCAAATTTTAGAGGATCTTGATTGAAAGATTTATGATATGGTACCCAGCTGTGTTAATTTTTGTTACTATTTGTTCAAAGATGCTGGTTTGGTTTTTATTTTCTAAAATCAAACCAATAAATTAATTCGAAGAGTACTTTCTATGAACATGTTTATTGGTAAAAATACTAATCTATAAAAATGTGATTATTTAAAAAACTTTTAAATAATTCTCCTTGTTACAATGTTAAAAAAACCAATTTCTACATCATAATGTGAAAATCAATTGACAATTCATATAATTTTCAAACTGCAAAACAACTTTCAGCTTGGCATACTTTATGTTAAAATTTTATTGTGATGTGTTTGATGTCAAGTAGTGTGGTGAATAGTGAATGTGGGAATGATAAGTGTAGGTGTTTGTGTATCCACAATACTCCCCTGCCAGCGTTTTACGCGTTATCGCGAGGCGTAGGAGAGTGGCACCTTTGTGGTTCGCCCAGCTAGAGAGACGTACGGAGCGAATGTAACTTTCCTCGCTGGTCTCTTTTCGGGAGCTGGAGGCAGTAATGGTGCAGTCGAGGTTGCTGATGCTTGTTGGTTTCTGGAAGAATTGTAAACAGGTTCCGTAGAGGATGACGTGTAACAAGGCTTGAGACTGTTAATGGAAACATTGACGTATCTGTTTCTGATTTCCAGAGTGTAATAGTTAATATGTCTGGCTAGGACTTTGAAAGGACCATCGTACGGTGGAATGAGTGGTGGACGAACAGAATCGACTCTGACGAAGACATGTGAGCAAGAGTCGAGTTGCTTGAAGATAAATGTATTCGGTGTTGTGTGATGTTTAGCATGAACCGGTCGAAGTTTTGCCATTGTAGCCGTTAGTTCGTTGGCAAAGTCTGTTTGGCTGATCTTCCTAGGATTTTCTTGAAGAAAATCACTAGAAAGACGCAAGTTTTCTCCGTATAGGAGTTGTGCCGGTGATGCTGTGAATTCTTCTGGGATTAGAGATCGTAATCCAAGAAGAATTAGGGGAAGTGTTCTAGTCCAAGAAACATCGTTATGAGCTATGATAGCCGATTTAAGTGTACGATGCCATCTTTCTAAGAAACCTTTGGCTTGAGGGTGGTACGCTGTGATACGATTGTGTTCGAAGCCCAAGAGTCGACCAAGCTCAGCATCGAACGCTGACTCGAATTATCTGCCCTGGTCGGTGACAATGTATTGGGGAACTCCAAATCTAGCAATCCAGGTGCTTAGTAAAGTAGTAGCACAGTCATTGGCAGTAATGCTGGCTAAAGGAATTGCTTCAGGCCAACGTGTGAAACGGTCGATTATGGCCAGACAGTATGTGTATCCCTGCGAGTGTGTTAGGGGACCAACTATGTCGATGTGAATAACCTTAAAACGTTCGGAGACCGTAGGAAAGGTCGATACAGGTTTGCTCACATGCCTTGTTATCTTACATTTTTGACAAGATAGACATTCTCGGGCCCAAGTGGCAATGTCCTTGTTCATCGAAGGCCAGAAAAATTTATTTGCAATGTGCTTTCTTGTAGCACGTATACCAGGGTGAGCGATATTATGTTCTGAGTTGAACACCTGTTTCCTGAACGCGTGAAGAATGTAAGGTCGTATGGTTGGGCCAGACATTTCACAAAATATGTCGACGTTGGTGCCAAAGATTGGTTGTTTCTTTAAAACATATTTAGAGTCCTTTAGGATCTTCTGAGATTCTGCGTCCGATGTTTGGGACGAGGCGATTGCCACAAAGTCGAGAGTACTGGGAAGAATGATTTCTTCTAGACGAGAGAGTGCGTCAGCAACAACGTTGTTGCAACCAGAGACATGCCGAATGTCAGAAGTGAAATCGCTTATGTAACTTAGATGTCTAAGTTGACGAGGTGTGGCATTTTCTGGCTTTTGTTTGAAAGCAAAAGTCAGTGGTTTGTAGTCGGTGTATAGTGTGAAACTTTGGGCCTCCAAAAAGTATCGGAAATAACGAATGCCCTGATAAGCCGCTAAGAGTTCGCGGTCGTATGCACTATACTTTCTTTGTGCGTCGCTTAATTTGGCCGAGCAAAAACCAAGGAGTTGCCAAGAACCTTGAGATTTTTGCTGCAGAGTAGCCCCGATGGCGGAATCGGAAGCGTCTACGAATAGACCAAGCTCGGCGTTTGAGTCCGGAAAGGACAATAAAGTGGCTTCTGTTAAACTAGTCTTGACTTGGTCAAAAGCTTTGCTAGCTTCCTTTGACCAGTCGATTGTCTTAGCACCATCTTTCTTAGAGCCACAAAGATAGGCATTGAGTGGTTGCTGCATCTCAACTGTGTGAGGAAGAAAGCGACGGTATAAGTTGACCATCCCCAAAAATCTTCTTAGGTCTTTAACCGTCTTGGGGAGTTTAGCTGTTGATATTGCCTCAACCCCTTCTGGGGAGGGCTTAATACCTTTCGGTAAAACCTCATGACCTCAGAATTTGATTGAAGGTCGAAGGAAATGGCATTTCTCCATATTGATAATAAGACCATGGTCCGCTTATCATTTGAAAATTTGTTGCAAGTGAACAAGATGCTCTTCTTCGGAAGTCGAAGCTACCAAAATGTCGTCGAGGCAAATAAAACAGAATTTTAATCCGTGTAGGACTTCATGGATGAAGCGTTGGAACGATTATGCCGCATTGCAAAGTCCGAAAGTCATTCGGGTGAACTCAAAGAGTCCAAAAGGTGTGCAGATGGCGGTCTTTGGAATATCGTTCAGCTCGACTGGAATTTGATGGTAGGCCTTAGTCAGGTCTATGGTGGAAAATAAATGCTTACCATGTAATTCATGACAGAAGTCTTGAATAATGGGGATCGGATATCTATCTGGGACGGTTATGGCGTTTAGGCTTCTGTAATCGCCGCAAGGACGCCATTCCCCATTAGCCTTGCGTACCATGTGTAGCGGAGAAGACCAGCTGCTGTTTGAGGGGCGGCAAATTCCCTGCTGTAGCAGAAAATCGAATTCTTTCTTAGCCACCGCGAGCTTATCTGATGCAAGTCGACGTGGTCTCGATACTATTGGAGGGCTTGTGGTCAAAATGTGGTATGTCACCTTATGTTTACAGAGTTGTGAGAACCCTGTGTTGACCGTAATGGCATGGTATTTGTTGATGGACCTTTGTACGAAGTGTACGTGCCTTTCGATGAAAGAGAAGTAAGAGGATCCACAAGGATAGCATTTGCCAAGTCGACGACTAGCCCATAGTGGCAGAGGAAGTCTGCACCTAAAATGGGTCTAGAGACATCGGCAATGATAAAATCCCATAAAAACTCACGACGGAGTCCCAGTTCTAGTTTTATCACCTTACGTCCATAGGTGTTGATAGTTGACTGGTTTGCCGCGGCAAGTCGCATACCAGAAGGTGGAAGTTTTCCGGTAGTAGGTGCTGGAAGCACCGAAATATCTGCGCCTGTGTCAATCAAGTAGTGTCGTTTAGACAAGTTGTCATGAATAATTAGACGACGGCTAGGTGACAAGTCACGTTTTCTTACCGTCTGAAGAGAGCAGCGACTTAGTTTTTTGGTTCAGATGAACCAGCCTTGAAGGCGCATGGAGAGATGCATTTTAAAGCCTTGGAGCCAAATTTGAAGTGTATTGAAGTGTAATACCAGCCCCTCGTGACTGGGACAAGCTCTATTCACTTGATCAGTGGTGCAATATAAACAAGCTCTCTCTCAATATCAATAAATGCCAAGTTATTAGTTTTTCCAGGAAATGCACGGTCACACAATTTGTACTTCCTCGGCAATAATATGCTAACCCGAGTTGATAACATTGCTGTCCTCGATGTTATCTTAGATGAAAAACTCCGCTTCACCTTACATTTTGATAAAATACTTTCTCGTGCGAACAAACAGCTAGGTTTCATCAAAAGACGTGCCAAAGAATTCCGTAGTCTGTAGGTCTCAAGATCCTTATACACTTCACTTGTACGTCCTATTCTCGAATACGCTTGCATTAGCTGGAATCCCGCTTTTGAAATCCACAGTGACAGACTCGAGTCAATACAAAAACAATTTTTTAGTTTTCGCCTTACGAGAGCTATACAACCCTTATGATTTTAATAGCCGGTTGGGTCATTTAAACCTACACGGTGAAAAATATTCGGATAAAATTGATCTTCACAATGGTGTACTATTATGTATCCTAATATTCGTATAGATTATATATGTTGACGTTGGATAAAATTGTTCTATCCTATTTTGGAATAACTTTTGTACGAGTTTCGTATAAACGGGTGGTTTATATCAAGATCAGATAATATTTATCATAAATTCATATTAAAAATTCATAAAAAATAAAACGAATTATTTAGAATTACTTTTGCGTCGCAAGTCGTAAAGTTCGTATTTAAAGTTTGTAAGTGAACTGCATTGGTCGCAAAAATTTACTCGGGAGTGTTTTCGTGAAACGGATTGTTTAGAATTACTTTTGCGTCGCAAGTCGTGCAATTAGCATTTCGAGTTAGTAAGCGAAGTTAATTGGAAGTGTTTATTAAAGTGTTTATTAAAGTTATTTGTGAAAATTATTGGGTAGCCATAAGGAACAACTTTAATCACTACAGGAATATTGTAAAACTTTGATTTTGGTGAATAAAGTATATATGAATGAAATCTATCGATTTTTTTTTCAAATAATAAAACAAATAATCGTTATCCATCTCACATTACATAATTGAATTTAATGCTCGAAAGTTTTACTTAGTGTACTATGTCAAGTGTTTTCACAAAACATACTTTTATCTTTGAATGCATAAATATTCAATTGTTTTCATTCTTTTTTCATCATAATGGATAATTGTTCCCAAAATATATATTCATAATAAAAAGGAGGGAAAAAACCAAAATAAGATTTTGGGTTAAATGATTTTGGGTTTTCGAAAATGGGATAAATTTATCGTGTGACCTCGAAATTAGAATAACTAGGGGGCTTCGCCCCCTGCTCGCTTCGCTCACCAACCCCCAGACCATTTACGATTTTAAATTGTACATTTTACTGGACGTATGTACTAAAGCCGTGCGAAAATCAATAAAAGTTCAGAGTCACAGAGATCAATTTTTTTGTTTACTTAGATCTGTAGAATATGTTTCATCCAAACTTAGACAAATATTTCAACGTCGTTTAACACACAAAAAAAAATGGATGATCATGTTCTGCGGGTCTCATTTTCCTTTCCTTCTCATAACGCTTCCTCAAAAACGATCTTCTTTATAATTTTCTCTTCCGTACGACATTCTAAAATAAAAATATAATCCGACCAAATTTCCAAAACTTTTTTTATTAATAGAGAGAGAGATATATATTTCTTATTCTAAATGGTGTACATTTAATAAGAATGTGGTGCATTCGTTTATATGCGATTTGGATACCGTTTATAAGAGCGTCTTATTCAATTTATATGAATAATTGGTATTGATTTTATCTTATCAGATAAAATTTATCTTATCAGATTAAATTGTTTGATCTTAAACAAACTTATTGGATTGATACTAACTTTCGTTTGGACCTATATGCATTCCAAAATTTATCAAATTTATCCGAAAATTTCTAACCGTGTATCGACACTAGCCTCCAGAACAATGGTGATATCGGCCTGCTTCACATTTGACGTCATTAGAGGCACTATTAATGTAGAATTCCTGAATAGTAAAAGTTCGATAAATATCCCTGTGAGAAACACCAGGTCCAATCGATCCCTAAAAGAATATTCTCATTCGACCAGATATGGAGCTAATGAGCCAGTAAATAGATGCTGCAGAGTATTCAACAGAATAAGCAATTTATATTCCTGTACGATTTCCAAATCATCCTTCAAACCCTCTCTTTTGCATGCCATCTATACACTTAAACCTTAAGCCACAGTTTATATGTCAATGTTTTCATTTAATGATCGATATTTTTAATGTATTTGTTACTTTTTTCATTTGTTTGTTTCTTTTTTTACTTGTTTGTTTTTACTTTTTACTTGACTTTACTTTTCCATTTTATTTTTAATTTGTTATTTTAAATCTGTTTTTGCACCTTGTTTGGTGAATAAATAAAATAAAATTAAATAAATGCCACGCCATGTTACATAGAAGAGATGATTCTGATATTATGCCGCTGGGAGCTAAATATGTTAGTTCACAGGTATTAAGTTTATAAAGTATACGACTATAAATGCTGAATTATGCTACATCTCAGAATGTGACATGTAGATTTTGATATTTTGTTACTATATTTTAAAGCCCAGGATACTATACCATAAATGCAGCGCTTTGTTACATGGGACTACACGCTTTGTCATTTTCAGTTTACATTTATAATTGAATTGAAGTCACGCTCAAATCACATCATAGCCTCAACTTCAATTTCTTATATTTACAACATTGATGAATTTAAAAAAGCGGCCTAAAAATAATATTTATCTTCTCGAATTTGCCCCAATGCAAAATTTTGTCGAGTAAAATCCATCATATATATTATTTGAATCAATCTTAAATTTAGTCCATGCTTCCGCATAATATTGCCGGATATTATAATACATCCTATATTAAACCTTCACGCTTGACGTGAATTCTTAGATTGCGTTAGCTTGTTGAAATTCAAGACGACCTCATGCTTATATATCAATCATCTGCTTGGGTCAGATGCTGACACAGAAATCATCGCCAGAATTTCGTGCGGGCATATGTACATATATTATTTTTCCTCCCATTTGGTTTATTTGGGATGAATAACGGTGAAGATGGGATTTCATGCGCTTATATTTATTTTTGCTGTCCAAACATTATATCTGACACGGTTTGATTTAAGACATAACAAATAAGAAAATTAAAATTTGGAAGAAAAATTTAATTTAAAATTTGGAAGAAATTGGAAGAACAATCAGCAATAAAACCACAATGTATGGGAAAAAACTTATTAGCAAAACACGTGGTAATAGTATTGTTTATAATTCCTGGTTCATTGGCTCAATGCTATTTCAATATATCACACTAAATATTCATCACAATCATCTTGATCAAATGTTAAGGTAAGGTCAATCTTGATCAAATGTTAAGATAAGGCAACGCTACCACGTTTCATAAAAGTATAAAAATACACAAAACTTTTTGATACCGCATGCCGGGACATCGAAAATATTATACACTTGTTTCAAGATATCCCGTGTGGGTGCCAGACGTGCAATTTTCTGCTGATAAAACTGTCCGGTGTAAATTTACTGTGAGGTGTACAGTTGTTTATATATATATATATATATATATATATATATATATATATATATATATATATATATATATATATATATATATATATATATATATATATATATATATATATAAATATATATATATATATATATATATATATATATATAGATATATATATATATATATATATATATATATATATATATATATATATATATATAACTACACTTCCTTAGAAGTAAAGGTAATAAAAAAAGTTTGCCGTAAAAATATGTTTATACATATATCCAAAATGTGTCCTCTGCAACTAAACACAAACAAAATAAAATAACATAATTGAGTTTGTTAATAGAATAACCAGGTATCACTGAAATTCCACAAGCACGAAAATGAGCGTACACTTGGAAAAACCATGGACTCACTGATTAATTCCCGGAATTTGTTTAGAGTTCTGTTGTTTATTGTGAAAATGGGAGCTAAGGAAAAGCAAACAGATATTTCGACTAGAAAGCTTATTGTTAAGCTGTGCCGCATGGGTAAATCATTTTGGGAGATAAGAGAAACTTTTGGGTGGACACATTTTACAATTTAAAAAATTATAAATAAGTGGAAATACGAAGGAACCTTAAAGAACAGGCCTGGAAGAGGAAGAAAGAACATTCTTTCACAATAAGATGAACGGCTTATTGTTCGCAAGGTAAGGGCAAATCCTAAAACAAGCGTTACGAAATTAGCTGCGGAAGTGCTCACGACGCTTAAAAAAGCAGTTTCGACAGAAACGGGTCGTCGTGTTTTGCGTCGAAATAATTTGAATGGAAGAGCTGCTAGGAAAAAGCCATTCATATCTTTCGCAAATCAAAGAAAACGTTTGGAGTTTGCAAAAAACGCATGTAAATTTGCCTCACAGCTTTTGGGAGAGTGTCATTTTCACAGATGAAATAAAAATTAATTTATTTGGCTCTGACGGGAAGCAAATAGTATGGAGAGAACCTAACACGGAACTCAAGAAGAAAAATCTAAGTTCAACTGTGAAGCATGGGGGTGGTAGTATAATAGACAATCAACAAAGTGAATTAATTGGATATAGTAAAACGGGATCTGCATCAATCAGCACAAAAACTAAATATATCTTCGGAATTACGCTTTGAACAGGATAGTAGCCCGAAGCATACTTCTCAAATAGCTCGTGAATGGCTTTTGTACAATGTCCGAAAACAACTAAAAACCCCACCACAGTCCCCAGATTTCAATCCGATCGAGCATCAATGGCATGGAATAAAGAGCCGCCTGAAAAGTATGAATCCTACGAACAAAAATGAGTTGAAACACAAGATACGGGAAGTTTGGGAAAACATTCCTTCTTCTTATACAAAAAATTTGGTAGAATCAATTCCAAGGTGGCTACAAGCTGTTATAGATGTAAAAGAAGGTCATACACAGTATTAAGTTTCTGAGTGTTTTTTTTTTATTTTTCTATAATATTTTTGTGAAGTCTACGCTCAATTTCGTGAATTGTTATTTTAATAGTCTTTTTGATATAATATAATAATCTAAGAAAAAACAAAATTTTTGTTTTTTTGCTTTGCAAGCATTCCTTGAAATAAGGTAAACATTTTATTTACAGAAAGATTTAAAATAACAACATTTTTTAACATGTTAATTGCAACGAAATACGTTTTTTGGCTGCCTGTACGCTCAATTTTGTGTAACTATATATATAAATGTATATATATATATATATATATATATATATATATATATATATATATACATATATATATATATATGTATATAAATATATATATATATATATATATATATATATATATATATATATATATATGTATATATACATATATAAATAAATATATATATATATATATATATATATATATATATATATATATATATATATATATATATATATATATATATATATATATATTGTTTCGACAAGGGCTTTTCCTTGCCGCTCTATTTGTCAAGAGTATGATATTCACGTACAGTACGCAAACACTTTAGAGTAGAGAGATATGCCGAGGAAGATTAAACTCAAACGCTCGCGTGTTCTTGATTAACTAACAATTTTAGTGTCATTTGACTTGCTTATATGCTTACAATTGTACAACAGATAGAAAAAAAATCTAGCGAATAAGAGCCGCTAGAAAACTAATTTTAGAGAATTCAACTCATTGTTTCTATCAAGTCTAAGAAATACTCAACACTGCTATCGAAGCAGGATGACTCCTTTAAGCAATAGGCGCAACTAGTCTTCTATGTTAGACAGTTGAACTTACTTGCTTGTTTCTTAGAAGGACTGATCATCGGTTCAAAATAAATTATCTACAGCGTAGCTAGTGGGACTTAGCTCAAAACACAAAACCACGGATTAAAATTTTGAAGCACATCAGGTTTTAGAGGTTTTTGTACCCAAATCGTTCACTTTGCAATTTTCGGTTGATTTGATATCAGATTTTCGATTCAACTTCTTCATTCTGCTTCCAGAAAAAATTACGGCTCGATTCCTTTAACTGTTTACCAGAAAAACGCATTATTCAAAAAGCAAGTTTTGTTATTTACAAAAACAGCTCTCTTATACGCCAGCGATACATTTTGCTCGGCTCGCTCATATTGTAAATATTTTCGATTCCCACCAATTTACTCGAACCAATATAAGCCGAAATAAATATACATATGTACAGTCTGTCAAGAATGAGTTTACACATAGGAAAAACAATCAATTTTTGATCCTTCTAATTATAAAATACTACTTTTTATTCATTTTAATGATTTTTTTCTTAATTATAGTTATTTACATTATTTTCAACCGATATATACAAAAAAAGTACAACAACAATGCAAAAAAAAAACGAAAATAGCAACGAAAACAATTGCTGCAATTCTTAAAGTGTCAAGAAACTCTTTACGCAAATTATTATTGTATTTAATATTTAAATATTTACAGGATATTTAATATTATTTGGTATATTTAATATTTGGTATGGCCACCTTTGGCATCTACCTCGCATTGATTTTTCATTGAATGAATCAGCTTTTGCAGGTCATACGTGGTTGGTATTTTTTGCCATTCTTCAACAGTCGCAGTTTTTAAGGCAGCTCGGTTTTTCGGTTGCCTTTTAGCGACTTGTTTTTTAAGTAAACCCATAAATTCTCGATGAAATTTAAGTCAGGACCTTGGGCTGGCGTATCCATCACTTTTCCGCAGTTGTATAAGAACCAAATTTGCACCATATGCGCCTTATGTTTGGGATCGTTGTCCTGGTAAAACTTAAAATTTGGTTTGTTGTTATGCATTAACCCGAATTTCTGCGCACTGATTGCGAAATATGTTTTAAGGATATGCATATATTGTTGGGCGTCCATGGTTGACTCGATGAATGCAAAGTTTCTTATTCATCTGCTTGAGAAGCACCCCCAAATAATAACGGATAACTTACCAAATTTTACAGTCGGAATGATATTTCAATTTTCCAACGATGTCAAAGGCTTGCGCCACACTCAAGTTGGTCCATCATTGTAGTACAACATCATTTTCGTCTTATCGCAGAATATGACGTCGTCCCAAAAGTCGACGGGTTGAGGAAGGTGCATCATAGCGAAGGGAAAACGCTTTTCGATGTTTAGTGCAGAAAGCAGTGGTTTCTTTCGTGCAGCTCTTGATGAGAACTTATTTCGTAGGATGGCCTGTCGTACTGTTTCATGGAAAACAGTAACATCACACTTTTCCCTGAGTTCCCTAGAAATTGTTTTGATCGAAATCCAGGGGTTTTTCTCAAGTTTCCTTATCATAAGGTGCTCTATACATTTAGGTATTTTTTGCTTTTGAGCCACCTCCACACTTTGGCTCCAATCAATCCTCATTTCCAGCACGATTTATAACGTTATAGACTGTCTTTCGTGCTACACAAAACATTTCCGACAGTTCCTGCCCACTTTTACCTAATTGGTGATTATAGTCTATCATCTGAACCAACTCAAAGAATAATCTTTTGCCTGGCATTTTAAAACACAATATCTCACTTATTTATGCGTACTAGCGTAAAAATTAATCACACACTAATGATTTTATTGATAGAACTTTACAATACAGACCATAAAATATGGTAAATTTACCGCATCGTTGCAGTAATGCAAACAAAAACAGTTGTGTAAAGAGTTTCTTGACACTTCAAAAACTTTAATAATTGTTTTCGTTGTTCTTTTCGTTCCATTTTTGCATTGAAGCTGTTTTTTTGTATATATATATATCGGTTGGAAAGAATATAAATAACTATAATTAAGAAAAAAAAAATTTACATAAATAAAAAGTAGTATTTTATAATTAGTGAGATCAAAAATTGAATTTTTTCCCTATGTGTAATCGAAAGACCTTTGATCTGGAATGAGACTGATTTCTTAGCTAAATCTCATACGGAGCGCTGACGACGTTACATTTATTAGCATTATGAACCATTCAGTATGCGATTCTGCAAAAGGTTTTTTGTAGATTTTTTTCAGGTTAAAAATTCAATGCATGAATGCTCATGTAAAGAAGCTTCGTGTCTACATGGAAATTTGTGGGACTTGGATTAAATTTAGAAATGCACGCACGCTAGAGGAAAGCGCTCTTTAGATGCCCGCCGCGATACATTGATTTCAAGACATTAGTATAGTATAATGGAAGATAGAATCATTATGAAGTCAACTAAATAATGGATTTAGATTTAATGAATATTTTATGTGGTCATGTTTCTAATGCTTGGGTCGTATACTAAAATTATCTCCGGCATTTTTTTGACTCTCGATAAATGTAGGAAAAATTATTTTTATTTTTTGATTGCACACATTTTTGTATACACGTTTGTATACACTTGGTATCAACTAAATGTAATAGATAAATATTTAATGAATAACATACAAATAGTTAAACTAGTGTCTGTTGCTAGTTCACCAAGCTCCTAAGAGGTAATGAGACAAATTTACACTGATAATGGAATACAATACTAAAGATTGAAACACATTTCTATGCTCAATACCATACCTTTCCGAGTATAATTATCTAGCTCCTCTCTGGTATATTCATACAATTAATGCAATATCGTATAAACTTCATTAAGTCACCAATTCATCATCATTTCTGTACTTAATCCGTTCAAATTTCGATCTGATTAAGTTCATCTAGAATTTCGTTGGATTCTCATTAAAATTGTATAAAGATAACTTCACCCTTTATTGTGCGTGGTATTTCGTTTGCAATAGATATAATCACTTTTTCATCATTAATCAGACCATCATTCCTATTGACCAACAACGAACATTCACGAATTTTTCAATTTTATTACATTGCCCACTGATCGTACTAAATTAAAAGTTTATTTATGTTGGGAAAGGTCCGCATTTGGTTTATTTACGAAAATATTCCAACCAGGACATTTATCACCTCTAAATTTGCTTGGAAAAGATCTTCGCGAATAAAAACAAATTTATTCATTTACATTACAGGTGCATACTTTTAAATCTATCGAATATTCAGTTCAAATGCAAACTGTATTCTTCTAAAACAACAAGTTGAATTGGAGCAGTTTTATCCTTAGAATTATAAATTTCAACAATTCACCAGAATATCTCATGAGAGTTTCCACAGTATTATTCTAGTATTGCTTCAGTAGGGATTTTAACGTTAAAATCATTCGACAAGCTTGATCAGGAATGTTAGACTGTAGAAACTTGCTGAAAGGAAAACAAACAATTTAAATTTTACGATCACCGTTAGTTACTGCAATGAAAAGTCTCTCTTTTAAATTCATCGAAATATTATCAAATGCTAGAGACTCAAAAAAACTTTTTCCAACACTGTTTGCTTGTTAGTTACTGCAATGAAAAGTCTCTCTTTTAAATTCATCGAAATATTATCAAATGCTAGAGACTCAAAAAAACTTTTTCCAACACTGTTTGCTTGAGAGAATCTGAATAACATTGTTTTGCATGCATCGAAAAAACAGACTGAAAGAGTTGAAAATTGAGTGATTGACTCAGTTGCAATGAGCTGCGATGTGTGCTTTATAAATTTGGTGTTGCTATGAAAGAGTTCCTCTAATAACAGTAAATTTCATGCGCTTTAAATCAAAGGTGACGTAAGGTGTTTTGTTGAATTTGTAATGAATTTTATTGGAAGCTAGAGTCAATAAGTATCTGAAAAACATTCAACAATGCTGTTCAAATCACCAGAGAGATCATATATGTATATTGCGAATAATTGTTGGAAGAAAACATGACTGCTCCATCCAGCAAGCCGAAACTAATTCATATCAACAAGCCAATATCACGGGAAAAACTGTATGAGTTATTCCGTTTAAAATGATTTTTTGCTGATTGAATAAATACACTGACTTGTAATTTTTCACATGCTTTACAATTTTTAACTTATGTTAAGTTTGTAATTTAGTATTGAGTATAAAAAAAATTTACAAATTTAATATATTGTAGTGTTTTAGCCTTAAAACACCTTTCGTGTTTTCAATATTCTTCACATTCGTGAAATAAAACAGTTCTCTTTTATACCACTAATTATTGTTTTATTCACACAGCTAATTATAAAAACTGTTAATAATCGCACTATTACAACTTCGGGTTAAACTTTCACACTTTATCGCTTTTAATTAATCACGCCCGGAGACACTAAATTCGCTATGTTGCTTTTTACAGTAACAGACTTTTCGCTGTATACGCTGTCTACTAACTATCGCGTTGTACCAACTATCGCATTGTACAAAAACGGCGTACCAATTAACTCTGAAGACCCCCTCGCGGCGTCTGGTGAGATTAATTATTATTGGCCACATCTAGGCTTTTCTAGATTGGTGCCGACTGTTCTTGCTTCGAAAAAACTATTAGGAATTTTCATTGCCCTGTGAGATCTGATTCATAGTTTTGGGCTCTGGAATTTTGGATTCATGGTTTGGCGCTCTTGAGCGCTGATCAGGCAGCAGCAAGAGATCGACAACAAAATAAAGCAGCTAGTGAAGAAAGACAAAAAGTACAGGGCCAGTTGGAAAACACCCAATAACATTCAACTTGAGCTACAATTTTATCCAAGCAAACTTAATTAATCATCCATACTTTGCCGAACGCTCTTTTACAAAAGTTTAAGAATTGCACTAGATGGCCTGGATTAGTATACTGCAGCTCACCATTACTTCTTCAGGCTTGCCATCATCAGTAGAAATATCCGTCGAGGAAGTGGAGCAGCCAAAAGAAAAAGCATTCGTCTACTATGAAAGGTTTCATCAGACGTCAACGTACGAGAGGCAGTTACCTATGCGGCGGCAATATTTGGACGTCCTCAAACAAACATATCAAGGTTTCTATGAAAAGACTGATGGCGTAGCAGAATATTGCTACAATCCCACTGAACACTTATCT